>NC_069439.1:40777635-40878763 GCF_026875155.1 Cherax quadricarinatus | reverse complement strand
AAATTTGGGGGTTTAAAAAAATTTTTTTTTGGGGGGAAATAAATACCTTTTGGGGGAATGAATGGGTTCCAAATGGACAAAAAGAAAAGTTTTTGGAAAAAAGGCCAAAAAATAATGAAAAGGGTTTAATTGGGAATTAAAAATTTTTAAATTTTAAAAAAAAAAATAAAAATAAAAAAAAAAAATAAAATTTTTTAAATTTTAAATTTTTAAAAAATTTATTTAAAAATTTAATAAAAAAAAAAAATTTTTAAAAGAAAATAAAAAAAATTTAAAAAAAAAAATAAAACAAAAAAAAAAACCCCCCAAAAAACCCAAAACCCACCGGGGCCCCCCCCGGGAAAAATTCCCCCCCCCTTTTTTGACGGGGGGGGGGGGGGGTTTTTTTTTGGTTTTTTTTTTGAAAAGGAAAAGGGTTTTTTAAAAAACGTTTCCCCAATTTGAATTTAACAGCCATTTAACAAATTAGAAAATTATTAAAAAATGGCAAAAAATTTTTGGAACCTGACGGGGACCCCCCCGGTTTGGGGGGCTTTTTACAAAACTTTCCGGAAAAAAACGCAAGGGTTTTTGGGTCCTTTTCCCCCCTTCCCCGCTGACCCCTTTATTTCTTTCAAAAAATCAAAAAGAAAAACCCCACGGTTAAAAAACAATTGTTTTAAAAAAGGCAATTGCCCCAAAATTATTCCCCCCCAAAATATTTGCCTTTTATTCCTTTAATTAAAAATAAACCCCAAACTAATCAATGCAACAAGTTGGGTTTAAATTTCTAAAAATAAAAATTCTTTTAATTTTAATCCCTTGAATATTGGAAAACAGGGTAAGGAGGACATCTAGGTTTAAATTGTGAAAAAAAATTTTAAAGGTTCCATAATGGGAAAATTTGGGGCGTATTTGGGAAAAAAATTAGGGTGCAAGGTAGGTTACAAAATGCGAATTGGGGATTATCAAACACCCATCTTAAATGCCCAAAACTCATCACTAACAAATTTTTAATTTTGCTAAATGCCCATAAAAAATTTAAACTGGTGGGGGACAAGATCCCTTTAAAATTTTATAGGGGAAAATTTTTGGATTCCCCAAGGATGGGAAAGTGTAAAAAGGGTGATTAAATCTTGTGTAATATGTCGCCGGTGAGCCAATCCAAAGTACCAGGTCCTCCCCATGCCAAATGAGCAATTTTATTCGTTTAGCAACGAACTCCCTCTGGCTGCAGTGTGGAAAATCGTATATATTTTTTCCCTAATCGGTATTTTTATTAAATAGATGCCATACTGTATTTAAAAAATTTTTTTTTCATAAAAATGTTGAACGAGACAGTAAACAACGTTTGGCATTTTTGGGAAAAATTTTCGTGCTCTCGAGGAAAATTGGGCTGACACCTCTCAAATAGGAGCCGAAATTGTTGAGTGCATTCCTGCAAAAATTTGAGTATCAGCGACGGGGACAGGACAAACCAGGAACCTCAGATAAGCTGCCCTATTTTATGTTTTAAATTCGGGCCAGTAAATTTTTCATAAATGTAGGCAAAAGGGGGGGGGGGGTTATTACATGACACATTAAAATCTCCACCAAATTGGTGAGTGATATAAGATATTCTCCTTCTGTTATTTTTGTATGTGTATATATTTTAAACCCTTTTAAATTTAATTTAATATGTGGTCCACAAATTTTTATTTACCAGAATTCCGGGTGATGTATCTTTTATCTATAACTAAATAGGTCCAGATCAACTGGGATATGATAGTTGTAGGTATCGAAGGGGGACATTTTTTGCGACCTAGGTGTCCCAAATTCCTACTTGTCTAACTGATAAATAATAATTATTTTTGTTTAAATTACTGTTATGTACATAATGATACATTCAGATAAATGCAATTTCCACACCCACACTAGTCGACTAACACTCAGGTACCCTTTACTGTTTGGGTTTAAACATAGAAAAACAGGTGTAAAGAACCACGCCTAATGTTTCTACCCTGGCTGGGAATCAAAATATTTACCAAAAAACATATAGGCTAACCCAAACCCTTTGGTACTAAAAATAAGCCACGTTGATTTTTTGGGGGTTATCCTGGGTTCTCAACACATATGCTGCTATGTGTGATAATCTATAGAGAGAAAATAATTTTTTTGTTACATGTATATGGTGGAGTTCGAATGCATATCATAGATAGCCCTGTGCTTTTTCCGTTTTCCTCTAATATAAGGGCCCCCAAGACAAGGATAGGAGAATGGTACTTGTTTACCATATCCTCTTCGTAACTCTGTCGAACTGCTCGATGTTATGCCAAATATTATTCATTCTGGAGTATTTAACATTTTTATTTTTAAATTTTTAAAATTTTTTATTATGTCCCTATTAGATCAATTGTGATAGGCAAATAAGCTGTAGTGTTGATATTAGCGTAATAAAAAGCATTTTTCTCCTGCTTTATAGACTGAGTTTATGACAAAACCAAAGTGGCTTCAAAAACCACGTTATCTTTAATGGACAAAAGTACTGTGTAGATGCTTTACATAATGAGAAGCATTTCTTTTATTCATTGGAACCTGGCTAGGGCTAAAAGTAAGCAGTTAAAACAATAAATGGAGGAAAAGAAATTGGAATGACTTATGCAGCAAGTAGCACCACCAAACAGTACCAGCAGGTTGGTGTGGCGACCCTGGAAATTTGAAATTATGCTAGCCAAAATTAGTGCCGAATAACTGAAGGAACCGAATAACTGATTGCCTAGATTTGTGATGGCGGACCTGTAATACATATAATAATAATAATATATCTATAATAATAATGTAGTACATACCTGGAGTTTACCTGGAGAGAGTTTCGGGGGTCAACGCCCCCGCGGCCCGGTCTGTGACCAGGCCTCCTGGTGGATCAGAGCCTGATCAACCAGGCTGTTGCTGCTGGCTGCACGCAACCAACGTACGAGCCACAGCCCGGCTGATCAGGAACTTACGTTAGGTGCTTGTCCAGTGCCAGCTTGAAGACTGCCAGGGGTCTGTTGGTAATCCCCCTTATGTGTGCTGGGAGGCAGTTGAACAGTTCGGGCCCCTGACACTTATTGTATGGTCTCTTAACGTGCTAGTGACACCCCTGCTTTCATTGGGGGATGGTGCATCGTCTGCCAAGTCTTTTGCTTTCGTAGTGAGTGATTTTCGTGTGCAAGTTCGGTACTAGTCCCTCTAGCATTTTCCAGGTGTATATAATCATGTATCTCTCCCTCCTGCGTTCCAGGGAATACAGGTTTATGGAACCTCAAGCGCTCCAATAACTGAGGTGTTTTATCTCCGTTATGCGCGCCGTGAAAGTTCTCTGTACATTTTCTAGGTCAGCAATTTCACCTGCCTTGAAAGGTGCTATTAGTGTGCAGCAATATTCCAGCCTAGATAGAACAAGTGACCTGAAGAGTGTCATCATGGGCTTGGCCTCCCTAGTTTTGAGGTTCTCATTATCCATCCTGTCATTTTCTAGCAGATGTGATTGATACAATGTTATGACCTTGAAGGTGAGATCCTCCGACATAATCACTCCCAGGTCTTGACGTTGGTGTTTCGCTCTATTTTGTGGCCAGAATTTGTTTTGTACTCTGATGAAGATTTAATTTCTCATGTTTACCATATCTGAGTAATTGAAATTTCTCATCGTTGAACTTCATATTGTTTTCTGCAGCCCACTGAAAGATTTTGGTTGATGTCCGCCTGGAGCCTTGCAGTGTCTGCAATGGAAGACACTGTCATGCAGATTCGGGTGTCATCTGCAAAGGAAGACACGGTGCTGTGGCTGACATCCTTGTCTATGTCGGATATGAGGATGAGGAACAAGATGGGAGCGAGTACTGTGCCTTGTGGAACAGAGCTTTTCACCGTAGCTGCCTCGGACTTTACTCTGTTGACGACTAGTCTCTGTGTTCTGTTAGTGAGGAAATTATAGATCCATTGACCGACTTTTCCTGTTATTCCTTTAGCTTCAAAAGGCCATCATTACATGGCAGTGTTTACCACAACATAGAGGGAGTGGTTGTGGCCGCCTCCACCTGTTACATAATGGTATATTTTATTCATTCTAGAGTATATATCAGATTTCTTTGTTATCTACATTGTTTGTTATGTCATATTAGATGAACTGTGATAGATAAATAAGCCGTAGAGTTTATTGATAGCGAAATATTCAAGAAACATTTTGTCCTGTCTCCAGACAAACACTCGTCGACCGCCGTCACCGCCGCCACATATATATAATGACATATTTTATTCATTCTAGAGTATATATCAGGTTTATATGTTATTTATATTGTTTATTATGTCATATTAGATGAACTGTGATTATCTTAAATAAGCTGTATAGATGATATTAGTGAAATTATTCACGAAATATTTTGTTCGGTCTCCAGACAAACTCTCGTCCACCGCCGACACCGCCCATGCTACTACATGAATTACATATTTTATTAATTTTAGAGTAAATATATCATGTTTCTATGTTATTTATATTGTTTATTATGTCATATTAGATGAAGTGAAATAGATAAATAAGCCTTAGAGTTGATATTAGCGAAATTATTGAAGCACCGAATTCCACTGGAATGGATTAATTAATTTAAATGAGGAAAATTGACTCTGCAAACGAGCAAATCCAGTTGCGAACAAGGTCATGGTACGTATTTCGAGGCATGACAATGACATTCTCGAACAGCTGGAACTCCAAGATCTCCCAATCCTCAAGGTAGACACTTATGTCCTTCCTGCCTGCGAGCAGAGGCAATACCTTTGCAATGTAGCTCGATTACTTTCGACAGCCATGAGCTCCTATCCTCTGTTTATGTAGCAGGACATCGTCTACAAGTTCGAAAGGTGATCCCTCACACTGCAACAGTGTAGAAATTGCTAGTGATTTGGTCACTAAGTGAAATATTGCAGATCTATAGCCGAATGCCCAGTCTGTGTGCCGATGACCATTCTAAAACGTCTTGTAATCGACCTCCCTCTTGCCTTAATTGTCATGAGGCTCACCTTTCTTACTCTTGCTGTTGCCAAGTCTACTTAAATGAGCGAGAAGGAGGCAGAAGGTTTCCCCTAGCTATGGCAGTTTCTCATCTACTGTTGCAAACCTCTGAATGGGTTGCAATGATTAATATGTATACATATATATAAATTATTACCTTTTCATATAATTTTATATTGCTTGTATTTCCGATAAAAAGCTAAATCGTAAATGTATTGCTTTATATTGTTATTTGACTAAGCTCCTTTGGTTAGGTAGGATGTAACATATTATGTGCTCAGTTCAAGTCTTGATTGTCTAACTACTGTAATTATCGCTCTTTGCTTGTTTCCCTGCTGGCTTCTTGCTGGGCAGCGACCCACGTGAGCTATCACATGATTCGAGGGGGTGGGGGGTGTCCTCACCTCGCCTGAAATATTCAGTCTGATCTAGACTCTCTTGGTGGTTGGACAGATTGTCTGTCTCATTATTCTTGTTAGTTCTGTAGAACTCTGTTCACAGAACATTGTATAGACTTTAGTGATTTTCGACCTTGTACTGAGGTTGTGTGTCTCATAGACACTCTGAGCAACTCAGGTCCTGAGCTGTAGCTTCTGACCTAACTTGTACTGGTATCTGTGTTTTATCACAGTCGGGATTTTCTTATGCTGAACTTAGATTCAGTGGTATAGGAGTTTGGTGACTTGTGGAGGATCTGCATATGGTCCCTACTTTGTGTCGTTATATTATCTCCTTGTTCCTGATTCTGTGTCGCAGTTGCTTGTTATATTGCTATTGGGCTTAGCATTCTTTTTATTGTTCAAGCAGACTGTTCTGATTGCCAGTTGGTCAAGAAGTTAGTTTATGTGAGGACTTTGTCAGTCACTTGTTTAAGTCTAGTCGAGTCGTGAGACATAGCGAACTACTTAGAGCACTTACACACATACACAAACTTACTTGTACATATTTGTAATATCTTATTAAATGTTAATGTACCAGATGGTACTTAAGAATTATAAAAGTGATATGTGCTTTCAGCACAATACTGTTGTATACGAGAGAAGTGATATTATTTTAATTACTGTGATTAATTTAATTTAATTTGATATACACCTAGACAACTTAATGATTAATAAATTTATTAAATTTTAATTTCTCTAGTTAGTAGCCTACCAGTTGTAATCCTGAAGCACTATTGAATCATACTGAATTCTAATGGATAATTGGACAAAGATACTGACTACTTGTTACGAAAACCCAGTAACAGGCTGGATGCTAGAAGGGCAGTCCTTTCTAGTATTCACTGGAGATCTCTAAGCTTTTAGAATCGCGTTTTTTGTAACAAATGGGGGCCTGTCCGGGAGGCCCTTGATCCAAGGTGTTGGAGAAATTGTCCAGTTTGACATACCAGTAACTCTATGATCAAACACTTTGAGTACTTTCCTAATATGAAGACTTTGAGTTTAGTCTTGTACAACATACCAGGTGGATGTATGTACTTGACTGAGTCTCTTGATCCAAGGAGATGGAAACACTGTTAATGAGTTCTAGCTCTAAGACCTCAAACACTAAAATTCCTATTAGGATTATAGTTTCCCATAATCACTCTCTCGTAGTACATTTATTTTTGTGATGTATGCCAAAGTGAAACAGTTAATTGATACTCTGACTTTGTCTGAGTTAAGTACATTAAAACTTCAGACGTGTTGGCAAGTAGCCAAGTATCTCGGTGTGACGTATAACATGAATTACACCTCAGAAACTGTCAGATCGTTAATTAAAGATATATTGTTTCCTGCTCATACAGAGATGTCTGACTATGATTCAGATTCAGAAAGCCTAGTGTCACAATTAGGAAGTATGACTCTATTTGATGAAGAAGAAAGAGCAACTAAGGCAGAAGTGAGCCTAGTGTAGCTCACTTCTCGCTCACGCCTTCCCTCCTAACTGTTAGCTTAATGCAGCCACATACTAGTACAGTGTATGCTACACCTGTATCTACTTATCCTAGACCAGATCTAGACTCTCTAGAGACGCCTGAACGAGGTGTCCGACCTAAGGTCACTCCAGACCACGTTAGATTCCTTACTCCTCCATTACCCACTGGTCCTATCTCTCAGGAACAGTTTGAGAGATTTGAACGCCTCATTATGTTGCAGACTGCACAAATAGAGGCACAGAGGAAATTGAACGAAGATTTCCAGAGAGAAAATATTCGTCTTGGAAGACAGACTGATAGATCACAGGACACATTTAATGTGCAGAAAGCTGCATCCACGGTTCCTAAGTTTTTTGAGAGTGACTTATACACCTATTTTGATGTGTTTGAGAACCAGGCACTTGTTGCGTGTAAGTTATCAACGTGCATTTCGTACGTTACAACGACGACAAGATCAAACTTGTGTAGAGATTGCTCGTGAGAAAAAAGCTGCATTTTGGAGGTGGTGTAGGTCTGCCAAGTGTAACAACTATGACAGTCTAGTTCAGTTGTTACTACACGAAGAGTTTAACAACTGTATGTCTGCGGACATACAAGAATATCTGATCGATCATACTACCTCGGATATTCTGGAAACTGGGAGGGATTAGCAGACAATTATGAGATTTCTCACAAACTTGTACGTGCTAAAACACCGAAAAACAAGGTAACTAAAAGTTGTCCTAGAAGTTGGCAACCTAAATCAGCTGCTCATTGCCGGCCTGATGTACCTACTACTGTAACTTCTCGTACCTTTACCAGGGAAACTCACAATCCTGAATCTGTCTCTGTGGCAAGACAGAAATCTGATATCGAGAAGAAGAAAGTTAAATGTACCTATTGTAACAGAAAAGGACATGCTAGAGAATATTGCTATAAGTTGGAAAGAGATACGAGAAACAGTCGTGCGGCTGGCGCCCCCACTCAAGTCGCATCCTCTTCCGAGCAACAAAGGCACCAAAATCCTAGTAATACCTTTGATCCTACTGTTTTAGATAATATTACTCAGATATTCGTCTCTCAGCCCTTGAGTAGAGAGGACGTGTGCTGCTGCTACCCCCTGGTGTTGACTGGGTGCAGTAATATTTTCACAACATGGTGCAGGCTTGTCGCCGGAGAGTTAATACAGTCTGTATTGAATTAACCAGTGGAGCTATCACGGGGCTGTCTATGGAGCTACTTCTACCAGCAATAATTAGAGACACCTACGGCGTAGCTACTGAAGAGATTTGTGGACTTGCCTTGAATGGCACGAAGAGGATATTTGTGGAAATTTATTTGGTCCAAATAGTTCCACAGCTCAGTTCCACCATGGCCGTCTGAGCCGAGCGGCCCCTTAAACCCTCCCAAACAAGGCATTCTCTGGGTTGGGGTTTTTGGTTTAAGCTTATTTAATTTTTTAGTTTTACTTTCGGGGAAAGGAGTGGGGTTTTTTAAATACTGGTAGTACACCTTTTGGTTTACTAAGGTCTGGAGATATTGATAGAGTAGCCCTAAGCCCCTTAAAACATAGGTAGTAAAGGCCCGAAAAAGTAG
Source organism: Cherax quadricarinatus (assembly GCF_026875155.1). Taxonomy (NCBI): domain Eukaryota; kingdom Metazoa; phylum Arthropoda; class Malacostraca; order Decapoda; family Parastacidae; genus Cherax; species Cherax quadricarinatus. The sequence goes on along the minus strand of NC_069439.1, from coordinate 40,870,262 downwards.
GCAAACACTAGGTAAGTTAGTAGGGGAAGGGCCCACCCCTTGGTTGAATGGCGGGGCGTGGTTCAAAAGGACAAAATTTGGGCGTCCTTCTTCCCGATAGACCCCGGCCCGGGACGGGGGTTTCCCCCGTAAACCCGCAGGGGCCCCCCCCACGGGGTTTTTCACATCTGGCCCGGGGGAAAAAAAAACGGGTTAGGGGGCATCTCGTGTACCTTTTAGTGTTCCTCCCCAAACCCCCCCTCCAGTAAGACGAGTTATTCCCCCTTTTCCCCGTGGGGATCGGGCCCCAGTGACTTAGGAGTTTGGGGGGTTTGAGTTACTGGGGGCTCGGCAAAGCTACAGAGGGGGTGAGACATCCCCCATTAATTTACCAGCGTCTCAGATCCTTTTTGAACCCTTAGCGTTGGTCTGCATATTTTAAAATAGGGATACATCCCCTTTCTTGGATATAGGAAGTTCTGAGGTCCCAGGCTGGACACAAAAAAAAACGATTAAAATTTTTGCGGGAAAATTAATGCCCCGGGTTGCAGGGGTTTTAAAGGGGAAATTTCCCAAAAGGGGGCTAAAGTAGGCTTAAAAGTTAAAGATCAGGATTTATGCTGAACACCAAGAAAGTTAGTCCTTTAACGTGCATGCAGGAAAAGGTTTCTTGAAATAAAAACCCTTTGTAAAAAAAATTTTGTTCTATAAACCCATTTGGAGGCTGAGGAAACCCCCCTCAGGCCGGTTGTAAAACAGGATTGCCGGGGGGTAGGCGATTTCACTTGGAGGCAGTCCACACAAAATTTCACAAAAGGGGGTCTTCAAAAAAACCGGTTGTGGAATAGCTGGGTTTTAAAGTTTCATAGCTAGGCCCCCATTTGGGGAACCCAGTTTTACAGAGTTGGGTTTTAAGCTATCATAGCTAGGCTACAGTTAAAAAAACCGGGTTTTACAGGTTAGGTTAAAGCAATCATAGCTGGGCCCAACAGTTAAGAACCCCGTTTTACAGATTTGGTTTAAAAGCTATAAAAGCAAAGGCCAAAATTGGGAAACCCCATTTTTAAAAAAGTTGGGTTTTAATTTTAGCCCCACCTAGGTCAATTTATCAGAGGCTAGGCCAAGTGATATACAAAAAGGGTTGTTTTTTTCCCATTTAAATTTACGGGGGGGGCCCAGGTAGGTTAGAGAAGCTTGTGAATTTAATTTTTTTACAGGGGGATTACAAGTAACCCGGGTTGGGGGGACTTTTTTGTTTTAAATTATTTAAACGGGGGATTTGCAAGGTAGCCCACGTTAGGCAGGCTTTTGCAATATTTAAAAAAGGTTTTATTTAGCTAGGCAGTTTTTAAACTAGTTATTTTTTTCCGGGAAAGTTAAAAAGCCGGGTTTTAAATGTTATAGCACCTAGCTGGGTTTTTAGGATTTACCTTTCCAACCATCCCCCCGCAAAAGAGTAAGCGGGGCCCAAAGTTGGGCCCAAAGTTTTTTCCATACATTATTTATTTATGTTTCACAATTTGGGAAATTGTTGAATTTACTTGTTTTAAACCCCAAGTGTTTTTTAATTTTTTATACTGCACTTTTATTGTGATTTTTCATCATTTTTTTGGGATTCATGTTAAGTGGGATTTGTGAATTATACCTGGGGATTTTGGTTAAGTCCTGAAATTTATTTGCTGGCATTGTACATTTAAAGTGTAGTTTTAAGCTTTACATCGTTTACACATTTTTGGGTTTTGGGATTTGAAAAGTAACATTTGTACTTTTTTGTTTCAAGTAGAGTCAAAAAAAAAGGGAATTTTTAAAGCTTGTTGGGGAAGCCTTGGACTCGTTAATTCCACCAAATTTAACCGTTTGTTGTGGGGGGGGGGGGCAAAACTGAAATCCCCAAAATTAGCCCCCGTGATCTTAACAAAACCGGGCAACTATGGTAGGTGAAGATGCAGTACCAGCTGTCCCGCTCAAAAGTCAATTAAAGCGGTCTAGGGGGCCCTATAAGGGGGCCCGGGGAAAAAAGCTTTGTGGGAGTTTTCTTTAGGGCCAGGCAATTTCGGGGACGTAAATGGGGGGAATTAGAGATTTTCCCTAAACCCTTTGGAGCAAAGACTGGAGGCCTTTGAGGATTCATTTTTTTTTTATGGACAGGGCCTTACTACAGGTTTTTCTAAATTATAGGGTTTAAAAGTAGCAGGGGACAGACTATGACAAAAACAAAAAGGGCCCGAGGGTAAAGCCGAGATGAGACTCTGAAAGGCAGTTAATAAAGATTTTGGGAAGGCCGGAACAGCAGGGGCAGAAAATGTTTCAAAAAAAACACGAAAAAACAGCACGCCTGTTAAGTGTTGCCCGTTTGGCCCCAGTTAAAATTTTACCAACGTTTGACGGAACCTTAACAGGTCATTGCTTTCGGGGGATCGTTTAGACCCCCAGATAGATGAAAAGAAATGATTTGTCGGGTTTTGCCTTTAAAAGTTCCCATTTATTCCCGGGGGGCGGGCTCGGGGTTAAAGCCTTAGATCTGGCCCGGGCATACCCGTTACTGACACTAATTCCCAAAAATCCCCAAAACCCAATTAGAAAAACATGTTTGGCAACACGGGGGAAAAAGGTAGCTATACTTTATCGGTTGTTGGATTAGAGGCTTCCCGACATACCGTCAAAGTTAGAGGAAGTTCCGTATTGAGGTTATGAGATTGCCCAAATAGTTTCAGGATTTGCAGTTGGGGAATGAAAAAAAATGGTTCCTTACCAGGTGATTCAGGGGGGAAACTGGCTAGCACGCAGTGATGGGGTTTACACTTAAAAAAAGGGGCCCGAATGGTTTCTGTTTAAAACCAAATTATTGAAGGGTTGGGGATCTCATATTCACCTGAGCTTAGGTCAGGGGGAGAAGAAAATTCCCCTACCAAGGGAAGTCGGGTGGGATTTCCCCAACATTGGGGGAGAAGCCCAAAAACCCACCTCCACTAAAGTAGGCACGTATTATGCCCGGGGAAAGGAACCCCTCCACCCCCACAGGGCCCCAAGGGAAAAAACCCACTAAGCGGCCCGTATGAGGCCCGGGGCCCCTTGGGTTTTTTGAGAGAAAAACGTGTTTAGGGTGTTTAAAACCCTTTACCCCCTATAACCAAAGGGTTCAACGGTAAGAGGGTTGAGACTTTGTTTCAAATGTTGTGGGAACATTTTGCCGGGACTGTAACCCCCTTTCTCAAAAGGGGGTGCGGGGCTGCCGGGAAGGGAAAACACCACAGTTTCACGGTCCTTTAAAGATGCCGGATTAGCACAAGTTAAAAGGGGGAAACCAAAAACCCCCAAGGGAAAAAAGGGGGCGGAGAGCAAGAACAAGTTTAAAAAAGTTGCGATGAGTGTGGGGGGTAGGCCCGAGTTTTTTTTCTGGTGAGCAGTTTCAGCCCCGGGGCCTTGCCCCCCCCCTAATGGCGGTTTGGGCGCGAAACGGGAGAAATCTGAAAAAAACCCGTTTGTTTTTCGAAGTGGGGACAGAGATTTCCCTTTATGCGGAGAGGGCTAGCCACTAAAGGGGGGAAATGAAGGGCAGTTGGTAAAATTGACTTTAAGGGGTGGGAAAGGGGTTTTGGGGGGGAAGTCCAGCAGGTCTTATCCAGTAGTCAATGTTTACAAATAGGTTAGCCCGGGCCCTTGCGGGAAATTTCGCCTTTTATGGTGAAAGAGGTGCCCAATTTTCATTTCCCCCTGGGGACTGGCTGCAGAGTCAAACGTTTGAGGGAGTTGGGGTTTTGGGGAAACAAGCAACGACATTGCCCCACAGACAATTTTTAGTAAGTGGCATCCCCTTTGGTTTGGGGGGATTACCCAGGCTAGTTCGTGTCTACGAGAAGGGGTTTTCAAGGAAGGGGGGGTGGGCCCGTACGGACTTTCCCGAGGGTACATTTGTAAAAGGGGAGAATTTAAACTCACTTCCCCCCGCCCCGGGAAAGGAGGGCCCCTGGTAAATTTAAACCCACCCCGGGCTGTACTGGTGAAAGCGGATTGGTGTGCACGGGAAGGGGCCCTTTCAGAGGCGCAAGTTGGGATATCGGGCAGTGAGCCGGGCCTTTAAAATATGGGACCTGGGAAAGTAGTAGGATTAAAAAAGACCCGCCGGGCCCCCCAAAACGAAGAGGCCCCTTTTCCCCGGGGTTTTTCTTGAACCAATTTTCGGTTTGGGGACGGAAAAGTATTTGGGGGCGAAATCCCGGAAAAACCCGGGGCCCCCCAAAGTGCCCCCTAATTTCAAGAGGGCACGGGGTCGTTGGGAAATTATTTGGGGAACAGCTGACCCCAAAAAAGGGTTGGTGGGGAAATTTGTGATATTATTAAGGAAAAGCTTTGGGCCCCTTGGGGGATCGAGAAAAATGGCCCCCAAAGCCCGCCCGGGGAAACACCCTTATCTTCCACACATGGCAAATCACCAAGGGGGGCGGGGAACCACTCCCATCAGAGTAGTCTTCCAAAATGCAGCTCGCAGGCGAGTCCCGAGAGCCTTTGTTGAAAGACTGTTGCTCACGGGCCCCCCCCTGACGCAAAAAAATTAGCAGAAGGTTGTTGGATTCAGGACCGGAAAAAAGTACGCCCTTTTTGCGGAGGGCCTTTAGCAAAGCCTTCCTACGTATTGGGTTGCAGCCCCAGGATAGGGATACACAAGATCTTGTGGTTGGCAAAAGGGAGATGCCCAAGCAAGGGTTTCGATCCCCATTGGGTTCCCGGGCCCCGGGGTTGTTTGGTGGCCAACTTAAGGGTTTTTCCTTTCCCATTCCGGTTCCATAGGGCTTTCCACCTTGTGAACTGTAAAAAACCCGTTAAAGGGGAAATTTCTGAAGAACCCCATTTTATGTAGGGGCAACCCTGCAGGGGGACCACCCCAGATTGAAAGGCTGGGTTATGTAATTTTTTACGAGAGTCTAATCAAAGGGGATTTCTCTTTGGTTAAAATTTCCCATTGGGGGGAGAATGGGTGACAAACAATCCAATTTTTGCGGGGCCTTTGGGGGGAACGTTGACTTATGGCTAATCAGTGGGCCCGAGGTAAAAATCGGTGTTGGGGGTGGAGTGGGAAATAAGGGAAAACAAAACTTTGGCTAAGAGGAAAAAACCCCCCCCCCCCAGTGGGGAAGGGAAGCTTTACCAGGAAGGGGCTTTGCTGAGCAAAGTGGGGACTGCCCTCCCCATCCCTTTGGGTTTGTTGACAAACCCCTCACCATTGAGGGAGGATGTGGGAAAACAGACCTGGGAGTGGAAACCCAGGTATGGGATGGGCCCACGGGCCCGAAAAACCCGTCCCGCCAGGGGTGGGATTTTGGTTAACAAAGAAAATTGCGGAATTGCCGGTTACATTTCCCCCCGGTCCCTCGGGGTGCACCCGGGGGGGATTATGGGTTGCACGTCTTCTTTTGATTTCTTCAAGGGGCTATTTGGGGCAGAAGTAGGTATTTGGTGGCCGGGGACCAATTTAATTGGTCACCAGTCGTGCGGGGGGGTGGGCACCCCCGAAGGGGTTGCCGTCCCAAAACTAGGCTCACGGCGATGTTGCTGGGGGCAAAACTGGGTAAGTTCGGTAGGGGGTTGTTAAGTAATTGGGGTGGGCACACACCTATGTATGGACAGACTTTGGTGGTTTGGGCCCTTTCAGGGGTCCAGAAAGAAGGGCTTTAAACTCCCCCCCTTTTCAGGGGGGCGGGGTAATAAAGGCGATACGGGAAAAACAGTTTTAATGTCCCAAAAATTCTGTAAGTGCCCACAGATCAAAACCCCGCCAACCCGAAAGCGAGGGGTGACACCAGGAAAATTGAGTAAAAAAGCGGCTTTTTGGTTTAAAGGCCCAGTTGGGTTTCCGGCAAGGGGTTGCTGGCCCCGAGCAGAAATTCGTGGGAGCAATCAGCCGCTAGTACATTTTGCGGGGGGGAAAAACCCCACACGGAAAATTTTTTGACCCCCGGCGCTACTCCCGGGGAGAAAATTATAGGGGGTCCCCGGAAATGGTTTTTCGATGGGGGGAAACTGCTTGACAGGGGGGAAACCCAAGGGGCGCAGGGTTGGGCTCTAGTGGGTCCCAGAGAATATTGGATAAAGGCAAATACCAAAGGGGGGAGGTTTCCCGGAGTGCTGGAAGTACTTTTCGACCCGGCCCAGCGGTTTTTGGCCCTCAGGACCCCGTGCCAACGATGACGACTCAAGGGGGAAAAGCAAAATTGGGTTTAAAATATTTGGGGTTGTTCCTAGATTATGCGGGGCTAAAAAAGATGCGGGGGGAAAATTACAAAACCTTTAGTAGGGTATGGGGCCCCCCAAAATCCCGTGCTACTGGGAAAAAAAGGGGGTGGGGGACAGAGCTATTGATAAAAGATGCCCATCGAGGACCTTAAATGGGGGGTTTGGGGGAAAACCCTCACCTGCCCACGTAAAAATTAAATGGGTTATGAAGGGGCGAGGTGCCCTCAAAAGGGGTGCCCAAAGAGGGTTTCCAAAGGTTTTGCCGGCCGGTAGATGGGAGGACCCCTTTCCCTACCAGGGCCCCCACCGCTGCCCTTTAGGAGCGGGTACATAATGAAAGGCCCCCCTTTTGGGGCTGTAGGAATTTGCCCATTCGGGGGCTATCAATTTAAGAACCCAGGGGAAAGTTAAAAAGGGCCCTCCCGAAAGTTATGTCTGCCCGTTTAATTGGGGCCACTACTCGAGCGGTCCCTTTGGAGTTGGCAGAAGATTTTGACAACAGAGTCTTTTGTGAAGTTTTTCAAAGGGGTTTACTGCCCGTTTTTCGTGCCCCCGGGAATTTATTTCTCGGAATGGCCAAACTTTTTGGGGGGGCCCATAAAAAGTTTTTTTGGAAAAATTTTTAGGGACAAACGGAGAAGTACGGAAAACCCTGAAGAGAATTTGGTGGGGAAGTGGAGGTTCATGCTCCCAGGGCTCCCTGGCAAAGGGGGATTTATGAAAGCCTTTGGGGGGACAGTTTAAAAGGTGATCGGAAAAGGGCTTGAAAAGGGAGGGGGGGCTGTGATTTAACTGAGGCCGTGTTATTGAGATAAGGCAAGAGTTTTTTAACAGGACCCCTGACCTACGTACAAAAAGGGTTTGACGAGGGAAAAAGCTCTCACCCCCAAATCCCCCAGGTGTTTGGAAGAAGGATTGAGCCCTTCCCCCCAATTTTGAGTCAGGGCTTCCCAAGGAAACTGGATTTTTATGGGCCGATGGTCCCCCCAAATCAATGAAGAACTGCACAGGAGTCACAAAAAGACTGGTGAACATCCCGGGAAAAAAGGAAACCCGGTGTGGCGCGGGATTACTTTACAAACCCTTTCGGGAAACCTTTTAAAGGGGCCCCCCCCGAGGCGAATAAGGGTGGTGTAAGTGAAAGGGGACCCCCCGGTTTTGGTGGGAAACCGAGGCGCCCAGGGAAAACTGGCCCCCTTTTTCCTTTGGGAGTGTCAAACCCCCCCAGGGGAAGGGGTGGGGGTTGAGAAAGGTTTAAGTGGGAAATGAACGGGTGTCGGGGAATAAGCCCATCAACAGGCTTTTGCCCCTTTCGAGGTCCACACGGGGGACCGGGACATGAGAAATTTGGACCCGGGGTTGAGCGGCTGAAGCGGGCGGGACCCCCGTCGAACCCGGCGCTCGAGTCAGGGCCCATGGGGGGGGGCCGCGGGAGGGATTGATTAGAAATTAGTGCCTACCCTTTGCCGGCCCCGGGGGGATGTGGAAAAATTTTTTTGGGCCAAATAGTTCCACAGCTCAGTTCCAGCATTTGGGGGGTTGAGCCGAGCGGCCCCTTAAACCCTCCCAAACAAGGCATTCTTGGTTGGCGGTTGTTGGTAAGCTTATTTAATTTATAGATTTACTCTTCAGGAAGGAGTAGGTAGTAATACTGGTATTTAAAATCATATTAGGTTTACTAAGGAATCTGTAGATAATGATAGAGTAGACCAAAGGGACCTTAACATAGGTAGTAATGGGCCCGTAATGTAGGCAAACACTAGGATAAGTTGCTAGGGAGAACTGGAAAGCCCTAGTTTGGGAATGGCGGGGCGCAGGTCACAAAGACAGAATAGCGTCCTTCTTACGATAGACACCCGGCTGGACGAGACGTGCCCTGAAACAGCAGGCGGCGCCCCCACGTGTCTTCACATCTGAGAAACCCGGGGAAAACTGGTAGGGCATCTCGATGTACCCTAGATGATCTCCTCCATCAGCCTATACAGTAAGACGAGATATTCACCTTTTCCCATAGGATCTGGCCAGTGACTTAGGAGATTGTGGGTTGAGTTACTGTGGGCTCGGCGAGTACAGAGAGAGAGCATTGCCCAGTAAGTACCAGTGTCTCAGAAACCGTTTTGAAGCTAGCTTTGAGTCTGCATAGTTATACTAGGGGGATACTACCCTCTTGGATATAGGAATTTCTGAGGTGCAGGCTGGACACTAATAACGATTGAATATTGCAGGAATTAATGCTCCCGGTTGCACGTGGTTCCCAAGGGGAAGTCCAAGGGGGCTAAAGCTAGGCTTAGGAAGTTGAAGATCAGGATATATGCTGCAACACCAAGTAAGTTAGTCCTTTATACGTGCATGCAGGCAAAGTTTCTTGCAATAACAATCATTTGTGAAAATCTGTTCTATAAGCCACTTGTGAGGCTGAGGTACCCACCTCAGAGCTCGGTGTCAACAGAGATTGCCAGGGTAGGCGACTCACTTGGAGGCAGTCCACACAAAATTTTCACAATATTTCTTAAATTCAATTCGACGAGTATGTATGAGACAGTGGTTAACAAGTTTCAGGAAGTGGCCATACCTGTGAATCATGCTGTCACGGTGAGGATGCATGATGTATCAAGTTACTTCACTTGGGTGAAGATCAGGAATGTGCCATTTGAGGCGGATGCATCTGACATAAGGTTTGCCATGAGTAAATATGGGACGGTACACACGGTTACTGCCGGAAGATGGTCAGCTGGTACATATATGGGAATACCTGAGGGTACGTACTCTGCAAAGATGACGATTACGAAATCCTATACGTCGTATGTGGTGATGGAAGAATTCGAACTCAGGTATTTGTGACTACGCAGGGCAACGACGCACTTGTCGTTTGTGTGGGTCGTATGAACACCTGGCAGCGCAATGTGGTAGAGGACGTGGAGACAACGACCTGCAACAACAAAGAACTACAGGTGAGGAGAGTGGAGCAAGAACAGCCTTTTTCGACACTGACTCCGCAGAGTGCGTCATGGAGTGAGGAGGTGAAAAGGCAGAGAAGATGGCAGGTGCTACGGGGGGGGGGACTCCCCCTTCCTTGGACGTGGTTCAGGCATTGGAGGAGATCATCGCGGAAGTGAATGATAGCAAGGAGGAAGCATCGACGACGCTTGTGGATATTTCGGGCACGGGGCCGTATCAGGAGAAGGCACGATCCTGGATCTTGGGATATTTGGAGGACGGGAGGGGCGAAAGGTAGTTGTCCTAAGGTGTGTGACAAGGCTGTCTTGTTTGGTGAATCGGTGGGGGTTGAGGTTTATCGTGGTGATGAGCTTGATGACGAGATGCAGGTCGCGGTAGACGCAAAAAGCGCGCAGCAGTGCTTTATGATTCCCGATGAAGTGCTTACGCCGCACAAGTTCAGGGAAGAAAACTGGGCGGATGTCACGCAGAGGGGTTCAAAAGACACTCAGGGACAGGGATCGAGTAAGAGTGTACAAAAAGGGGGGGGAGGGAAAAAGAGTGCAATGAGGCGTCGGTGCAAAAAGGTTGTGTCAAGAGGGAAACCACCTTTGTCGGTTTAAGTGCTTGACCCTTGAAATCAATGGTTTGAGGTCCAGAGAAAGTGTGAGGGTTTTTGGGAGTTTTTGGAGTTTTCATGGTTTGACGTTGTGTTCTTGCAGGAGCATAATTATAGACATGGTTATGAGTTGAAGGTGGAGGGATATAAGGTGTATGTTGAAAAATTTCGGTTTAGATTGGGAAAGGGGGTGGTGGTATATTGGTTTAAAAGGGAAAATAGCCGTTGGTTGTCAGGGATTTTGAAGGGGGAGAGGGGAGGGTGATACGTGTGTGGATGGATTATGGGGTCAGGTACAGATGACGTTGGTGTGTGTGTATTGGACCGGCAGAAAGGAGACGTACGCATTATGAAAAAAATTTGTGAGGAAGTGTTGGTTTTTTCTACTTGCGTGGATTGCCAGGGGTAGCCATGATAGGAGGTGATTGGAACTGTTGTAAGGCGTAAGGATGTGGAACCGAGGGGGGTGGGGCATTGTATGGGAAACATTGGGAGAATTGATATCAGGAGTGGGTTTAATCGAGATCATTGTGGGGGGGGGAGGAAGAGCATACAATATATTAGGCGTGGTATGCTGTAGGCTCGATGTTTTTGTAGTCCCCAGCAGGGTAGTAATACATAAGGGTGAGGGTGTTGGATGTGGTACTTTTTGCTCATAGGGGTGTTATGGTGGAACTTGGGTTGGGAGGGGTTTGCCAGAAGGCGGGTAGGGGGTTTGGACGTTAAATGTTAAAGGGTTGGTGCATGAAGAAAGAATATAGACAGTCATTTACAAGTTTTGGGAGGGGTTGGAGGCCAGGAAGCACTGGGAATGGTAGATCTGGTTTAGATGGTGGGACTCGGTGGGAAATCAGTTTAATAAGGAATTTTTATGTACGTAATGGGCGGGATTATAAAAGGTTAACGTATGGGTTTTTTCATCTTATCATGAGGGGCGTTGGGCATGCTCGAACGTGGGTGGGTTTAGTTACCTGTGGGAGATATTGAGGGATTAAAGGAGAGCCATTGGGATTTGCAAAATGAAAGATTTTGATGGTGCACGCTTTTTGGGAGGGTTTGGCGGAGTGTTTTGGGTGATAGGCCTTCGGCGTGTGTATTGAGAGGACAGCGTAAGCGGAGAGCGGCGACGGGGAGAAGATGGGATTAACTGTTTCATTGGGGAAGGGAGGGTTTAGGGAAGTGCAGGTATTGCTGTTGACTGAAGGTAGGAGTGGATAGCTTATGTATGGTTTAGGTCATATGCCACAACTTGTGGGTATACGAGATGATGGCTTTACGGGAAATGGGGGTTATGGGCAATTCGAGCTTGTGGTAGAGATAGGGAGGACTTTGAAGGCCAGATTACGGAAGGGGGAAATTTTGGCAGCTATAGAGAGTGCAACGTTTAGGTAAGGGCCGGGTGTAGACGGTTGCCTATGATTTTTATGTTCAGAATTGGGAAGTATTGAGGAGATTTTTAGTCAGAAAGTTCTATGTAATGAAGAAGGATGGGGCAATGGGTGAGCAGCAACAGGACTTGCTGTTGTTTGTATTAGTAGCGAAGGGTTGGACAGTACCCACGGTAGATAGAAGATTACCGTGCAATATGCTTTTGTGCGGTGATTCTTAAGTTATTTGCATGGGTATTAGGGACCAGAATCAAATGGTTTTAGTAAAGTCATTGAAAGAGGACAATATGGCTACCGGGTTGTCAATGTATGAAGGGCATGGAGTTATTAGGCGTTTTATAGAGCATAGGGAGGGAGGGGGGAGGGGGTGTTTTGGCTTGGCTGGAGAGGCTGTATGATAGCGTAGAAAGGGATGCATGTATGGAGTTTTTGCGTTGGTTGGGTTTCGGGAGGGAATTGTTTTCTTGGGCAAAAACTTGTATTGGGTGCCCAGATATCTGGAGCATTCAGGATAATTGGCACGATAGGTGATAGCATCAGATGGGAAGGGGTTTGCGACAGGGATGCCTCTGTCGCAAATTTGTTTAGCATGTTCTTCCGGAACCCTTTTATAGGCAGTTAGTTGGCGTATGGCGAGAAGCGAGGGTGGTTTTGCACGAGATGGGGAGCGGGTATTAGTGGTGTACGTGGATGTTACGACTGTCTTGGTGCGGATGTGAGGGATTTACATAAGGTTGGAAGGGTGATAGACGTTTTTGGGGAGGCTCTACGGGGATGAAATTAATGTCGTAAAGTCCAAGTATTTTGGTCTAGGGGATAGGTACCTAATGGTGAGATGTTGAGGGTGGGTGGCGAGTGGTAGATCAGCTGTTGATATGTGGGAATTGTTGTTACAGCGGAATGATAGGGAGCACAAGAGGCAAAGTCGAGGCGCACCATGGATGGAGTTTTGAAAAGATTGGGAGTTTGAGGACGAGCATTAAACGTTATGCATCAACGGGTTTATAGGTCACGAATTCCTGTTGTTTATAGCAAGTTTATGGCACGTGGTGGCATTATAACCGTTACGACTGTGTGAGGTGCAATGTTTGCAACTGCGGGTATTCCGATTTCTTTGGGGATCGGGGTTGTTGTTGTGATGGGCTAAGTAGAGGGGTGGTGTCGCATCCCCGTTAGCCAGGGGGGGCTCTGGAGGGCGGGGGCTTATACCTTTGGAGAAACGTTGTTGAGTGTGTTTTGACAGGGGGTTGTGAGGGAGGGGGTGTGGGTGGGATGCGTTGAAAAAGACTCGCGCATGGATATGCCGTTGGTGGAGGGGTGATGGATTTAATGTTTGGGGAGGCTATGTTGCGAGTTATACTGTGATAAGGGATCCGAAACAGCTTCTATTGAGGGTTTGATGGGGTGGGGGAGTGGGTCTGTGGTGGCGGCAGTTTTGAGGGTGCATAAACCCTCTGTATGCATGGGATCTGTATGGAAAGGTTTCAACAACTACGTGTTAAAAACCAAGAGTCAGGGAGGTTTAGTTTAGGTTTTACAACGGATCTTGCCGTCTGGGGTTGTGTTATTTAATAGGAGATTAAGGGAGGGTGGGGAGTGCAACAGCGATTGTGGATGTCCGGAAACTATATTTCACGCTGTGTACTTTTTACTTGTTCGAAGATGTGAGGGTTGGCTAAGTAGGGTAGTTAGGTTAGTGGGTGGGGGAAAGGGGTACAGGTGTTGTGGGTTTTAAGTTTCGATATAGGTGGGTGGGGAAGTCCGCAGGTGGTGAATGCTGTTGCGTTTGTGGTCATGATTGTATTTATATATCTTGGGCAATGAGGGAGGTGGGAAGGAGGTGAGTCGAGAATGGATAGAGTGTTTAGGGGCCCCGATATGTATTGAAACAACGTGCCGCAATAGGGATCTTTATGGGGGTAGTGGAGACAGCATTTACTGAAGGTTATTCGTCGAAGGATTCAGGGATGAAGGATTTAAGAGATTAAGTGTAAAGTAAGGGGTGGCGGGCGGGCTAGTTTTCTTGAGTATGGAAATGTGTATAGATGTTAGGTGTGTGGTATGTTTGGTAATTATAATAAATAAGCATCTTTTGTGATGTGAGTTTGGTTGGGGGTCGTTGTGTAAGATATGGTTTTCACATTGTTTTTCAGGAAGGTTATCGAATTTAAATTATGTAAGTAGTGGTGTTTACACTACATGATTGTTGTGTATAATGTGTGAGAGGGTACCATCTACAGTAATTGTGTGTTTGAAGTTTGAGGGACACAATGCAGATCTAAGTATGTTTGGTTTTTCTTTATGTCTCATATGTGTTATAAAAAGTTAATACTGTGGTAGTATGTGAAGGTGTAGGATTTGATAGGTATTAACCTGCTTGTGTATGTTCCCCTTTTCGATACTTTGTTTTAATTGTCATTTTCAATGTACTTTGTATAGTATTATACAATGGTATTGTTCTTTGCCATATGAAGTGGTTTTTTTTTTTTAGGTTATGTTATGTTCTAGGTTTTTGTATGTTAAGATGTACTTATAGACTGTCAGCACCCTGATATAGGTTTTTCATGGCTATGTTCTTAACGTAAGTTTTGGCTGTATGGTATACAGATATATCTAGCCAGTTTATAGACGCATTCCTTTTGTGTCTGAGATTTTTGTATACGGGTTTATTGTAACTGTAATGAGTCGGTTTTGAGATCTAAGCTGTTTTCTTTGTATGTTTATTTGTATTTTGGTGTATGTAAAGCTGTAATGTTAGGGATAAGTATGTAGATGTTCTAGTAGGATTATGATGTTAGGTTTTGGTTTACTGATTAATGAGAAGGCTGGAAGTAATTGTTACATTTTCTTGTATATATTATTTTCAATTGTAATGAGTCTTTGTCATATGTCATGTTATGTAAAATTTTTATGTAAGTTAGGTTTTGAGTCATTGAATGTTTATATATGTTAGTTCATGACCCTGTTACTGTGGTTATTTGTAGCTATGTTCTTGCCGTAAGTTATTGTTGTATGTTATACAGCTATATCTTGCAAGTATATAGGTGCAATCCATTTGTGTTAGTTTATTTTGTGTTGGGTTTCTTATGTCAATGGCCGAACCTTCAGGATTGAGATCCATACTGTTTCCTTTTATTTTTATTTTTATGTATACTGTATTGGTTATAAATAAAATATAAAAAAAAAAATATTACTCAGAACAGATGACTAGCGTCAGAAAGTGCATCTGACGAAAAGATTCGTTCAGCGATGAGTCCTTACTTTTCGAGAGGTAAAGTAAGATTTGACGAATCACATCTAACTGAGATAATTACTTTCAGAGACACTGGCAGTTATCTCACGTTATTAAGAGAAGATGTACTGCCCATAACTGACGATACCTATTGCAAGATAGATGTATTGTTAGAAGCCTATGGAGGGGTTGTTATAAAAGTACCTCTTCACAAAGTTTACATTGAAACAAGCTATTATACTGGTTATATTTCAGTGGGTATATCCAGTGGTGTATTTCCCATCAGGTCAGTGGACTTGTTGATAGGGAACGATACCCTTTCATCGATATTAAAACCCTTTGATTGAAATAACACGAGAAAATTCCATTGAATTTGTAAAGAAAAAACCTTTTTTTTTTTCCCTCAGCGAAATTTACTAAGCTATGTCAAAGATTCAACAACCACCTTGTCTCTTTTGATTAATGGGAAAATTTTTTGGTTTGAATATGTTGTTTAGCGATGCCCGCCCCGGATTTTTAACCCCAAACTCCCCCGTGTCCAACCTAGTGGGACACCCTTTTTTTAAAATTTCTTACCATGATGTTTTAATCGGACATTTTTGTTGACATCACGAAAGACTGAGAGAATACATTACGGGAAGTGAAAAAAGGGATTCGTAATTTTACTATTATAGAAACGTGTACGATGGAGAAAAATACATGAAGTTGCAGCTGATAGGTTCCCCCACAGCCCAGCTCTCGGTGACCAGGTTACATTTTCGTGAACAAGCCTTTGAGCCCAATAGTCCCATAGGAGGACTTTTGGGGTGTCAAAACACTCGTAAACTGGCAAAACTTTTTACTTTGGCCAAATAAGGGAAAACAGTAGCATTGTGCGACTTTTGCCACGTTTTCAAGTGACGGGGCAAGCCAGCACACACCCCTCCACCTCCCCTCCTTTCCTTCACCGTGGTTTGGGAACCATTCTCACTCTTATTATTTTTGTTTTTGTCCTTTGCCTAAAACCCAAACAGGAAACCAATACTTTTTTACTATTATGGACGCGCAACACGCTACCCCAAGCTATTCCATGAAAAAATTAATCCGGCTTTTTGTGAGAGCGCGAGAAATTTTTTCTCCGGGTTGGGATTGCCCAAATCAGTCGATCGGGATCAAATTCACTTCTAAGCTTTCGAGAACATTATCCCATAGGAAAAAAGTCTTACTTTCACCAGTTACAT
Source organism: Cherax quadricarinatus (assembly GCF_026875155.1). Classification (NCBI taxonomy): domain Eukaryota; kingdom Metazoa; phylum Arthropoda; class Malacostraca; order Decapoda; family Parastacidae; genus Cherax; species Cherax quadricarinatus. Next base: position 40,854,656 of record NC_069439.1, on the reverse strand, counting down.
CCACAGTCAAAAGGGTGCTCTGAAAATTTCATCAGACACTAAACTATGATAAGTTTAAATTGTGAACATTTTTTCTAGAGACGGGATGAGGGTATCCCTTTTCTCTTTCGCTAGAAAAGTGAGCAAGAAAGCTGGGTTTGCCCTTTTTGAATTTAAAATTTCGGACCCAAGTGCGGGCCTCTCGCATGTTAAAAGACGAGGGACAGAGAAAATAAAACCTCATTGATACTTCCCCTTTCATTAATGCAACAACTTTTTGACACCGCTAGAGAGCTAGCTTCGAAAACCTTTTTTCACCCCAACAAATGAACAACTTAAACAACGTGCGTCTCCCTCTTTTAAACAGGAAAAAGGTGATGGCCAAAATTTAGTACCAGGTCATCCCTTTACAACCCGGGTATGATGCCCCCCTAAAAAGGTGAAAAGGTTTAGCGACGTAAATTTTTTTGGGTACGACCCGGGGAAAAAAAATTTAAATCATGTGTTTGATTTTCCCCGGGGGGATTGTCCGTGCGGACACTGCGCAGTACTCCTATACAACTGGTTTACTGCCAGTTTTCCTGTTTTGTGCATACACATGGCGGATCGCTTTGGGGACCCGGTGACACTGTTTGGTGGAAGGGTGCGGCACCTTACAGGAAAAACCCATGCACGTGTACTGCCTGCCATCACAGTATGTATGAAAACCGACCGAAAATTAAATGAGAGCGTAAAGGGGTGTGTCGAGAATTTTCATCAATTTTAAAGACCGGTTTCCCTACGCAAGCATATCCAATATCAAGAAAGACTCAGTAACACTAAGGGAAGTCTCTTACATGAGTGTCCAGCTATGTGACGGGGGTGAAAGTACAAACGTCCCTTTTGGGGCGAGGGACATAAAGTGATGCGGTGTTTGCAGTAGGGGAAAATCCACTCAGCTTAGGGGGTGGGGCAAAATGGCCCTTTAGAGGGGCTACCTGAAAACTTTTACCCTGAAAAAGACTTTAGGCACCAATTCCACAACTTTTTAGGGGGTCATCCGAACGCAGGTCTTTTTGTTACTACCAGGCAGGGGAAGATTTGTAAATGTGGTTCTTTTGAACATATGGGGCCCCAAATGCTAAAAAAAGCGACGGGGGGAACGGGTACCATGACTTAATCAAAGAATGCTCGGGGGGGTTTAAAGGGGAAGGTAAGGCCAAAAAAATTTCCCTTTCGAGGGATGACGAAGGGGATGGGGCGAGGCGACTAGGAGGAAAGTGAACACAAACAGGGATAAGGGCAGACGAATCGACTCTGAGAGGGGGAACGGGCCAACAGATGTCTTGCGGAGGAAGTCTTAGTTCCTTTTGCATACGTTAAGGGGCAGGTGAATGAAGGGGGTAACCTGTCAGGCACAGGCAGCAAGATCAGGAGGGTTTGGAATACGGGGCACTAATGTTTAAAGTCACAACGTTTGGCAGAGGCCTAGGGGGGAAAAACAGGGGGCGAGGGGTTTTGGGGGGGAGTTCTCGTAAGAAACTGCAGGAACGCCGAGAGGACGATGTTCTACCCAGACAAAGAACAGGAGTAAAAACTGGGAAAAAGGATGTATTCAAAGGGGGAAAAGGAAGGGTAAGTAGGGGTTTAATGGTTCTAGGGGTAATAAGGGGAAGGGGGTGAAAAGCAACTTCAAAAAGATGCCATACAACAGGACGGGAAAAAGAGGGTGTTCCAAGAAAAAGGGGAAAACCCCCACTATTAAAATAATTCCATAGTAAAAATTAAATTAAATGGATTAAAAAATGAAAAGGTAGGATGGAATGGTTTTTGAGGAGATAAAGTGGAGTATCTTTAACAAAACATAATTTTAAATAGGGTGTGCCTTGGATTAAAAGGGTTATAAACGAAGGAAGTGGGCTGTTAGGTTTTAAAAGGGGGAGGGGAGTGGGGTGAAGGGAAAAAAAATCCCTTTCGTAATAAAATGGGAAAAGGGGAAGGGTAGTGAGGTGGGTGGAGGGGGAGCATCTCGAGTATGTTTCATGGGTTTTTATCCACGGAGATAAATCAAAGTAAAAGAAAGGGTTTGTGAGAGACGTTTTTATGTATTTTTTAAGGGTTTACCTCTAGCACTGAATTTGGGGGGGCTGGGAAATGTGTTTTAAAGGGGGGGGGGCGTGGGGCTAAAAGGGGGGGGGGTTGTGGTTCGGTCGTTAACAAGTTTTTTTCAGGGGTAGGGGGGAGGGACGTGGAGGGGGGCTTGGGAAATGGATTAACTTTTTTTAGGAAAATTATTCAGCGAGTTAGATAGGATTAATAACGGGGGGGAGTTAGGGAGAGGGGTAAAAAAAAGTGGGCTAGGGTTTTTTGGGTCAAGGGGAGTTTTGAAAACGCATTGGGAGGGGGTGGAAAGGGATATTTAATTTTTGGGAAATTAAATGCGGGTTGGTGAGGATGAGTGGTGAACGAGTTTTAAAACGGTGGGACAATTGTGGAGGGCAAGGGGTGGGGGGGAGGGGGTATTTTGGGTTGGTGGAAAATAGGGCAAAAACCCGGTAGCAGGGGTTTTTTTTTAAAAATAAAAAAAGGGGGGAAAGGGGAGGTTTGGGGGTACGGTTTTAAAAAATTTTTTGGAAAGAGCTCAAAGAGTTTACCAAAGAGAGGGGGAAATCTTTTGAGAAATATAGGGGGAAGAGAAGACAAGGGACATCATAATGAAAATTTGATGAAATTTAAGGGAAGGGCAGGGATGGATGCCGACTAAGGGAAAAACCGTCGGGAGTGTTTAAAAGTTTCGCATTAGACAAAAGGGGTCCACTAAAATACTTTTTAGAGGTTAGTGCGATTTGGAAGGTTATACAAGGGGGGAAAAGTTGGGACAACTGAGGGATAATAATTTTCGGGGCTATTGGTTTAAAAGGGAAAGGGAAAAAAGGTAAAGTGGGGATATTAATAAAAAAAGAGGGGGGGGGAAGGCTGGGAAAGTGGGGGGGACAGAGGGGGTTGGGGGAAAAAAGTATGGGAAGTGAAAGAGGGAGGTTTTAATTTAAAAAGGGGGAAAACACCGGAATTGTGGCTTTCCAATGATTTTACAGAGTGCATTGGGGAAACCATAAATGTTTTTTTTGGTTTTAGGGATTGAAATTGTATGCAAAGGAAGGGAAAAATTTGGGGAAAGTCACAGAGGGCGGGTGTGGGCGACTGTAAAAAAAAAAAACGAGGAAAAAAAACTGAGACTACAGGGGCCATATCTTTAATGTTACGGATTTTAAGATTTTTTCGAAGATTTTTGGAACAGGATAAGAAGGAATAGGGGATGGGGCACAAGGTCAGTTGGGGGTTCCGGGGCGTATTGAGGGATGGGCATATCCCTATTAGGGGAATTTTTTCATTTAAGGGGGGTGGAATTTTGGGGGATGTTGGGAGAAGCTTATGACTGGTTTAATAGAAGTACATGGTTGACACTTTAAAAGGGTTTGGGTTTTTGGGGGAATAGTAAAAGGGTGAAGACCTTGTATGCAGAAGCTAGATTCAGGGGGCAAATTAAAGGGAGGTTGGGGAGCGTGTTTAAAAGGAGAAAGGTTTTAGACAGGGTGTCCTAGTCTCAAATTCGTTTGCATGTTCCCAAAACCCCTTTTTATGAAATGGTTGAGGAAGCAACAACGTTTCAGGAGGGGGGAAGGGTTCACAAGGGAATTGGTTTTAGTAGATGACACAAAATCTGACAATAGTCGAAGGGGTTTGGGGGGGGGAAAGAGAACGAGTATTTTGGGAAGGCGTCAACATGCGGTCAACGATAAATCAAATTAAATTAAGATACAATTGGGGGGGGGGAGAAGGGGGGGAGTTAGGAGGGGAGTGCTAACAGCTGAAAATTTGGGGGTTTATCTATATGGCAATGAGCAAGACTAGAGGGAGGAATTCAATTGGGGGGGAGAGAAATTTGTCAACGGTTTAAAAAACCTAAGAGCAAAGGGAAATTACTTTAATGAAAGGGGAAATAATAATAAATTCATTGGTTTAATAAATTTGGGAACGTGCAGTATGTACCAACAGGAACAGGAAAAAAGGGAATTACGGAAAAGGTGCTTCGTTATTAGGGGTTTTGGACGAGCATGGCTAAGTAAAAAAGGGGGTTTATGACAATTGGAAAGGGGGGAGTGGGGCTTTTGATGCTGGGGCGAGGGAAAGGCCTTTATGTTAAACAAAAGTACGTAAGGGAGGGGGGGGGGGTAAAAGGGGTGAGGGTCGGGGGGGGTGATGGGGTGTACACATGTGGGGGGAAAGGGATTACTGGAATGTAAAATCTAAGGGTTATTTAGAAAAGGGTGAGGTAAAAAACTCAAGTGGAAGGTTGGTAAGATAGTGGGAAAACAAATCATGCAAGGGGGGGCGGGATAAACCCCCGTAGATTGGGTACGATTTAGCATGATTTCCAGAAAATTTGATTATTGCCCGGGAAGGATTATTTTATAGTTTTTAAAAGGGTTTTAGCAAAAAAGCAGGGTTTTGTGTGAGGGGTTTGGGAAAGGAGGCGAAATGCAACTTGTGAGGAATCGGAAACAGCTTTTCAGCCGTATATTTTTTTAGGGAGTTGGGGCAGGGACGGGGGCTGGCTAATCTTTAATTTTTAAAGGGTGGGGGCAAAGTAACTCCTGCGTGCCCTAACTTTAGAGGTAAAGGGGGGCTGAGTTGTAAAAAAAAGCCATTTTGTACTTGGAAGGGGGGGGTTTTTTGTTTATTCCTGGCTTTAAGGGAAAAACGGGGGGGTTTGGTAAGGGCAATTGCGGCAGGGAAATTTTTTTGCACGTATCAGAAAAAACCATTTTTGGTAACAGGTGGGCAACTGCGTTCCCGGGGGCAATAGAAATATAACGGGAAGGACTCATAACTTGGCACTTTAAGTATAAGGGGGCCTTTTTTTCCTTTTCTAGAGCGATTATGACCATAATGAAGGGTATGTAATTTTAGGATTTTCATGAAGTGTAGGGGGGGGATGACATTCGATGTGGGGTTTAATGGAAGTTTTTTGTGTGAATGTTTTTGTTTAACCATGTGTTTAAAACAATCATTGATGTCATAGTTTTAAAAAAAAGTAATGATCTTTGTCATGAACAACTACAAGAAGGGAACACTCAAAGCATTGTTTAAAACACTAAAAAATAAAATGATGTTTTTCAGTAGACAACACAAAAGGAACACTCAAACATGTTAACACACTAATAAAAAATGTCTATGAACATGGTGTTACTTTTTTTTTAAAGTGGGTTTATTTCTTGTGGGAAAAGGGGGGGAAATGGCTTTTTGTCATTTATTTTTATTGTAATTTTTGAGGGGTTTTGTATTATTCTTTTTATAAAATTTAATAACAATATTAATGAGTGCAACGAATTGGGGTTATATGAGAATGTCTTTTTATAAAAATTTTTATAATAACGTAAATAAGTTGACAATCTTTGGATTATTTTGCCTTTTGTGTTGTAAGAACTGCTGTATTTTAGGGAATAATAAACCCACCTGTAATTACAGGTGTGGGCTGTTTTTAGTTACTGTATTTTGTTGTGCGGGTTGGGGAAATTTGGGGGGGGAAAAAGCATTTAAGTTGAGCGTGTTTTTTCTTATTATAAGTTTAGTGCGGGGATGAGGAATGTGGATTTGTTTTTTATTATTTAATGGATCACGTTTTCTTTGTTTATGAAACCTAATAAAAGCAACATTATGATGTGTATTGTGTTTTTTAAATAAAATAAAAAAAAAAAATCATGTGTACCATTTTTAACCAGCTTAAGGCAACTACGCTGCCTCTACCTACTACATTATTCTTCCTAGGACAGGGGAAGAAACTCAGTCACCTGACATCTCTAGAGGTAAGAGGATCTTTTTAAAAAATTTCAGTGACTCACTCACTAGAAAATTTTTCAAAAGAAACCCTTTGGGGATTGAAAAGCTTTGATATTAAAAACATGTTTTGCATTCCCTGAATTGTTCAGTGATGTTCCAAAACTTGTACTCGGGGTGTACAGACTTGATTACAGGGAGCATCACCCATTAAGCATCCCATATAGGATGATCCAAAAAAGCTAAAGCATTGAAAAGAGGTTATTTTCTTTATCCAGGACTTATTGAACGTCGTAAAAGTCCAGGGGCATCCCCCGTATTTAGTGCCTAAACCTGAGGGTAGTTTCAGGATGTGCCTGATTCGGGAAAGTAAAACTCTGTCATTTTTCCTGATGGTTATCCCCCACCTCGCATTGACACCTTTTTTGACCGTGTGCCCAGGAGCCCATTTGTCACCGTTTAGATCTCTTACAAGGCTATTATCAAGTCCCCTTTACTGAACTGCTAAAAAAATATCGCTTTTACTGTTCAAAATGGTTTGTTAACTCCCCTCGTCACCCCCTTCGGCCTAGTAACCGGGGGCTTCTTCTTTCCAACTTAAATAACGAGTTGACCCACAACTTAGAAGGATAAACCTCCCTTTGCGACTTAGGGGTGTACAGGACGAGGGGGAACAGCACTTGAAGCGTCTCAAGCATTGTTTAGAGACGGCCACACAACTTCACTTTTAACTTAGCTAAATTATTTTTTGGCAAAGCCAAGATTCCCAATCTAGCTTTGTATCGCCAAAGGGTGGGGGTTGCTCCTATTGGGGCTAAGGTTCTGAAATTTTCTGAATTTTCCAGTGCCACAGGATGGGAAGGGAGTACAGAGTTTCCCGGGGTATGGCAGGATATTTTTGCGGTTCTGCCCAAACTTTTCTCAGTTTGCAGCTCCCCACTGGCTTACTATAGCAAATTTCATTCCCTGGCTAGAGATTGTTCAGCTCTTTAAAAAGGTTGAATGTTTGCTATCCTCGCTCCTGTGTGAAAAGTCCTAATTTCAATTTTCCCTTTTTTTTTACATAAGATGCGAGGGGCTATGCAGGGGGTGCTTGCGCTCCAACATCAACATCCACTAAATTTCTTCACCATATGTTACTTTTCATCTAAATTTAAACGACACCAAAAAATTTAAGCCACATTGAAAAAGAGGCCTAGCTCTTGTGTTCCTTGGAACATTTTGACGTTTTTTTTGGGGCACTTCCCCATTTAAAATTTAACTTTTTTTTTAGACCACAATCCACTTACTTATTTTAACACAAGAAAAAGAAAAATGTAGGATCATGAGGTGGGCTCTCAGAACCCAACCTTATTCCTTAGTATAAAACACATAAGTGGTCATTGTAATGAATTGCTGACGCCTGTCTCCCTTTAATAATTATCTTTTACAAAAATTTAAACGTAATTTTATACCCAAAATTTCCCTTTTTTGTTACTTGCTATGCAAATTCATAAGTAACTAACCCCTCCACCAAATTTTAACTATATATACTCATTCAAATTTATTATTTTTTAATATTACAGTAGTGAGTGTATAGAGGAAAACATAAGCTGAGTGTTGATGGGTAGTTGGTGTGGGCGATGACGCACGGCGGAACACTGTCCGCCGCAGACCCCCCCCCCCCATACACCCTTTAAGCTTTTCATACTCAATGTCCATACTGCATAGCATTTCACAACCACTACTTTAAAAGTGGGAAACGTCTCCTGTCAAGCACAAGACTATATGCGTCTACACATTTTTTTATCGAGCCTCAACTCCCCCCTTTTCTACGCATCCTGTGTCTACACTGATGTAAAACCACAATATGCGGAGATACATACTGTTACTGCCCTAGTACAGGGCATATCTTAGTGTATTTTACGTGGAAATTATAGAAGTGCTTTTCACAAAGTGCTCTGATTAATGTTTATATTATTTTTGGGTTTGTAATGTAACCTGGTAATCAGTAATGTAAAGACATTAAGCAAATCCTAATGCGACCTTTGTCGGTTGGGGGGGGGGGGGTTTTCAACCCCTAATGGGTTGCAATGATTAAAATTGTATATAAAAAAATTTTTAATTTTCATATAATTTTTAATTCTTGTATTTGCGAAATACTAAATCTAAAAGTATTGCTTTAATTGTTATTTGACTTAGCTTCCTTTTGGGTTAGGTAGGATTAACATATAAGTTTTTCGTTCAAGTCTTTTTTGCTAATACTGTAATTATCGCTCTTTTCTTTTTCCCTCCGGCTTCTTGCTGGCAGCGCCCACGGAGCTATCACGTGATCGAGAGGGGGGGTCCTCACCTCGCCTGAATATTCAGTCTGATCTAATCTCTTGGTGGGTTGGGCGATTTTTCTGTCTCATTATTCTTGTTTTTCTGTAAACTCTGTTCACAAACATTGTAAGACTTAGTGATTTTCGACGTTGTACTGGGTTTTGTCGCATAGACACTCTGAGCAACTCAGGTCCTGAGCTTAATTTGACCAACTTTTACTGGTATCTGTGTATTATCACAGTCGGGGATTTTCTTATGCTGAACTTAGATTCAGTAGTATGGGGGTTTTGTGACTTTTGTGGGGGATCTCTGATGGTCCCCCCTTGTGTCGTTAAATTATCACCTTTTTTCCTGATTCTGGTCGCATTGCTTGTTATATTGTTTTTGGGGTTTTGCATTTTTTTTTTTCAAGCAACGGTTCGAGCCATTTGGGCAAGAAGTTTGTTTATTGAGGACTTTTTTCATTTACTTGTTTAAGTCTGCGAGTCATGAGACATAGCGAACTACTTTGAGCACTTCACACATCAAAAACTTACTTGTACATATTGTAATATCTTATTAAATGTTAAGTACCAGCCCCTACTTAAGAATTATAATTTTGATATGTGCTTTCACACAAAACTATTGTATACAAGAGGTGATATTAAATTTTTAAATTAAATTGTGATTATTTTTAAATTTTAATTTATATACGCCTAGACAACTTAAGATTAAAAAATTTATTAAAATTTTTAATTTTTTCTAGTTTAGCCTCCATTGTAATCCTGAAGCCTATTTAATCATACTGAATTCTAAAGGTAATTGGACAAGGGTACTGACTACTTGTTTTAAAAAAACCCCGTAACAGGCTGGATGCTAGAAGGGCATCCTTTCAATTTACTGGAGACTCTAAGCTTTAGAAACGCGTTTTTTGTAAAATCTACACCTCCAAGGAGACTACCCTTCTTTCTTATTCTCGTGTTTGTAAACGTTCCCGACCTCTGGGGGCCCATCTTTTGCACCTCTTCTTGGTTACCCCCCTTTCCCTATCACTTTCCCGTCGTAATTTTTTTTGTTCCCCGGACTCAGAAGTCCCCCACCTCAACCCTCAGTCCCGTTCTCACTTTCTTCAGCTCTCCCTCACAAGTTCCGATATCTACAAGACCCCGTACGCACCTCCCCCAATTCCCCCTACTTCTCGAGGTCCAAAAAAAAACCCCCTTTTCTCAAATCTCCTTTAAACACCTTCCCTTCTTCCACCTCCCCATTTTTTTCCTACCAGTCTCTGTACCTGGTTTTTAACCCTCTCTTGGGTTGTTACAATGTGGAGGTTCACCCTCCTTTTCGTACTGTTCCCTTTCCCCCCTTGTCCGCACCCAAGTTTCTTTCCTCCCGCCCCCTGCCAATTTTTGTCTCTTTTTCCCCTCCCACACTTCTTCCCAGTTCCCCCCACCCTTTCTCAACCCCTACTTTTGGGACGTCCCCTTGCGTAAATCTTCCTCACCCTCCTCCTTCCCTCCCAAATTGTCTCCCAAAAAACGTCTTTTAATTTCCGAAACCTTGAAGATCTCAGAAATTAATTGAAAAAACTAAACCATCAATGGACACGATCCACCTCCTGTTTCCCTTTTTTCCCCCTCCTCCTTGGGGAACTCCTTTTTTTGTAGCACCTGTTTCCCTTTTCTACTTTAACTTTTCTCTGCCCCCCATGTGGCTTTTTTGCCCCCCCTATCCGTAGGGGCCCTTACCGTGGATTTCTGGATCTTTCTCATTGCTACATGGGCCCATTTAAAGTGGAATTCCTGGGCCCCAGGGGGAATCAGGGTGACTTCAGAGTTCTCTCCCAGATTTTCCCTTTTTGGTGTTTGCTTTAAAAACAAAAAATTTCACTCCGCTTTATCTACCCATCTCAGGGATTTTTATTTGTTCTTTTATCCTTTTTCTGATGGGACCTTTAATAAATGCCCTTCTTCTTCGCACTGATATTTGGTACCACAGCTATTTGTTCATACTTCACTGCATTACACTGCAGCCCGTATCCACTTGCACAAGTGGTATACAATCTGTTCTTTGTATACCACTTCTCGGGTACTATCTATCCCGGATGTTGCCTTCCTTGTTTCGTCCTTACCACCACCTCTTCAGTTACTTGGCGATTTTAATGTCCATCATTTCCTCTGGGGGGCTCTCACTGTTACTCCCGTGGCATTCAGTTGGAGGCTTTTCTCGCTTCTCACCCAGTACTGGTACTCCCACCCATTATGATCCTCGTACTCATACTCTCTCTTGCATCGATCTCTCGGTCTGTTCTTCCTCCACTGCACTAGACTTCACCTGGTCTGTTCTTCCAGACTTACATGACAGCGATCATTTTCCAATCATTCTTACTTCTCCTTCATATTCACCACCTCTTCGTAGCCCATGCTGGCAATTTGATCAAGCAAATTGGGACTTTTACTCTCAACTAACTGCTTTTAGTGAGGTTCCTTCTTCATCCTGCATTGATGAGCCTTTACACCTCTTCTCGACCTCAGTTTTAACTACAGCTTCTCATTCTATACCCCAAACCTCGGGCAGGCATTCTCAGAAGTGCGTGCCTTGTGATCTCCTGCTTGTGCTCGTGCAGTATGTTTGAAACGCGCTGCATGGGGCAGGTACCGGTACAATAGAACCACAGAGAGACTTGATTTTAAGCAGAAGTGAGCAGTCGCTCGCCGTGTCATCCGTGATGTTAAACGCACTTGCTGGTGAGATTATGTTTCCACCATCACCTCTGCTTCCTCTATGAGTGCAACCTGGAAAAAAGTACAGAAATTGAGTGGTAAATACTCTTCTGACCCGGCTCCTGTTCTGCGGGTTAGCAGTGTTGATATAGCATACCCTCATGACGTTGCCATTGAAATTGGTAATCATCTTGTCCATATTTCCCAGGGGCTCCATCTATACCCCTCGTTTCTTTCCTCAAAGTCTGCCAGAGAGTTAGCGCCCTTAGACTTTTCTTCTCTCAAAGAAGAATCTCAGATTGCCGATCTTCGGCAGCTGGGCCTGAGGGCATTCATATTCGGATGTTACAACATTTACATCAGTCAGCCCTTGCAGCCCTCTTACACCTCTTCAATCTTATTTGGTCACAAGGAGTTCTTCCCCAGCTGTGGAAATCTGCCATTGTTCTCCCTTTCCGCAAACTGGGTACTACGGGATATGATGCCTCCCACTATCGTCCCATTGCTCTTACCAGTGCAGTTTGCAAAGTGATGGAACGTCTGGTAAATCGACGTTTAATGTGGTATTTAGAGACACACAACAGTCTCTCCACTAGTAAATTTGGCTTTTGTAAGGGCCGTTCTACCATTGACCCCTTACTACGTTTGGGTTTAAAGTATGTTCGTAATGCCTTTTGAAAAACCCACTCAGTTATTGCCGTATTTTTTGACTTGAAAGGCATAGACAAAACTTTGAGGTATAATATTTTGGCCTAAGCCCACTCATTAGGCCTCCGAGGAAATTTCTACCATTTTTTCCTTAAGAACCTTTTAAACTGTGGAAAGGGAAAGTTAAAATACCGACAATATGTGTCTCAACTTCTTAACTGACAGACATTTCTGTTGGAGTTAATAATGTGCTCTCCCCGGACTTTGTCCAAGCTGAAGGTGTCCCCCAGGGATGTGTTCTGAGCACAACACTTTTTACCTTGCTATAAATGTTTTGGGCCCTCTCTTTTCCGTCCAATATTTGGTCATCACTCTATATTGAGGACGTCGCTATAGCTTGGGCGGCGCTGACTGTCACCTCATTGGCAGTTTCTCTCCAGCATGTGGTCGACCGTGTCTCCAATTGGGCCACCATGCATGGGTTTTAAATTTTCCCGATACTAAAACTCCCCAAATTACTTTCACTAGGGTTCTGTAAATCTCTGATCATCAATTGTACCTCTATGGCCCCGTATCCAGAACGAGATACAGTCAGGTTTCTAGGCCTCCTCTTTGACCGTAGGTTATCCTGGAAACCTCACATTACTCTCTGAGGGCAACTTGTCACAGCGGCTGAAACTTCTTAAAACCCTTGCTCATCTTTCATGTAGAGTGATCATTGAACTCTCCTTTGCCTACATTCAGCCCTCATTTCATTGAAACTCGATTATGGTGACGATCTTTCAGCGGTGTTACAAAAAACGTGATTCTAAAAGCTTAGAGATCTCCCAGTGAATACTAGAAAGGACTGCCCTTCTAGATCCACCCTTTTACTGGTTTTCGTAACAGTAGTCAGTATGCTTGTCCAATTATCCATTAAAATTCAGTATGGTTCAATAGTGCTTTAGGATTAAAACTGGTAGGCTACTAACTAGAGAAATTAAAATTTAATAAATTTATTAAGTAGTAAGTTGTCTAGAGGTATATTATCAAAGTAAATTAAATCACAGCAATCAAAATAAAATCAATCTCTTGAGTTCAATTATTATTGTGCTGAAAGCATATCACATTTATAATTCTTAAGTCCCGGGTCAGGTACTTTAAACTTTTAAATAAGATATTACAAATATGTACAAGTAAGTGTGTGTATGCGTGTAAGTGCTCTTAATTAGTTAGCTGTCTGAAGACTGGGAAATAAGACTTAAACAAGTGACTGACAAAGTCCTCAAATAAACTAACTTTTTGGGACCGACTGGCAACCCGAACAGTCTGCTTGAACAACAAAGAATGCAAAGGGCCCAATAGCAATGCAATATCAAGCGACTGCGACACGGGAATCAGGAACTGGGAAATAATATAAGGGACACTAAGTAGGGACCATCTGCAGATCCTCCACAAAAGTTACAAAACTCCCATAATACTGAATCTATGTTCAGCATAGAAAAAACTGTTGATGTGACATTACACAGGAACCATTTACAAAATTAGGTCAGAAGCTATAGCTAAGGACCTGAGATACTCAGAGTGTCTATGTGACACACAACCTCAGTCAACGTCGAAAATCACTAAGTCTTTACAATGTTCTGTGAACAAATTCTACGGGAACAAACAAGAATAATGGACGGGACAATCTGTCCAACCACCAAGGAGTTCTCGAGCAGACTGTCAGCAGACAATCTGCCCAAAACCAGCAAGCGAGTCTACAGCAGACTGACTACTTCACGAGAGGTGAGGACACCCCCCCTCGATCACGTGATAGCTACGTGGACAACTGCAGCTCAGAAGCCGGCAGTATAACGAGCGACAAGCGATAATTACAGTAGTTTGACCCAATCAAAACTAACTGAGCACATTTTATAGACATCCTAACAAACATAAGTCAAAATAGAATATAAACAATATATTTACGATTTAGCTGTTATCGCAAATATAAGCAATTTTAAAATTAAATGAAAAGGTAATATACATTATATATACATAATAATCATTGTAACCCATTCAGGGGTTGCAAACCCAAAGGGGCCCCTCCCGCTTCTCTCTTAGCCTTATCCCATCCATCACCAAGGATTACTTTATGCCTTGGTGCTTTTCGCTCTTCCCTGTTGAGAATCTCTATGCAGAAGCGAATATTCCATCCTTGTCCGATTGCCGTGATGCTCATTGCCTTCGTTACTATGTTACTTCATGATCCCTGAAATCCTTCTATATATAGAATAGTCACTGATGTTACTAGCATTCTTTTTTTATTCGTCGCTCCTGTTTGCTCTGTCCATTTTATCTTTGCCTACATTTCGTTCTTGTCTTCCCTTTAGGGTTTCCCCCGTTGTATGTTCATGTAGCATCTCACTTTTCCCTTCCCTCCTTGGAAGTTCCAGCTGTTCGTGTCTGTTCTTTCTCACTTCCTTGTGCAAAAGCCCCAAATGCCTATGGAAGCTTCCCGCTCTCTTTTTCTTGGCCCCTTCACTCTCATTCTCGTGCCATCGCAATGTACACAGATAGCTCTAAGTCGTCTGATGGCGTCGGATTCGCAAACAATGTTTTTGGAGTGTCGTGCGAGGGCCTTTATTTTCCTCGGCTACCATTTTTACTGCTGAATTGTATGCCATTCTTGCAGCATTTATCCGTAATTTCATCCATGCCTGTGTCACCATTTGTGGTTGTTTCAGACTTCCTTAGGGCTTTACAAGCTATGCAAAAATTTGATAAACCCCACCCCCTTGTTCTCCTTATCTAAAATTAGGTTAAACCGTATCCCCTGCCAAGCATAAAGATATTGTTTTTTGTTGGGTCCCTGGTCATATTGACGTACAGTGCAATGAACAGGCAGACACTGCCCGCGCAATCAGCAGTACTTGACCTTCCAGTTTCACATGGAGGTGTTCCATTCACGGACTATTTTGCGTAATTCTACCCACCTTCACACCCCTTGGTAAAAAACGCTGGTCTGATCCCGCTCAATAACAAAACTTCATTCTATTAAACGAGTTAAAGGTTACTGGCCATCTTTTGTCATCAGTGTCGAGGCTGGGAGACTACTGTCTCCCGTTTTCACATTGGCCCACTCGTCTTAATCACGGGTGTCTCATGGGGAGGCGCCCTGTTCCTCTCTGTGAGAATTGTCAGGTTCCAGTATCTGTTAGCCACATTCTGTTAGACTGCCCACTCTGTCAACGAGCACGCAGAATTTACCTCCAACGTCATCTCCGCTTTGCTGCTCTCTCTTTACCTTCCCTTCTTGCTGATTGACCCTCCTTTAATCTTGACTCTCTCATTGACTTTTTGACAACAACTGATATACTCCACAAACTGTCATGATGATATCCTAAGCACTCCCGTCAGTCCTTTCTACCTCAGTCTCTTGCTTCACTCTACCCGTGCACTAGCCACTGCCCCGCCGTCCTCCATGACCTACTTTCATCCCTCTCCCTGTTGCCACCCGATGCCCTCGTTTTCTTCCCTGCGCTGCAGCACTGTATAGCCCTTGTGGTTTAGCGCCTCTTTTTGATTATAATAATAATAATCTACACCATAAGAAGGTTAGTATAGGCACCACTGTGACCACAAATGCCAGTTTATACAGATGAATCACCCAGTAGTATGGTGTTCACAGTGGTGGCTATGCTACCCTTCCTATGGTGTAGAAATATATCTAGTTAGGTGAATCTTATTGTAGCCAGCTGGTCCAGTGGCTAACACGTCAGTCTTGAGTTTTGTGACTCTCTGACCGCGGGTTCTAACCCCACCCGTGGTATGGTTTTCTGTAATCGTGTCATTACGATTTCGCAAGTCATTGCGTTTTATATTTGGACACCAGAGTGACATCACGAGACAACTGGATCGCGTTTTCTTTTTCGTGAGCATTAAGTGTGCATGAGTTGATATTATCCATGAAGGAATTATTAATCCAGGGGTTTCCTTTACAAGGATAATTATTTCCAGGGTTATATGATTAAGGCCTTGAATAACGTCTTTAAATGTTAACTTAATATAGTGAATATGTATTTTCCAGGTACACAAGTAAATTTATATTTTTCTTATTTGTTGCATATTTTTTTCACCTGAAATAACTAAATTATACAATATTTGACCAGCTGTAATTCTTCAATGATGATGATCCTAATACAATGATGATGATCCTAATACAATGATGATCCTAATACAATGATGATGATCCTAATACAATGATGATGGTCCTAATACAATGATGATGGTCCTAATACAATGATGATGATCCTAATACAATGATGATGGTCCTAATACAATGATGATGGTCCTAATACCAATGATGATGATCCTAATTTCAATGATGATGATCCCAATACAATGATGATGGTCCTAATACAATGATGATGGTCCTAAAACAAAGATGATGATCCTAATACAATGATGATGATCCTAATACAATGATGATGATCCTAATACAATGATGATGGTCCTAATACAATGATGATGATCCTAATACAATGATGATGATCCTAATACAAAGATGATGATCCTAATACAATGATGATGGTCCTAATACAATGATGATGGTCCTAATACAATGATGATGGTCCTAATACAAAGATGATGATCCTAATACAATGATGATGATCCTAATACAAAGATGATGATCCTAATACAATAATGATGGTCCTAATACAATGATGATGGTCCTAATACAATGATGATGGTCCTAATACAATGATGATCCTAATACAAAGATGATGATCCTAATACAATGATGATGATCCTAATACAATGATGATGATCCTAATACAATGATGATGATCCTAATACAATGATGATGATCCTAATGCAATGATGATGGTCCTAATACAATGATGATGATCCTAATTCAAAGATGATGATCCTAATACAATGATGATGATCCTAATTTCAAAGATGATGATCCTAATACAATGATGTTGATCCTAATACAATGATGATGATCCTAATACAAAGATGATGATCCTAATACAATGATGATGATCCTAATACAAGATGATGATCCTAAATACAATGATGATGGTCCTAATACAATGATGATGATCCTAATACAAAGATGATGATCCTAATACAATGATGATGATCCTAATACAATGATGATGATATTAATACAATGATGATCCTAATACAATGATGATGATCCTAATACAATGATGATGGTCCTAATACAATGATGATGATCCTAATACAAAGATGATGATCCTAATACAATGATGATGATCCTAATACAATGATGATGATCCTAATACAATGATGTTGATCCTAATACAATGATGATGATCCTAATACAAAGATGATGATCCTAATACAATGATGATGATCCTAATACAAAGATGATGATCCTAATACAATGATGATGGTCCTAATACAATGATGATGATCCTAATACAAAGATGATGATCCTAATACAATGATGATGGTCCTAATACAATGATGATGATCCTAATACAAAGATGATGATCCTAATACAATGATGATGGTCCTAATACAAAGATGATGATCCTAATACAAAGATGATGGTCCTAATACAATGATGATGGTCCTAATACAATGATGATGGTCCTAATACAATGATGATGATCCTAATAAATGATGATTTGGGCCTAATACAATGATGATGATCCTAATACAATGATGATGGTCCTAATACAATGATGATGATCCTAATACAAAGATGATGATCCTAATACAATGATGATGGTCCTAATACAATGATGATCCTAATACAATGATGATGATTCTAATACAAAGATGATGGATCCTAATACAATGATGATGATCCTAATACAATGATGATGATCCTAATACAAAAGATGATGATCCTTTAAAACAATGATGATGATCCTAATACAAAGATGATGATCCTAATACAATGATGATGATCCTAATACAAAGATGATGATCCCAATACAATGATGATGATCCTAATACAAAGATGATGATCCTAATACAATGATGATGGTCCTAATACAATGATGATATCCTAATACAAAGATGATGATCATAATACAATTTATGATGATCCTAAACAATGATGATGATCCTAATACAAGATGATGATCCTAATACAATGATGATGATCCTAATTTCAAAAATGATGATCCTAATACAAAGATGATCCTAATACAAGATGATGATCCTAAAACAATGTTTATGATCCTAATACAAAGATGATGATCCTAATACAATGATGATGATCCAAATACAATGATGATGATCCTAATACAATGATGATGATCCTAATACAATGATGATGATCCTAATACAAAGATGATGATCCTAATACAATGATGATGGTCCTAATACAATGATGAATGGTCCCCAATACAATGAATGATGATCCTAATACAAAAGATTATGGTCTAATACAATGATGATGGTCCTAATACAATGATGATGGTCCTAATACAATGATGATGATCCTAATACAATGATGATGGTCCTAATACAATGATGATGGTCCTAATACAATGATGATGATCCTAATACAATGATGATGGTCCTAATACAATGATGATGGTCCTAATACAATGATGATTGTCCTAATACAATGATGATGATCCTAATACAATGATGATGGTCCTAATACAATGATGATGGTCCTTATACAATGATGATGATCCTAATACAATGAAGAGAATTCTGTAATGTGCCAGATTTCTAAAAATAATGAACAAAAACTCTGGGATTCCACAATATGTGTAGAATGGCTTTTCTGATCGGCATCAAACTTGCAACTCTGATCCACCATGAGGCTGAGTCTCAGACCGAGCCGTGGGAGCGTTGACCCCTTTATTGTTATAAACAAAAAGAAGCGCTAAACCGAGTTGACCCCCAAAACCCCCTCCAGGTAGACAGCCTATGAGACCCTTAAGAGCATGTTACATGACTGGCTCCTCCTCGTGCAAATAAAGAGATAGAAAATTCAATAATAACATAATAAGATAAACATTCTTATTGAATAATAAATTAGTAAAGAATATAAAACACACATGAAAACAATCGTACTTTAAGCAAATATGAAATATATAATTATTAGTTCAGATCAAATATGTGCATGAAGACGTAGTGTAAATTGGTGCAGTGTTGATGTTGTGGGCACGTAGCTCTGAACAGTTGTTGGAAACACCAAGCTGTTGTTGATGGTAGGGGGTCACAGGTGATCGTGACTTCAAGCAGACGACAGAGTCCCCCATCATCCTTGTATATTCTGCCGAGAAGATGTTGATTCTTTGCACACCACAATACTGTTAAGTAGCTAGTTAAGAACCACCATGAGAGCTGGTGTTGTTACAACAGGGAGAAGGCTGCTTGGATGGTGTGTAGCTGACTGCGTGGTTGGCTACGTGTTGAAAGGAACCAGTGTAGGTAGATGTGTGAAGACTGAGACACTTGTGCAACATATGGGAATCTTTATTGAGGAAACGTTTCACCACACAGTGGCTTCATCAGTCCAATACAAAGTAGAAAGGTGTAAGGAGAGGAGTAGTTTGAGGTAATCAGTCTCTCAGCCTGGAGTCCATCAATCTTGTACAATATTCTACAAGACTGACGGACTGAACACATCGACTCCAGGCTGAGTGACTGACTACTTAAACTCCTCCTCTTCTTACACCTTTCAACTTTGTATTGGACTGATTAAGCCACTGTGTAGCGAAACGTTTCCTCAATAAAGATTCCCATATGTTGCATAAGTCACAATCTTCCACACCAGCTCCCACTGGGTGAAGGAAAGCGTGGAGTGGGGGCGTGGGTATCCACTACCATACATTTATCACTGCTTACCATCTCATGGTCTAAGGAACTTTTCCCACCACTTATCTTTCTTATGTGTACACCTTATCTAAAACGCTGTGGTATTGAAAGATATGGAAAATGGATGATCTTTTGTCAGTGGTTGGCTCCCCAATAGGTGGCTCAATGTGGGGCTCAGTGGTGGCTCCAGTGGTGCTCCAGTGGGGCTCCCAGTCGTAGGCTCCATGTGGCTCTCCAGTTGGTGGCTTCATTTAGTTACATCCCTGGTGGTCAGTGGTGTTTCAGTGTTGGTGGTTTCCAGTGGTGGCTCCAGTGGTGGCTCCAGTGGTGGCTCCAGTGGTAGCTCCAGTGGTGGCTCAGTGGTAGCTCCAGAGGTGGCTCCAGAGGTAGATCCAGTGGTGGTTCCAGTGGTGGCTCCAGTGGTGGCTCCAGTGGTGGC
Source organism: Cherax quadricarinatus (assembly GCF_026875155.1). Classification (NCBI taxonomy): domain Eukaryota; kingdom Metazoa; phylum Arthropoda; class Malacostraca; order Decapoda; family Parastacidae; genus Cherax; species Cherax quadricarinatus. The sequence continues at coordinate 40,834,985 of NC_069439.1, read as the reverse complement.
TCCAGTGGTGGCTCAGTGGTGGCTCAGAGGTAGATCCAGTGGTGGTTCCAGTGGTGGCTTCAGTGGTGGGTCTCGAGGGTAGATCCAGTGGTGCCTATGGTCTCTAGTGGTGGCTCAGTGGTGCTCCAGTGGTGGCTCCATGGGGGCTCCAGTGGTGGCCCCAAGGGGGCCTCCAGTGGGCTCCAGTGGTGGCTCCAGGGGGTTGGGCCCCCCGTGGTGGTTTCCAGTGGGCCCCTTGGTCTCCAGTGGTGGCCCCAAAGGGGTGGCCCAGTGGGTGGTTTCCAAAAGGTGGCTCCATGGGGGCCTCCGGGGGGGTGGCTCCAGTGGGGGCCTCCATTTGGGGGCCCTTTTTTTTGGGTCCCCCCCCCATTTTTTTTTTGGGGGGGGTTTTCCAAAAAAGGGGGGGGGGGTGGGGGAAAATTGGGGGGGGGAAAAAAAAAAAAAAAAAAAAAAAGGGGAAAAAAAAGGGGAAAAAAAAAAAAAAAAAAAAAGGTGGGGGTATTTTTATTTTTTTTTTTTTTTTTTTTATTGGGATTATTTTTTGGGGGTAAATGGAGGGGGTAAATGGTAAATTGGAAAGGAAGTGGGGTAAAATGGGATGGGGAATGGGAATGGGTTTGGGGAATGGGAATGGGTTAATGGGGGGGGATTTTGGGGGGTTGGGGTTTGGTAAAGTGGTGGTTTTGGGGAAGGTTATTGGTTTAAATGTTGATAAAATTTTTTTCCGGGGGCCTAAATTTAAATTCCCTAAATTTCTAAAGGGGTAGTTTTCATGGGTTTCTTTTGGTAGTCCAGTGGGGGCTTCAGTGAAAGACCCCACGGGGGTTTTTTTCCATGGTATTCCCAAAGGGGGGTTCCATGGTTCCAGTGGTGGCTCCCATGGGGGGCTCCATGGTATCTCCAGTGGGGGCTTAAAGGGGTAGTTTTCCAAAGGTGGCTCCAGGGGTAGATCCAGTGGGGGTTCCAGTGGGGGCTCCAGGGGTGGTTCCAGGGGGGTTTTCCATGGTCCCTTTCCAGTGGGGGGTTTCCAGGGGGAAAGCTCCAGGGGTAGCTCCATTTGGTGGCTCAAGGGGAAAGATCCATGTGGCCCCAGGTGGCTCCATTGGTGGTTTTCGTGGTAGCCCCCGGGTGGCTCCAGGGGTTTGATCCACTGGGGGTTTCCAGTGGTGCCTCCAGTGGGGCCCCGGGGGTGGTTTCCAGGGGTGGCTCCAGGGGGTGGCTCCAGTGGGGGCTCCAGGTGGTAAATCCCCCTGGGGGTTCCAGTGGGGGGGCTAAAGTGGTGCCTCCAGTGGTGGCTCCATGGTAGCTCCAGTGGGGGTTTCCAGGGGGAAGCCCAGGGGTTTGCTTCAGGGGGCGATCCCTGGGGGGTTCCGGTGGTGCCTCCAGGGGTGGCTCCATGGTGCCCCCCGTGGTGGCCCAGTGTAGCTTCATGGGGGCTCCAGGGGTAGCTCCAGTGGTGGCTTCAGTATAGATTCACTGAAGGGTTCCAGTGGGATTCCAGTGTTTTTCCCAGTGGTGGCTCCAGTGGTAGCTCCATGGGCTTCATTTGGTAGTCCAGAGGGGGGCCCAGTGGTAAAATCCATGGGGGCCCAAATGGGGCTCCAGTGGTGGCTCCAGGGGAAAACTCCAGTGGTAGCTCCAGTGGTGGCTCCATTGGTAGATCCGGGGGTTGGTTTCCAGTGGGGGTTTCCCAGGGGGTAGATCCACTGGGGGTTCCAGTTTTGCCTCCAGGGGGCCCCCAGTGGTGGCTCCCAGGGGTTGGCCCAGGGGTACCCTCCAGTGGGGGCCCCCAGGGGAAGCTAGTGGGGTTTCATTTGGTAAAATCCACTGGGGGGTTCCAGTGGTCCCATTTTTTTTTTTTTTCCCCCCCAGTGGTGTTTCCCTAGTGGAGGCTCCAGTGGTGGCTCCAGTGGTGGTTTCCAGTGGTGGTTCCATGGTGGCCCAGAGGGGGCCCAGTGGGGGCCCTCCATGGTACCTTCAGTGGTGGTTCCATTTGGAAACCCTCCAGTGGGGGGCTCCACTGGTACCCAGAGGGGGGGCCCCCAGTGGTAATCCAGGGGTGGTTCCAGTGGTACCTCCATGGGGGTTCCCAGCTGGGGGGTTCGAGTGGTACCTCCAGTGGGGGCCCTCCACCAGGGTAGCCCCATGGGGCTCCAGGGGTAGACCCCGGGGTGGTTCCAGTGGGGGCTCTAGGGGGTGGCTCCGGGTGGTGGCTCAAGGGGGCAAATTTTTAAAGCACTTTGTGAAAATTATGTAGGTATTAATGAAAATTAATTTTGACTTCTTCTTCAATAAACTTGTGATCGTCAAGCCTGTGAATCTTCACTCTTGAAACTTGTGACATCAGTGTTTTGTGTATCTTCACCCCTTGAAACTTGTGATCTTCAGTGCCCTGTGTATTTTCCCAACTTGAAATTGGATCTTTCAGTGTCTGTGTATCTTCACTCTTGAAATTTGGGTGATCGCAGTGTCTGTGTATTTCACTCTTGAAATTTGTGATCGTCAACCTGTGAAATTTTTCACCCCTTGAAACTTGTAAACATAAAGTTCTTTTGAAATCTTCACTTTTTTGAAACTTGTAAATCATCAGTGTCTGGTATTTTCTCTTTTAAAACCTTGTGATAAAATTCAGTGCCCGTGTACCTCACTTTTGGGAAATTTGTGATCATCAGTGTCGGGTGTACTTCACTTTAAAAAACTTGTGTTCTCAGTGTCTGTGTATCTTCACTCTTGAAACTTGTGATCGTCAGTGCCTGTGTATCTTCACTCTTGAAACTTGTGATCGTCAGTGTCTGTGTATCTTCACTCTTGAAACTTGTGATCGTCAGTGTCTGTGTAATCTTCACCCCTTGAAACTTTTTATCAATCAGTTCTGTGTACTTCATTTCTTGAAATTTTGTGACGCCCAGTGTCTGTGTATCTTCACTCTTAAAACCCTTGTGATCTTTCGTGTCTTGTATTTTCACTCTTGAAACTTGTGATCATCAGTGTCTGTTATTTTCCCATTTCGGGGAAAGGGGGTGATCATAAAGTGCCCTGGTATTTTTCCTCTTTTTGAAACTTGTGATCATCAGTGTCGTGAAATCTTCACTCTTGAAACTTGTGATCACCCTTTGTTTTGTTTTATCTCACTCTTAAAACTTGTGACGTCAGTGTCTTGTATTTTCACTCTTGAAAACTTTGATCGCCCAGTGTCGTGTATTTTCACTCTTGAAATTTGTGATCGAATTTTCCCTGTGTATCTTCACTCTTGAAACTTGTGACGTCATGTCTGGGGGTATCTTCACCTTGAAACTTGTGATCATCAGTGTCGGGTGTATCTTCACTTTTGGGGAAACTTTTTGATCATTAAGGGGCTGTGTATCTTCATCTTTTAAAATTTTGTGATCATCAGTGTCTTGTATTTTACTCTTGAAACTTGGTTTCATCAGTGTCGGGTGAAACTTCACACCCTTGAAACTTTTTGATCGTCATGTGGGGGTACCCTTCCACTCTTGAAACTTGTATCATCATTTCTGTGTATTTTCACTTTGAAATTTGTGATCTCATTCTGTGTATTTTTTCCACTCTTAAAATTTGTGACCCAGTGCTGTGATCTTCACCTTAAAAACTTTGATCATCAGTGCCCCTGTTTTAATTTTCACTCTTAAAAACTTGTGATCATCAGTGTCTGTGTATCTTCACTCTTAAAACCGGGTGATCGTCATGTCGGGTGTATCTTCACTCTTAAAACTTGTGATCGTCAGTGCCCCTGTGAAATCTTCACTTTTGAAACTTGTGACGTCATGTCTTGTTTTCACTCTTGAAACTTGTGATCGTCAGTGTCTTGTATCTTCACTCTTAAAACTTGTGATCATAAATGCCTGTGTATCTCCCCTTGAAACTTGTGACGTCATGTCTTTTGTATTTTCACCCCTTAAAAACTTGTGATCACATTTTCTGTGTATCTTCACTTTTTAAAACTTGTAAATCATCAGGTCGGGAATTTTCCCACTCTTGAAATTTGTGACCCGTCAAGCCGGGTTACTTCACTCTTGAAACTTTGACGTCATGCCCTTGTACTTCACTCTTAAAAACTTGTAAATCATCATGTCTGTGTACTCACCTTGAAATTTTGTGATCGTCAGAGCCTTTTTATTTTCACTCTTGAAACTTGTGATCTCAGTGTCTGTTATCTTAAATTTTGGAAACTTGTGAGGGTCAGTGCCTGTGTATCTTCACTCTTGAAATTTGTAAACATCATGCTGTGTACTTCACTTTTTGAAACTTGTATCATCTTTCCCGGGGGAAATTTTCACTTTTTAAACTTGTGATCGTCAGTGTCTGTGTATCTTCACTCTTGAAACTTGTATCGCCCATGTCTGTGTATCTTCACTTTTAAACTTGTGACATAAAGTGTCTGTGAAATCTTCACTTTTGAAACTTGTGATCCATTTTCCCCTGTGTATCTTAAACTCTGAAACTTGTGATCGTCAGTTCTTTTTATTTTCCCACTCTTGAAACTTTTTATCATCATGTCTGTGTATCTTCACTTTTGAAACTTGTGATCATCGGGTGCCCTTGATTTTCCCCTCTTGAAACTTGTAATCGCCCAACCCTTTGTGTATCTTCACTTTTTGAAATTTTGTGATCTTTCAGAGCCTTGTATCTTCACTTTTAAACCGTAATAATACAAACTGCAGACAAACCACGGTAATGGGGGATTTAAAAACCTTTTAAAAAGTGAAGCCAGGGGCTTACCCACTGGGCCAGCTGGCTACAAAAAATTTAAAATCCACTGGGTATATTTATACACCATGGGGAAGGGGGCTAACACAGACCACCACTTTGACCACAAAAAAGTTTTGCCAGCGGCCCATGGGGGTTACCCACTGGCTTGGGCTTACCACTCACCAAAACAGGGTTCTAAAAACCACCTAACAGGGGTTCCCTAACAATCACCTAACAGGGGTTCAAACCCACCACCAAAAAAAGGGTTCAAAACACTCACCTAACAGGGTTTCCCCTAACACCACCTAACAGGGGTTTTCTAACACTCCCCCAAAACAGGGGTCTAACACTCACCAAACGGGGGGTTCTCCTCCCCTTTAAAATTGGGTTCAACCTCCACCTAACTTTGGTTTTCAAACACCCCACCTAACAGGGGTTCAACACTCACCAACGGGGGTTTCAAACCCAACTCACCTAACAGGGGTTCTAACCCCCACCTAACAGGGTTTTTCTAACCCCACCTAACAGGGGGTTTCTAACACTCACCTAACATGGGTTCTAACACTCCCCTAACATGGTTTTAAAACCACCTAACGGGGTTTTCAAACACTCACCAACTTTGGTTCTAACACTCCCCCCTAACAGGGGTTCTAACACCCCCTTTAACGGGGTTCCCTAACACTCACCTAACATGGGTTCTAAACTACCAAAACATGGTTCAAACACTCACCAACAGGGGTTTCTAACACCACCTAACGGGGGTTCTAACACCCCACCTAACAGGGGTTCTAACACTCACCTAACTGGGTTCAACATTTCACCTAACAGGGTTCTAACACCACCAAACCCGGGGTTCAAACACCCACCTAACGGGGTTCTAACCCCGTCACCTAATTTGGGTTCAAAACACTCACCAAACCCATGGGTTCTAACACTCACCTAACATGGGTTCTAACACCACCAAACCAGGGGTTCTAACACCCCCCAAACAGGGGTTTTTAACACCACCTAACGGGGTTCTAACACTCACCCTAACGGGGTTTTCTAACACCCCCCAAAACAGGGGTTTTCTAAAAACTCACCAAAAATGGGTTCCTAACACTCCCCTAACAGGGGTTCTAAAACCCCACCAACAGGGGTTCTAACACTCCCCAAACATGGGTTCTAACACTCCCCTAAAAGGGTTTTTCCTAACACTCCCCTTTAACAGGGTTTCTAACACTCACCAAAGGGGGTTTTCTAACACTCACCTAAAAAGGTTCAAAAACCACCAAAATGGTTCAAACATTTCACCCAAACAGGGTCTAACACCCCACCTAACATGGGTTCTAACACTCACCTAACATGGGTTCTAACACCACCTAACATGGGTTCTAACACCACCTAACATGGGTTCTAACACTCACCTAACATGGGTTCTAACACTCACCTAACATTGGTTATAACACTCACCTAACATGGGTTCTAACACTCACCTAACATGGGTTCTAACACTCACCTAACATGGGTTCTAACACCACCTAACATGGGTTCTAACACCACCTAACATGGGTTCTAACACCACCTAACATGGGTTCTAACACCACCTAACATCGGTTCTAACACCACCTAACATGGGTTCTAACACCACCTAACATGGGTTCTAACACCATCTGTAACCTGGTCTGATTATGAATCTTATTCATTTTTATTTTACTACCAAAAATAAAAATATTACTCCGGTTCTTTGTTGTTATTATCTCTTAGCTCACACAACACATCTTTGCTGTTCTTATCTCTTAGCTCACACAACACATCTTTGCTGTTCTTATCTCTTAGCTCACACAACACATCTTTGCTGTTCTTATCTCTTAGCTTACACAACACATCTTTGCTGTTATTATCTCTTAGCTCACACAACACATCTTTGCTGTTCTTATCTCTTAGCTCACACAACACATCTTTGCTGTTCTTATCTCTTAGCTCACACAACACATCTTTGCTGTTTTTACCTCTAGCTCACACAACACATTTGTTGTTATTATCCTTAGCTCACACAAAAACATCTTTGTTGTTATTATCTTTTAGCTCACACAACACATCTTTGTTGTTATTATCTCTTACTCACACAACACATCTTTTGTTGTTATTACTCTTAGCTCACACAACACAATCTTTGCGTTATTATCTCTCAGCTCACACAACACATCTTTGCTGTTTTTATCTCTTAGCTCAAAACAACACATCTTTGTTGTTATTATCTCTTAGCTCACACAACAATCTTTGTGTTATTATCTCTCAGCTCACACAACACATCTTTGCTTTTATTATCTCTAAGCTCACACAACACACCCTTTGCTGTTTTATCTTTTAGCTCACACAACACATATTTGCGTTCTTACTCTTAGCTCACAAAACACATCTTTACTTTCTTTCTCTTACTCAACAACACATCTTTGTTGTTTTTATCTCTCACTCACAAACACTTTTTGCTGTTCTTATCTTTAGCTCACAAACACTTTTTTTACTGTTCTTACTTTTAGCTCACACAACACATCTTGCTGTTCTTATCTCCAGCTCACACAACAATTTTTGCTGTTCTTATCTCTTAGCCACACAACACTCTTTGCTGTTCTTATTTTTCCAGCTCCACAACCATATTTGCGCTCTTATCTCTTACTCACACAACACATCTTTGCTTTTCTTATCACCAGCTCACACAACACATTTTTGCTGTTCTTATCTCTTAGCTCACAAAACCCCAATCTTTGTTTCTTATCTCCACTCCACAACACATTTTTGCTTTTTCTTACCTTACTCACACACACATTTTTGCTGTTCTTATCTCTCAGCCCAAAACACATATTTGCTGTTCTTATTCTTAGCTCCACAACCATCTTTGCCTCTTTCTCCAGCCACACAACACATCTTTGCTGTTATATCTCTTCTCACACAACACACTTTGCTGTTCTTACTCTCAGCCACACAACACATCTTTGCTGTTTTTATCTCTCGGGTCACAAACACATCTTTGCTTTTTTATCTCTCACTCACACAACACTTTTTCCGTTTTTAAACCTTACTCAAAAAACACATTTTTGCTGTTTTTACTCTTAGCTCAACAACACATTTTTGCTGTTTTACTCATAGCTCACACAACCATCCTTGCGTTATTATCTCTTAGCTCCACAACACATCTTTGCTGTTTTTATCTTTAGCTCCACAACACATTTTTGCTGTTTTTATTTCTTACTAACACAACACGTTTTTTGCTATTTTATCTCTTAGCTCACACAACACATCTTTGCGTTATTATCTCTACTCACACAACACTTTTTGCTTTTCTTATCTTTTAGCTCACACAACACTTTTTTGCTGTTCTTACTCTTAGCCACAAAAACCTCTTTGATTTTATTATCTCTACTCACACAACACATCTTTGCTCTTATTACTTTTAGCTCACACAACACATTTTTTGGATATATTATCTCTTACCACACAACCATTTTTCTTTATTACTCTTACTCACACAACACATTTTGTTGTTATTATCTCTTACTCACACAACACACTTGTTGTTTTTAACTCTCACTCACACAACACTCTTTGCTTTTATTATCTTTTTAGCTCACACAACACATCTTTGTTGTATATCTTTTAGCTCACTCAACACACTTTGCTTTATATCTCTCACCCCCACACAACACATCTTTGCTGTTTTTATCTCCGCTCACACAACACTCTTTTGTCCTTATCTTCCAGCTCACACAACACATCTTTGCTTTTTTTATCTCTCAGCTCACCCAACTATCTTTGCTGTTTTATCTCTTAGCTCACACAACACATCTTTGCTGTTCTTATCTCTCAGCACACACAACCATTTTTGCTGTTCTTATCTCTCAGCCACACAACACGTCTTTGCTGTTCTTATCTCTCGCTCACACAACACTCTATCTGTTTTACTCTCACTCACACAACACCCCCTTTGCTGTTCTTTCTCTTACTCACACAAAACATTTTTGCTGTTCTTATTTTTTGCTCCCGCACATCTTTGCTTTTCTTATCTCTCAGCCACACAAACATTTTGCTGTTCAAAATCTCGTAAAACACACAACACTCTTTGCTTTTCTTATCTCTCAGCTCACACAACACATCTTTGCTGTTCTTATTCTTAGCTCACACAAACATCTTTGCGTTTTTTTTCTCCAGCTCACACAACACATCTTTGCTGTTTTTATCTCTCAGCTCCACAACATATTTTTGCTGTTTTTTACTTTACTCACACAACCATTTTTCTGTTCTTATCTCTCAGCCACACAACACATCTTTGCTTTTCTTATCTCTCAGCTCACAAACACATTTTTGCTTTTCTTATCCTTACTCACAAACCATCTTTGCGTTTTTATCTCTCAGCTCACACAACACTTTTTGCTTTTCTTATCCTTTTAGCTCACACAAAACACTTTGTGTTTTTATCTCTTCTCCCACAGCACATTTTTGCGTTCTTATCTCTCACTCACACAACCAAATTTGCTTTTTCTTACCGTAGAACACACAACACATTTTTGCTTTCTTATCTCTCACTCACAAAACCATCTTTGCTGTTCTTATCCTTACCCCAAAACAACACATCTTTGCTTTTTTATCTCTCAGCCACAAAACACATCTTTCTGTTCTTATCTCTCAGCTCCACAATACATCTTGCATTTCTTATCTCTTAGCCAAAAACACTATTTGCGTTCTTATCTCCACTCACACAACACATTTTTTGCTGTTCTTATTCTTAGCTCACACAACACATCTTTGCTGTTTTTAACTCTCACTCACAAAAACACAATTTCGTTCTTATCTTCACCACACAACCCCATTTTTACTTTCCCTTATCTCTTAGCTCACACAACACATCTTTTTTGTTCTATCTCTCAGCCACACAACACATCTTTCTGTTCTTATCTCTTAGTCACAAAACCACATCTTTACTGTTTTTTTCTCTTGCTCAAACAACACATTTTTGCTGTTCTTATTCTCACTACACAACACATCTTTCTGTTCTTATCTTTTACCACCAACACTCTTTGCTGTTCTTACTCTCCTCACAAAAACACATCTTTCTATTTTTTATCTCCAGCTCACACAACACCATATTTGCTGCTCTTATCTTTTAGCTCACACAACACATTTTTTGCTGTTTTTAAAACTCTCACTCACACAACCATCTTTGCTGTTCTTACTTTTTAAGCTCACACAACGCATCTTTTTGTTTTTATCTCTCACTCACACAACACCTTTGCTGTTCTTACTCTTACTCACACACACATCTTTGTGTTCTACTCTCAGCTCACACAACAATATTTGTTGTTCTTATCTCTTAGCTCACACAACCACTTTGCGTTCTTATCTCTCAGCTCACAAAACACATCTTTGCTGTTATTATCTCTTAGCTCACACAACACATCTTTCTGTTCTTACTTCACTCACAAAAACACATTTTTTGCTGTTATTATCTCTTAGCTCACACAACACACTTTCTGTTCTTATCTCTTAGCCACACAACACATTTTTACTGTTCTTATCTCTTAGCTCACAAACACTCTTTGCTGTTTTTATCTCTCAGCTCACACAACACTCTTTGCTGTTTTATCTTTTACTCACAAAACACGTCTTTGTTTTTATTATTCTTAGCTCACACAACACATCTTTGCTTTCTTATCTCTTAGCTCACACAACACATTTTGCGTTCTTATCTCTCTGCCACACAACACATCTTTGCTGTTATTACCTTAGCCACACAGACTCTTGCTGTTTTTATCTCTCCTCACACAACACATTTGCTGTTATTATCTCTTAGCTCACCAACCCTCTTTGCTGTTCTTATCTCTTAGCTCACAAAAACACATCTTTGCTTTTCTTATTCTTAGCTCACACAAACATCTTTTGTTTTATTTTCCTCAGCTCACACACACATTTTTGCTTTATTACCCTTTTAATCCACAACACATCTTTGCTGTTCTTATCTCTCACTCAACAACACATCTTTGCTGTTCTTTTTCCTCTCAGTCACAAACACATTTTTGCTTTCTTACTCTTAGCTCACACAACAATCTTTGTTTTTCTTATCCTCCTCACACACACATTTTTGCTGTTTTTATCTCTTCCACACTACCATCTTTGCTTTTTCTTTCTCCAGCTCACACAACACATATTTCTGTTTTTATGTCTTACTCACACAACACATCTTTGCTCTTCTTATCTCTCACTACACAACAATCTTTGCTGTTATTACTCTTAGCCACCAACACTCTTTGCTGTTCTTATCTCTCACTCACACAACCATTTTTGCTGTTATTATCTCCGGTCACACAACACATTTTTGCTTATTACTCCAGCCACACAACCATCTTTCCTTTATTACTCTAGCTCAAAAAAACACATTTTTGCTGTTATTATCTCTTACTCACCAACACATCTTTGCTTTTTATCTCTTAGCTCACCAACACGCCCTTGCGTTATTACTCTTACTCACAAAAACACATCTTGCTGTTTTATCTCTTACTCCCACAACACATCTTTGCTGTTATTATTTCTTAGCTCACACAAACAGCTTTGCTATTCTTATTTTTTTTGCTCACACAACACATCTTTGCTGTTATTACTTTTTAGCTCACAAAACAATCTTGCTTTTTTATCTCTTAGCTCACACAACCTCTTTCTTTCTTATCTCTACCACCAACACATTTTTGTTTTATTATCTCTCAGCTCAAACAACAACTTGCTGTTATTATCTCTTACTCACACAACCGTCTTTGTGTTATTACCCACTCACACAAACATTTTTTGCGTTTTTATCTCTTAGCTCACAAAACACATTTTTGTTTTATTACCCATATCACACAACACACCCTTTGCTGTTTTTTCCCTCTCTGCTCACAAAACACATCTTTGCTGTTATTACTTTAGCTCACACGAACATCTTTGCTGTTTTTATCTCTCACTACACAAAAAAATTTTGCTTTTTATTATCCCTTAGCTCACACAACACATCTTTGCTTTTTTATCTCTTAGCCACACAACACATCTTTGCTTTTCTTACTCTTAGCCACACAACCATCTTTTTTGTTTTTATCTCTCAGCTCACACAACACTCTTTGCTGTTATTACTCTTACTCACACAACACATCTTTGCTGTTCTTTCCTCCTCACACAACACATCTTTGCTGTTCTTTCTCCAGCTCAACAACACATCTTTGCTGTTCTTATCTCTTAGCTCACACACCTTTTTTTGGGTTGTTCTTTCTCTCACCAAACACAACACATCTTTGCTGTTTTTATCTCTTAGCTCACACTACACATTTTTTGCTGTTTTTTATCTCTCAGCTCACACAACACAATTGCTGTTCTTATGTCTTGCTCACAAAAACACATCTTTCTCCTTTTTCTCTCACCACACAACCATTTTTGCTGTTATTACTCTTACTCACACAACCATTTTTTTTGCTGTTCTTATCTCCAATCACAAAACACATTTTTGCTGTTATATCCTCTGGTCACACAACCCCTTTTTTGCTGTTATTACTCTCAGCTCCACAACACACTTTTCCTGTTATTATTCTTAGCTCACAAAACACACTTTGCTGTTTTACTCTTATCACACAACACTCTTTCTGTTTTTATCTCTTACTCACAAAACACTCCTTGCTTTTATTTCTCTTAGCTCAAAAAAAACACATTTTTGCTGTTATTATCTCTTACCCCCAAAACCTCTTTGCTGTTTTTTTTTCTTACTCACACAACACGTCTTTCTATTCTTATCTCTTAGCCACACAACACATCTTTGCTGTTATTATCTCTTAGCTCACACAACACGTTTTTCTGTTCTTATCTTTTAGCTCCACAAACATCTTTGCGTTCTTATCTCTTACTCACACAACACATCTTTGATATTATTACTTTTACTCACAAAACACACTTTCTCTTATTATCTCTTACTCACACAACACATTTTGATATTTTTATCTCTTAGCTCAACAACACATCTTTCTGTTATTATCTTTAGCTCACAAAACACATCTTTGTTTTTTATTATCCTTAGCCACACAACACATCTTGTTGTTTTATCCTCAGCTCACAAAACACATTTTTGCTGTTATTACTCTTAGCTACCAACACATTTTTTGCGTTATTACCTTAGCTCCTCAAAAATCTTTGCTGTTTTTATCTCTCACTCACACAACACATCTTTGCTGTTTTTATCTCTCTGCTCAACAACACACTTTGTTGCCCCTTATTCTCACTCACACAAACATCTTTGCTGTTTTTATCTCTCAGCTCACACAACATATCTTTGCTGTTTTTATCTCTTAGCTCACACAACACACTTTGCTGTTCTATCTCCAGCACACACAACAATCTTTGCTGTTCTTACTCTCACTCACACAACACCCCCTTTCTTTTCTTTTCTCTCAGCTCACACAACAATCTTTGCGTTCTATCTCTCACTCACACAACACGTCTCTGCTGTCTTACTCTTAGTCACACAAAACATCTTTTCTCTTCTTATCTCTTACTCACACAACACTCTTTGCTGTTTTTATCCCAGCTCACACAACACATTTTTTGCTTTTCTTTATCTCGTAGAACAACAACACTTTTTGCTGTTCTTATCTCCGCTCACACAACACTTTTTGCTTTTCTTTCTCTTAGCTCACACAACACATCTTTGCTGTTTTTATCTCTCACTCACACAACACATTTGCTGTTTTTATCTCTCAGCTCACACAATCATCTTTGCTGTTCTACCCTCAGTCACACAACAATCTTTGCTGTTCTTATCTCCACTCAACACACATCTTGCTGTTCTTATCTCTTAGTCACAAAACACATTTTTGCTTTCTTTCTCTCAGCTCACACAACACATATTTGCTGTTCTTATCTCCAGCCACAAAACAAAATTTTACTGTTCTTATCTGTGCTCACACAACACACTTGTTGTTTTTATCTCTCTGCTCACACAACACATTTTTGCTGTTCTTATCTTTTAGGTCACACAACACATCTTTAACTGTTTTTTTTCTCTTAGCCACACAACACATCTTTCTGTTCTTCTCTCAGCTCACACAACACATCTTTGCTGTTTTTAAATCCTTACTTCAAACCATCTTTGCTGTTTTTTATCTTCAGCTCACACAACACATATTTGCTGCTCTTATCTTAGCTACAAAACACATCTTTTGTTCTTATCTCTCAGCTCACACAACACATTTTTGCTTTTCTTTCTCTAGCTCACACAACACATTTTGTTTTTCTTATCTCTAGTCACACAACACATTTTTTGCTTTTTCTTACCTTTTACTCACACTACACTTTTTGCTGCCCCTTATCTCTCAGCTCACAAAACCATATTTGCTGTTCTTACTCTTAGCTCACAAAAACATCTTTGCTGTTCTTATCTCTCAGCTCAACAACACATTTTTGCTGTTCTTATCTCTTAGCTCACAAAACACATTTTTGCGTTATTTTCTCTCAGCTCCACAACCATCTTTGCTGTTATTATCTCCAGCTCACACAACAATCTTTGCTGTTATTACCCTTTTAGCTCACACAACCATTTTGCTGTTAAATCTCTTAGCTCACACAACACTTTTTTTTGCGTTCTTATCTCCAGCTCAAAACAACACATCTTTTGCTGTTATTATCTCCAGCCACACAACACATTTTTGCTTTTTATTATCTCTCACCCACAACACATTTTCTTTTATTACTTTTTGCTCACAAAACACATCTTTGCTTTTTTTATCTCCTACCTCACACAACACATCTTTGATTTTATTACTTTTAGCCACACAACACATCTTTGCTTTTATTATCTCTCAGCTTACAAAACAATCTTTTGCCTTATTATCTCTTAGTCACACAACACATCTTTTTGTTATTATCTCTAGCTCCACAACCATTTTTGCTGTTATTATCTCTTAGCCACACAACAAATCTTTGCTGTTATTATCTCTTACTCAACAACACACTTTCTGTTATTACTCTTAGCTCCACAACACATCTTGCTGTTTTTAAACTTTTACTCACACAAACATCTTTGCGTTATTATCTCTTAGTCACACAACACATCTTTGCTGTTATTTCTCTTGCCCCACAAATACTTTGCTGTTATTATTTCTTACTCACACAACACTCTTTGTTTTTCTTATCTCTTACTCACACAACACATTTTTTCTGTCATTACTTTTACACACACAACACATTTTTTATTTTTATACCTTTTACTCCACAACACATCTTTGCTCTTATTATCTCTTAGCTCACACAACACTTTTTTTTTGATATTTATTACTCTTAGCTCCACAACACATCTTTGCTGTTTTATCCTAGCTCACACAAAAAATCTTTGCTGTTTTTATCTCTCGCTCACACAACACACTTTGCTGTTATTATCTTTTAGCTCCCACAACACAAACTTTGCTGTTTTTAAACTCTACTCCACAACCATCTTTGTTTTTTTTATCTTTTAGCTCACACAACACATATTTGCGTTTTTTATCTCTCACTCACAAAACACTTTTTGCTTTTATTACTCTTCTCACACAGCACATCTTTGCTTTATTATCTCTACTCACACATCACATCTTGCGTTTTTATCTCCACTCACACAACACATATTTGCTATTATCTCTCAGCCACACAACACTCTTTGCTTTTTATCTTTTAGCTCACACAACACATTTTGGGTTTTTTTATCTTTTAGCTCACATAACACATCTTTGCTGTTATTTCTCTCAGCTCACACAACACATTTTTGCTGTTATTACCTTCACTCACAAAACTCATTTTGCGTTCTTATCCCAGCTCACACAACACATCATTCTGTTATTATCCTTAGCTCACACAACACATCTTTGTTTATTACTCCACTCCCAACACATCTTTTGCGTTTTTATCTCCCACCATACAACACACTTTGCTGTTCTTATCTCCTGCTCACAAAACACATTTTTGCTGTCCTTATCTCTCAGCTCCACAACCATCTTTGTTTTTTTTACTCTCAGCCACACAAAAAAAATTTTTGCTGTTTTTAAACTCTTAGCTCACACAACACATCTTGCTTCTTATCTCTCACTCACACAACTATCTTTGCGTTCTATCCTCAGCTCCACAACACTTTTTGCTTTTCTTTCTCTCACTCACACAACACATCTTTGCTGTTCTTATCTCTCGCTCACACAACCCCTTTTTTTGCGTTTTTTATCCTTTAGCTCACACAAAACATTTTTGCTGTTTTTATCTCTTAGCTCATACAACACATTTTTTGCTGTTCTTATCTCCAGCTCACACAACACATATTTCTGTTTTTATCTTTTAGCTCACACAACACATCTTTGTTTTTTCAAAATTCTCACTCACACAACACATCTTTGCTTTTCTATCTTTAGCTCCAGAACACATCTTTGCGGGTTTTATCTCTCAGCTCACATACACATTTTTGCTTTTCTTATCTCCACTCACACAACACACTTTGTTTTTCTTATCTTCGCCACACAACACATTTTTGTTTTCTTATCCTTGCTCAAACAACACTATTTGCTGTTTTTATCCCACCACACAACACATTTTTGGTTTTAAGCTCACACAACACATCTTTGCGTTTTTATCTTCATCACAAAACACATATTTGCTGTTCTATCTTTTACTCAACAAACGCATTTTTAAACTGTTCTTTCTTTTAGCTACACAACACATCTTTGCTGTTATTATTTTTAGCTCCCCAAAACACATCTTGCAGTTATTATCTCTTAGCTCACACAACCATTTTGCTTTTATTATCTTTTACTCACACAACAAAACTTTGCTTTTCTATCTCGTACTCACACAACACATCTTTTTTTATTTCTCTTATCACACAACAAAACTTTTTTGTTTTTACTTTTAACCACACAACACATCTTTGCTGTTTTATCTCCCTCACACAACACATCTTTGCTGTTCTTTTTCTTTTAGTACACAACACACTTTTTGTTATTATCTCTACTCACACAACATATCTTGTTGTATTTCTCTCAGCTCACAAAAACAATCTTTGCTGTTATTATCTCTTAGCTCACACAACACATCTTTGCTGTTATTATCTCTTAGCTCAAAACAACACATCTTTGCTGTTCTTATCTCGTAGCTAAACACAACACATCTTTGTTTTTTATTATCTTAGCTCACACAACACATCTTTGTTGTTATTATCTCTTAGCTCACACAACACATCTTTGCTGTTATTATCTCTCAGCTCACACAACACATCTTTGCTGTTCTTATCTCTTAGCTCACACAACACATCTTTGTTGTTATTATCTCTTAGCTCACACAACACATCTTTGTTGTTATTATCTCTCAGCTCACACAACATATCTTTGCTGTTATTATCTCTTAGCTCACACAACACATCTTTGCTGCTTTTATCTCTTAGATCACACAACACATCTTTGCTGTTATTA
Source organism: Cherax quadricarinatus (assembly GCF_026875155.1). Classification (NCBI taxonomy): domain Eukaryota; kingdom Metazoa; phylum Arthropoda; class Malacostraca; order Decapoda; family Parastacidae; genus Cherax; species Cherax quadricarinatus. The sequence continues at coordinate 40,817,805 of NC_069439.1, read as the reverse complement.
TCTCTTAGCTCACACAACACATCTTTGCTGTTATTATCTCTCAGCTCACACAACACATCTTTGCTGTTTTTTATCTCTCAGCTCAAACAACACATCTTTGTTGTTTTTATCTCTGCTCACACAAACATCTTTTTTTTAATTACCCTTTTAGCTCAAACAAAAATCTTTGTTGTTATTATCTCTTACTCCCCCAAAACACATCTTTTTTGTTTTTTCTCTTAGCTCACACAACACATCTTGCTGTTTTTATCTTTTGCCACACAACACTTCGCGTTTTTATCTCTAGCTCACACAAACATTTTTGCTTTATTATCTTTACTCACAACACATCTTTGTGTTATTACTCTAGCTCACACACACATCTTTGTTGTTTTATCCTTAGCTCCAAAACACTTTTTGCTGTTATTACTTTAGCTCCACAAACTTCTTTGCTGTTTTATCTCACTAAACAAAATCTTTGCTGTTTATCTTTTTGCTCACAAACACTTTTGCTGTTTTTCTCTAGCCCCAAACAACACTCTTTGCTGTTTTACTTACCACACAACACATTTTTGCTGTATTTCCTTTTAGCTCAACAACACTCTTTGCGTTCTTTTCTAGCTCACACAACACTCTTTTTGTTTTACTCTTGCTCACACAACCATTTTGCTGTTCTTATCTTTTAGCTCACACAACACATCTTTCTGTTTTATCCTAGTCACACAACAATCTTTGTTTATTATCTTTACTCCCAAACAAAACTTTTTTTGTTTTATCTCTAAGCTCACAAAACATCTTTGCTGTTTTTATCTTCAGCTCACACAACACATTTTTGTGTTTTTTATCTCTTAGCTCACACAACACTCTTTGGTTATTTTTCCTTAGTCACAAACACATCTTTGGTTTTTATCTTTTAGCTCAACAACACATCTTTTGTTTTATCTCCTGCTCACACAACACATCTTTGCTGTTATTATCTCAGCTCACACAACATCTTTGCTTTATTACCCCACCACAAACACATCTTTTCTGTTTTTACTCTTAGCTCACAAACAATCTTTGTGTTTTATCTCTACTCACACAACACTCTTTGCTTTTTTATTTTTAGCTACACAACACATCTTTGTTTTTTTCTTAGTTTACACCCCCAAATCTTTGTTGTTTTACCTTACTCACACCAACACATCTTTGTTTTTTACTCTATCCACAAACATTTTTGCTGTTATTATCTCTTACTCACACAACACTTTTTGTTTTTATTATCTCTTACTCACAAACACATCTTTGCTTTTAAAATTTCTTTTAGCTCACACAAAAAATTTTTGGGGTTTTATTCTCAGTCACACAACACATCGCTTTATTATCTCTAGCTCACACAACATTCTTTGTTTTTATTCTTAGCTCACACAAACATCTTTGCTGTTTTATCTCTTGCTCACAAAACACACTTTGTTTTTTTTTATCCCCAGCCACAAAACCATTTTTTGCTTTATTACCTCTTAGCTCACACAACACATCTTTCTTTATTATCCACCCAAAACAACACATCTTTTGTTTTATCTCTTAGTCACACAACATATTTGTGTTTTACTCTCAGCTACACAACAATCTTTGCTGTTTTATTCCTTAGCTACAAAACACATCTTCTGTTTTATCTTTTAGCCCACAACACATTTTGTTTTTATTTCTCTCCCACACACACCCCCTTTTGCTTTATTTTCTTTAGCCTCCAAAAACATCTTTGTTTTAATTATCTCTCAGCTCACACAACAAAATCTTTGCTTTCTTATCTCTAGCTCAAACAACACATATTTGCTGTTCTTATCTTTTAGCTCACACAACACATCTTTGCTGTTTCTTATCTTAGCCCACAAACAAAATCTTTGCTGTTCTTATCTCTTAGCTCACACAACACCATCTTTGTTGTTCTTTAAATCTCTAGTCTCACACAACACATCTTTGCTGTTCTTATCTTTTAGCTCACACAACAATTTCTTTGCTGTTCTTATCTCTCAGCTCACACAACACATTTGCGTTCTTATCTCTTGGGCTCCCCACAACACATCTTTGCTGTTTTTATCTCTCTAGCTCACACAACACATCTTTTGCTGTTTTTATCTCTAGCTCACACAACACATCTTTGCTGTTTCTATCTCTGGGCTCAACACAACACATCTTTGCTGTATTATCTCTTAGCTCACACAACACATTTTGCTGCTTAATCTCTTAGCTCACACAACACATCTTTCTGTTATTATCTCTTAGCTCACACAACACATCTTTCTTTTTCTTATCTTTTAGCTCACACAACACATCTTTGCTGTTCTTATCTCTTAGCTCACACAACACATCTTTGCTGTATTATTCTCTTAGCTAAACACAAACACATCTTTGCTGTTATTATCTCTTAGCTCACACAACACATCTTTGCTGTTCTTATCTCGTAGCTCACACAACACATCTTTGTTGTTATTATCTCCTAGCTCACACAACACATCTTTGTTGTTATTATCTCTTAGCTCACACAACACATCTTTGTTGTTATTATCTCTTAGCTCACACAACACATCTTTGCTGTTATTATCTCTTAGCTCACACAACAATCTTTGCTGTTTTAATCTCTTAGCTCACACAACACATCTTTGCTTTGTTTATTATCTCTCAGCTCACACAACACATCTTTGCTGTTATTATCTCTTAGCTCACACAACACATCTTTGCTGTTATTATCTCTTAGCTCACACAACACATCTTTGCTGTTATTATCTCTTAGCTCACACAACACATCTTTGCTGTTATTATCTCTCAGCTCACACAACACATCTTTGCTGTTATTATCTCTAGCTCACAAACACAATCTTTGCTGTTATTATCTCTTAGCTCACACAACACATCTTTGCTGTTATTATCTCTTAGCTCACACAACACATCTTTGCTGTTATTATCTCTTAGCTCACACAACACTCTTTGTGTTATTATCTCTTAGCTCACACAACATCTTTGCTGTTCTTATCTCTAGCTCACACAACACATCTTTGTGTTATTATCTCCTAGCTCACACAACACATCTTTTGTTGTGTATTATCTCTTAGCTCACACAACACATCTTTGTGTTATTATCCTCTAGCTCACACAACACATACTTTGCTGTTCTTATCTCTTAGCTCACACAACACATCTTTGCTGTTTTATTTCTCAGCTCACACAACACATCTTTGCTGTTTCTTTCTCTTAAGCTCACACAACACATCTTTGCTGTTATTATCTCTTAGCTCACACAACACATCTTTGCTGTTATTATCTCTTAGCTCACACAACACATCTTTGCTGTTATTATCTCTTAGCTCACACAAACACATCTTTGCTGTTATTATCTCTCCTCACAAAAACACACCTTTGCTGTTATTTCTCTTAGCTCAAAAAACACATCTTTGCTGTTATTACTCTTACTCACACAACCACTTTGCTGTTCTTATCTCTCAGCTCACACAACACATATTTGCTGTTCTTATCTCTTAGCTCACACAACACATCTTTGCTGTTCTTATCTCTCAGCTCACACAACACATTTTTGGGTGTTATTTTTCTCTCAGCTCACACAACACATCTTTGCTGTTATTATCTCTCAGCTCACACAACACATCTTTGCTGTTCTTATCTCTCTGCTCACACAACACATCTTTGCTGTCCTTATCTCTCAGCTCACACAACACATCTTTGCTGTTTTATTCTCAGCTCACACAACAATCTTTGCTGTTATTATCTCTTAGCTCACACAACACACCTTTGTTGTTCTTATCTCTCGCTCACACAACACGATCTTCTGTTCTTATTCTCATCTCACACAACCCATCTTTTGCTGTTCTTATCTTTTAGCTCACACAACACTCTTTGCTGTTTTTAAATCTCTAGCTCACACAAAACATCTTGCTGTTCTTATCTTTTTAGCTCACACAACACATCTTTGCTGTTTATTCTTTTAGCTCAAAACAACACATCTTTGCTGTTCTTATCTCTTAGCTCACACAACACATCTTTGCTGTTCTTATCTCTCAGCTCACACAACACATCTTTGCTGTTCTTATCTCTTAGCTCACACAACACACTTTGCTGTTTATCTCTTAGCTCAAACAACACTATTTGCTGTTCTATCTTTTAGCTCACACAACACAATTTTGCTGTTCTTATCTCTTACTCACACAACACATCTTTGCTGTTTTCATCTCTCAGCTAAACACAACACATCTTTGTGTTCTTATCTCTTAGCTCACACAACACATCTTTGTGTTTTCTTATCTCAAGCCACACAACACATCTTTGCTTCTTATCTCTCAGCTCACACAACACATCTTTGCTGTTTTATCTCTCAGCTCACACAACACATCTTTGCTTTCTTACTCTCAGCTCACACAACAATCTTTGCTGTTATTATCTCTTAGCTCACACAACACATCTTTGCTGTTCTTATCTCTCAGCTCACACAACACATCTTTGCTGTTCTTATCTCTTAGCTCACACAACACATCTTTGTTGTTCTTATCTCTCAGCTCACACAACACATCTTTGCTGTTCTTATCTCTCAGCTCACACAACACATCTTTGCTGTTCTTATCTCTCAGCTCACACAACACATCTTTGCTGTTCTTATCTCTCAGCTCACACAACACATCTTTGCTGTTCTTATCTCTTAGCTCACACAACACATCTTTGTGTTCTATCTCTCATGCTCACACAACACATCTTTGCTGTTCTTATCTCTTAGCTCACACAACACATCTTTGCTGTTCTTATCTCTTAGCTCACACAACACATCTTTGCTGTTCTTATCTCTCAGCTCACACAACACATCTTTGCTGTTCTTATCTCTTAGCTCACACAACACATCTTTGCTGTTCTTATCTCTTAGCTCACACAACACATCTTTGCTGTTCTTATCTCTCAGCTCACACAACACATCTTTGCTGTTATTATCTCTTAGCTCACACAACACATCTTTTGTTCTTAATCTCTTAGCTCACACAACACATCTTTGCTGTTCTTATCTCTTAGCTCACACAACACATCTTTGCTGTTCTTATCTCTTAGCTCACACAACACATCTTTGCTGTTCTTATCTCTTAGCTCACACAACACATCTTTGTTGTTATTATCTCTCAGCTCACACAACACATCTTTGCTGTTATTATCTCTTAGCTCACACAACACATCTTTGTTGTTATTATCTCTTAGCTCACACAACACATCTTTGCTGTTCTTATCTCTTAGCTCACACAACACATCTTTGCTGTTCTTATCTCTCAGCTCACACAACACATCTTTGTTATTATCTCTTAGCTCACACAACACATCTTTGCTGTTATTATCTCTTAGCTCACACAACACATCTTTCCTGTTCTTATCTCTTAGCTCACACAACACATCTTTGCTGTTCTTATCTCTTAGCTCACACAACACATCTTTGCTGTTATTATCTCTTAGCTCACACAACACATCTTTGCTGTTATTATCTCTTAGCTCACACAACACATCTTTGCTATTATTATCTCTTAGCTCACACAACACATCTTTGTTGTTATTATCTCTCAGCTCACTCAACACATCTTTGCTGTTATTGTCTCTTAGCTCACACAACACATCTTTGTTGTTATTATCTCTCAGCTCACACAACACATCTTTGCTGTTCTTATCTCTTAGCTCACACAACACGTCTTTGCTGTTCTTATCTCTTAGCTCACACAACACATCTTTGATGTTATTATCTCTTAGGTCACACAACACGTCTTTGCTGTCATTATCTCTTAGCTCACACAACACATCTTTGATATTATTATCTCTCAGCTCACGCAACACATCTAAATTTAAATTTAACAAACTCTACAAGAAAATTCCTTTAAAACTGGATAATAATTTAAAGTAATCTACAATCTTAAAGTAAAGTTATTGTTTAAATATAATTAGAGCTTCATAGAGCACTTGAAAATATTAACACTGACTCTTCCCAATAGTAAAATCTTTTTTTACAAGAAATAATAACAAGAATTTCAAAAAAGGGAAATTTAAAAAGGAATACGGTTTTATTGAAGTAAAAGAACGAAGATTGGGCCCGTGCAACATTGGTTTTATTTATTGTTAAATTTCCTCCTAACACAAATTCTTGTGCAATTACAAGTAGTGGTGTAGTTGTAATGAAGAATGGTGTTGGGGGGAAACATTTAAATAATAGAGATGATTCAAGGACGTTGGAACCAAACGGATATATTTTTACATAAATTTCGGAAAAATCCTCAGTGGAGAAACTTTAATGTGCAGGGGTTTAACACGATTTTTCTAAATAAAATTTTTTTGGGGTTGTTATGGGTTTATTTAATAATAATGATACGAAAAATGTTTAAAAGGTCTTCATTATCAACTGTTACACGTGTCTATATCAAAATGTTACATGTTCTTCTATAAATGTTACAGTGTTTTTTTATAAAATTTTACAAGTGTTTAATTTGTTAAATTTTTATTATCCAAAATGTTAAATTTTGGTCTTATTATAAATGTTTAAATGTTTTTCTTAATCCCCTGTTACACAGGTTTATTAATAACTGTTAAGTGAAAATTTCATTCCCAATGCACCGTGTATCTTCTATAACGTTTAAATGGCCCCAAAACAAACTTTTAAAGTGTTTATTTTCCTGGTCTGGTTATTTCAAATGTTACACATGTGTCTTCATTATCAACTGTTACACATGTGTCTTCATTATCAACTGATACACGTGTGTCATAAATATCAACTGTTACATGTGTCTTAATCATCAACTGTTACACATGTGTCTTAATCATCAACTGTTACATGTGTCTTAATCATCAACTATTACACAGGTGTCTTAATTTGTGGAAAATACTTTATATATTTTCCAGAAATACAGTAGTTATATGTAAATAGATGGCCATACTGTATTTAATAAAATTTGTTATAAAAATAGGAAAAAATTCTGTGCCTGTGCAGAAGAGACTCGCCATGTTTGAACTGGACAACACAAACGTTAGTGAATAATGAGAAATTTCTCGTGCTCTAGAGGTTAAAATTGGGTTGACACCTCTCAAATGGGAGCCGAAATTGTTGGATATGCATTCCTGCATAACTTGAGATATCAGGCGACTGGACAAGACAGCTCCAGGAACCTCAGATAAGTTTGTTTATGTTTGTAACTCTGGCCAGTGTTATTTTCATGGATAGAGAGTGAGGTTTTCTGAGTATGATACACCTTGATCTCCAGTCAAATTGGTGAGTGATTTTAAGATATTTCTCCTTCTGTTATGTGTATGTGTATCTATAATCATTTTTTAATTTTAATATACAGTCCAAAAACTTATATATTTACCAGAATTCTTGTTAATGCATTCTTTCATTTGTAAATAATAGGTTTAGAGTAACTTGTGGATAAGACAGTTGTATGTATCGAAGGAGGGACATTTTGAGACCTAGGTGTCCCAAAATTCCTGATAAATAATAATCTTTGTTATCATTTACTGTTCTGTACATAATGAGTTACTTTCAGATAAATGTAATTTTCCACATTTAATTTGCCTGTTGGTCCTTCTTGAACCGGAGGTAATTAGTGAAGTCATTAATTATAGAGGGGCCACAGATATATCAAATCACTTTTTAGTTGTAGCTACACTGAGAGTAAAAGGTAGATGGGATACAAGGAGAATAGAAGCATCAAGGAAGAGAGAGGTGATATTTTATAAACTAAAAGAGGAGGCAGTTAGGGTAAGATATAAACAGCTATTGGAGGATAGATGGGCTAATGAGAGCATAGGCAATGGGGTCGAAGAGGTATGGGGTAGGTTTAAAAATGTAGTGTTAGAGTGTTCAGCAGAAGTTTGTTGTTACAGGAAAGTGGGTGCGGGAGGGAAGAGGAGCGATTGGTGGAATGATGATGTAAAGAGAGTAGTAAGGGAGAAAAAATTAGCATATGAGAAGTTTTTACAAAGTAGAAGTGATGCAAGGAGGGAAGAGTATATGGAGAAAAAGAGAGAGGTTAAGAGAGTGGTGAAGCAATGTAAAAAGAGAGCAAATGAGAGAGTGAGTGAGATGTTATAAAAAAAATTTTGTTGAAAATAAGAAAAAGTTTTGGAGTGAGATTAACAAGATTAAGGAATCCTAGAGAACAAATGGATTTGTCAGTTAAAAAATAGGAGAGGAAAGTTATTAAATGGAGAGTTAGAGTATTTGGGGAAAATGGAGGGAATATTTGAGGAATTGTTAAATGTTGATAAAGAAGGGAAGCTGTGATTTCGTGTATAGGGCAAGGAGGAATAACATCTTGTAGGAGTGAGGAAGAAACCAGTTGTGAGTGTGGGGGAAGTTCATGAGGCAGTAGGTAAAATGAAAGGGGGTAAGGCAGCTGGGATTGATGGGGATAAAGATAGAAATTTAAAAGCAGGTGGGGACATAGTTTTGGGGTGATTGGTGCAATTATTTAATAAATGTATGGAAGAGGGTAAAAGGTACCTAGGGATTGGCAGATAGCATGCATAGTTCCTTTGTATAAAGGCAAAGGGGACAAAAGAGAGTGCAAAAATTATAGGGGATAAGTTTGTTGAGTATACCTGGTAAAGTGCATGGTAGAGTTATTATTGAAAGAATTAAGAGTAAGACGGAGAATAGGATAACAGATGAACAAGGAGGCTTTAGGAAAGGTAGGGGGTGAGTGGACCCAGGTGTTTACAGTGAAACATATAAGTGAACAGTATTTAGATAAGGCTAAAGAGGTCTTTGTGGCATTTATGGATTTGGAAAAGGCATATGACAGGGTGGATAGGGGGCAATGTGGCAGATGTTGCAGGTTTATGGTGTAGGAGGTAGGTTACTGAAAGCAGTGAAGAGTTTTTGCGAGGATATGAGGCTCAAGTTAGAGTATGTAGAAAAGAGGAAATTATTTCCCAGTAAAAGTAGGCCTTAGACAAGGATGTGTGATGTCACCGTGGTTGTTTAATATATTTATAGATGGGGTAGTAAAAGAAGTAAATGCGAGGGTCTTGGCAAGAGGCATGGAGTTAAAAGAATAAGAATCACACATAAAGTGGGAGTTGTCACAGTTGCTCTTTGCTGATGACACTGTGCTCTTGGGAGATTCTGAAGAGAAGTTGCAGAGATTGGTGGATGAATTTGGTAGGGTATGCAAAAGAAGAAAATTAAAAGTGAATACAGGAATGAGTAAGGTTATGAGGATAACAAAAAGATTAGGTGATAAAAGATTGGATATCAGTTTTGGAGGGAGAGAGTATGGAGGAGGTGAATGTATTCAGATATTTGGGAGTGGGACGTGTCAGCGGATGGGTCTATGAAAGATGAGGTGAATCATAGAATTGATGAGGGAAAAGGGTGAGTGGTGCACTTAGGAGTCTGTGAAGACAAAGAACTTTGTCCTTGGAGGCAAAGAGGCGAATGTATGAGAGTATAGTTTTACCAACGCTCTTATATGGGTGTGAAGCATGGGTGATGAATGTTGCAGCGAGGAGAAGGCTGGAGGCAGTGAGATGTCATGTCTGAGGGCAATGTGTGGTGTGAATATAATGCAGAGAATTCGTAGTTTGGAAGTTAGGAGGAGGTGCGGGATTACAAAACTGTTGTCGAGAGGGCTGAGGAAGGGTTGTTGAGGTGGTTCGGACATGTAGAGAGAATGGAGCGAAAGAGAATGACTTCAAAGAGTGTATCAGTCTGTAGTGGAAGGAAGGCGGGGTAGGGTCGGCCTAGGAAAGGTTGGAGGGAGGGGGTAAAGGAGGTTTTGTGTGCGAGGGGCTTGGACTTCCCAGCAGGCATGAGTGAGCGTGTTTGATAGGAGTGAATGGAGACAAATGGTTTTTAATACTTGACGTGCTGTTGGAGTGTGAGCAAAGTAACATTTATGAAGGGGTTCAGGGAAACTGGCAGGCCGGACTTGAGTCCTGGAGATGGGAAGTACAGTGTCTGCACTCTGAAGGGGGTGTTAATGTTGCAGTTTAAAGACTGTAGTGTAAAGCACCCTTCTGGCAAGACAGTGATGGAGTGAATGATGGTGAAAGTTTTTCTTTTTCGGGCCACCCTGCCTTGATGGGAATAGGCCAGTGTGATTATAAAAAAAATAAAAAATTAATTAGTTAATTACTTAATAATTATATGTGAAATGACAGAAGGAGGTAGATGCTAATTTCACAAATTTACTTAATGTGTAGTTGATTATAATTATTACAATAATAATTTGATAAGACAATTCTGGCCAAGATTTATATCAGTGTATGTGTAATTGATAAGCCAAGTGTAGCTAATTATATTAATGTTTATAATATTAATTTTGCTATGCCAAATTCTGGCAAGGATTTATATTAATTTGTATAATATTAATTTTGATGAGCCAAGTCTGACTAAAGGTTTGTATTAATGTGCATTTAAATTTTATATTATAATTTTCTTACATGTGTAATTACTAAGCTCAAGTGTAGCTGTGGAGAAATTTTCTCCAGGAGGGGGGCATCAACCCCCTTCAGCCCCTTCAGCCCCTTCAGCCCCTTTCAGCCCTGAGGGGCCCAGCCCTCTCAGAAGGGGCAAATATCTTGTTTACTGCTACAGCGAGTAATTGATCCCAGATGCAGTACCAGTATACGACCTGTGGTCAAGCGACCGCCACTCCGTGCAGTCCAGTGTTGCCAAGTGTAGTTTAATAAAAGACAGTCCATCTCTTACCTTAGCAGGACAATTAAGGAAAATCCTGCTCCCATTTTATTACATGGAAAGATAGTGTATAGTTGTCTATTCTTAAGACAGCAAAATCAAACATTCTCTTTGTTTTCATGAGGAATGGAAAGGGAAGTAAAAGTACTGGTCAGCTTTTCCATTGTGCTAGGGATAATGCGGGGGGTGCTGGGCGTTTTCAAGCTTTTGACTCTACGAAGTGACTTGACCCCGGGATAACCAACAAAAAGATCTGTGCGTTAGTGTGAAAAAAGTGTCCCCAAAAAAACACAAAACACTTACGAGAAGGTGATCAACTTCTTAGTGTATTGTGTGAAAAATTACGTGAACAGGGTAAAAAAACATGCGCCCAACAATTTAGGGCAAATTTCTCAAAAAACACTTTTCTTCAATCAACTAAACGAATTCCAGGCATAATTACAGTCGAAACAATCCCCAAAGTTTTTCTAACTCGTGATGTCCAAATTAAATTTGGGGCAGTTGAGTATAAAGTGTAGTTATCACTTTTTCAAAAACCCCTGTGATTTTTGCGGACCTTTGACCCACACAAGTAAGTTTGTCAGCAATCAGTGAATAAATAGCTGCATAAAAACCCCCCTGGGGGAAATTTTATTTTTAAAAATTAAAACTCTTTTCACCCCCTTGAGGAATACTTCGCAGCTTCTCAAGACCCCCCTGCAGGGGCGGCTGTGCAGGCGATGAGCGTCTTTCTTAAAATTAAGTTTTCCCATACAAAATGTATAAGTACTGGGAATACCATTTTTTTCAACATACTAAAAATTTAAGTGTCTTTTAAAAATTTATATTACAATTTTCTTACATGTAAAATTTCAAAACCAAGGTTTAAAAAAGGATTTATTCAAAGGAAGTATAATCAGTGTTATTAATTAAGGAATTTTAAAACTTGCTAAGGCTGAAAATAGGAATTAATCTAGAAACAACAATGGAATAAAAAGCAAAAAAAAAAAACATCACTGCAAACAGAAAGGGTCAAAGTAAACCCAAAGGGATACAATTAAAAGTTTGGAATTAATGAAACAAAAAATGGGAATACGATGTTTAAAAAAATTTTATTTAGATCTTTGGGAATGAAAAATTCAACAAATTATTTTACAACAAAATGAAGGGGATTTTTTAGTAAACTGTGTAATGAGACTGAAGTAGACTTTTAAATTAAACAATTATGAATTAAGGGAAAAAATTCTTTCTGTAAAAGTCAGGGCCCCATTAAATTAAAAATTTTTAAACCAGGCAGTTAATCAGTCTTTTCTCCAACAAATAATATGTCTTTGCCAAAAACCCCCAAAATTTTGTTTTCCCCGTATTTAATTCTGGAGAAAAATTTTGGGGGAATTTTTGGGCAAGTTTTAGAGCAGCGGCAGACTGGAGTGACCTACCTATGTAACTGTTTATGTAACTGTAAGGTTGGGCAATGAGAAAAACATGTTAATGCAGTAATTGTAGATAGACTTCCAGAGAAAATATCTACAGTAGGGCTTAGTAAAGCTACAGAAAGACTTACATAAAATGTAAATTTAGCACCTTCAGGTGTAAGTGATGATTATGTAGGCCCAATAAATATTTTGATAGGTAGTGACTATTATGCCTCCTTTGTAAAGGGTATTGTAAAGAAATGTGGTGTCACCCTTTTGAAGACAGCAGGAGGCCATGTAATGTATGGTAGGATTCCTCGTAACAATAATGCATGACTAGAGGAAACTACAAATACCATAACTGTGTGTCTTACTCATGAAGTCGTGCCCCAGTATAATTCTTCCATAGAGGATGGTGTTGAGCCAGTGCATAAATTGTGTGAATTAGACAGCAATGGAATAAATGTAAATGAAGAAAGTCCAGACGATTCTTTGACTCAGGAACAAACCTGAGAGATGTAAATTTGAATCAGGAACAATACTGGTACGACGTCCGTGGAGGACAGAACCACCCAAATTTGCCCCTAAATACCAGAATGGCGTATGGACAGTTAAAGGCTCACTCCGTGAACTGGAGTGGGGGAGGACGCCAAATTGTTAACTGCCTATAATATAATACTTGCTGATTAAAACAATAAATTTAATAAATTTTATAGAAAGAGGTACCTCCTGAGCAACCAAAATTTTATGGTCACTATTGCCACAATCACGGAGTGAAGAAGGGATTCTAAGACCAATTCCTCTGAGAAGTGTGTTTTAATTGTAGTGCCAGAGTAACAAAATTGTACCTAGTTTCAATGACTGTTGATGACAGGTCCGCCGACGTTGACAGCAAACTTAGGAAAGATATCTTATTACATTTCAGGATGAAAAATTATGCCTTTACGGCTGAACATAAGTAAAGTTTTCCTACGAGGGGTTAACACAAGAGGTTGACCGGATTGTACCCGCTCTTATGGCCTGAGAATCCAGTGACCCACTTAGCCCTCTAAAACCTTCGCTTTAAGGAGCGTATTATTTGGTGCTACATCCAGTTTTCGTTCCTACTTCAAAGCGATGATAAATGGCACACCTTAAACGTATGAAAGTCCATTGAGCAAAGTAAATGAACAAACCATGTTTATGTAGGAACAATTTCCATGGGTGTGACGGTCAACTGAAGAGGAACTGTAATGGCTTATGGAGAGGCTAATAAAATAATGCAAAGTGCAATATGCCTCTGAGAGAATAGAGAATAGTAATAACGCCAAATTAAAGACAAAAATAATAAAGATAACCTGGAGATGAAGTACCAAAATGTAGTAATGTAGATGGAGGATTACCTTGGGAGACTGAAAAGATTTGGTTAATGTTAAAACCTAATAATGACAGAATGCCCAATAAATAAATTAAGCGAGACTTGCTTGCTGAAGTTTCCAAATGTTTGATCCACTAGGTTTAGTGATCACCCCATAACTATAAGAGGAAATTATTAATACAGGAATCATGGAAAACTTAAATATGCTTGGATGAAATTCTACCTGAGGAATTCATTAACAGTGGGATGAATTAATTGGAGATTATAAAAAAATTCCAATGTTTGAGTCCCAAGCCAGATGGACAATCCAAATGGAAAAATGTACTCACAATTTTTGTGATGCTCCAAAATTGCAAAATGGAGCGTTGCTTTACCTTCATTGTATAGTGTATATTTCTCTTGTATATCTAAGGCTGAAAGTGTCCTCCAATTAAATCATGTACCCTTGCATTCGTTGGAAAAAACAGCCATTTATGTAGGTGTCAATTAGCTAAATTATATAAGAAATAAGTTGCTAGGAGATAATGTTAGCGACACGTAATTTGGTCTGATAATTCGGTATCCTTACAAAGGATTCGTAATGGAAACAGTAACAATTGTGTATGTTACAAAACAGAGTCACTGAAATTAATCAGATGCAAGAGAAGTAAAATATTAGGGTCAGAATGAATTCTTGATCTAGAGTTTAACCTATGCTAAATTTGTAAATGCTGTAATCATGTTTAAAGGGACCCGACTGTTGTAAATAAAGCTAATTGGCCCTGTACAAAAGGTTGTATAATTGCTCCTGTTGAAATTACTGTGACCACCACTTCCAATAGTTTGTCCCTTCCTTAGTCCTAGATATAAATAGTTATCTTCTTTACCCAAAACTAATCAATGTAACTAAGTTTGGTGTTTTAAATTTCATACAAGATGAATATCTGGGCATATAAGTTTTCACATCCTTCTTATGAATATTGGATAAAGAAGGTACAAGAAGATATCTATGGAAATGAGATTTAAATTGATGATGGAAATAAAAATTGGAAAGGTTCCGTAATAGAGAAATTGGGCTGTATAAGAGAACATGTAAGTAGGTGCAGAGGTAGTACAACTGCTGAATATGGGTGATTATGCTAAACAGCCTATTTTACTGTCCAAACTCATCAAACCTAACCCAAATTAATTGTGCAAATGCCCAAAAAAAGTAATGCATGGTGGGTCCAAGATACCTTAAATTGTATTAAGGGAAACTTTCTGGATATTCCACAAGGACGACAAAGTGTAAAAAGGGAGATTAAACTTGTGTAATATGTCGCCGAGTGATGCCAGATTCCTAACATGACCCAGGTCCATCCATCACTGCCAGGAGTGTGTACAATTAGTGAAACCATTTGATGTAACCGGTGAAGACTATAGAGGTCCAATACTTTTCACAGGTACTTCAGATGGTGTTCCACTGAAAGTGATGTTTGTTTGTTTCACCTGTACTGCTACTAGGGCAGTTCATTATAAGAATGGCACAGTACGTGTCCCTGCAGACATTTATACAGCTTTTCGAAAATTTATAGCTAGGAGATCCTGTCCGAGATTTAGATTTCGGATAATGTCACAAATTTGTAGCAGAGTGGCTCAACATTTGATAGAGTTAAAAATAATAGCAACGATGTTTCAATCTCGTTAACCCAGCGAGGTGTACTTGAAAATTTATTACTCTTAGAGCCCCTAGCAGGGGGCTTGTACAAAAGACTGAAAGGCACAAGTGAAGAGTGTCCCACCGTAAAGTACTACACCGGAAGAAAATATTTTTAAGAATTATGTGCAAGTGTATAGTGGAGGCAGAAATCGTATAAATAATAAGCCTCTCCGTACATGGAAGTGATACACCTGAACAGATGTTATTACAACCTCACACCTAATATGTGGCAGGAAATGGAAGCTGCCCCAGGTCTATAAAATATCTGGAAGAAAGTGATTGAAAGATTACAATGAAGCCGGCCATGTTGTGTGATAAATTTAAAATGTTAAATAAAGTAATTGATCATTGTCTAATGTGTGGCATAGGAATATCTTCTTACACTATGTGAACACTTTTATGGTGCGACAGAGGCAGTAAATTGACAGACCATTTCAACCCGGTGACATTGAACGTAAATGTAAATCTGAGGAAAGTGACACGAGTGATATTGATGATAACAGCTGACCAAGTGATTGCCAAAAGATGAAACAATAGTAAGACCTAACTAAGAGAACAGCCACTGAAGCCAGAACTGCTGGCATCGTCACCTAAGGGAAGAGTAACTTTGAGTCGTTTAGCAACAACTCCACCCGGCTGGCAGTGTGGAAAATACTGTTAATAATTTTCCAGAAATACAGAAGTTATATTGAAAATAAGATGGCCATACTGAATTAATAAAATTTGTTAAAAAATAGAAAAATTTGGGGCCTGTGCAGAAGAGACTCGCCATGTTTGAACTGGACAACACAAACGTTAGTGAATAATGAGGTGAATTTCTCGTGCTCTAGAGGTTAAAATTGGGTTGACACCTCTCAAATGGGAGCCGAAATTGTTGGATATGCATTCCTGCATAACTTGAGATATCAGGCGACTGGACAAGACAGCTCCAGGAACCTCAGATAAGTTTGTTTATGTTTGTAACTCAGGCCAGTGTTATTTTCATGGATAGAGAGTGAGGTTTTCTGAGTATGATACACCTTGATCTCCAGTCAAATTGGTGAGTGATTTTAAGATATTCTCCTTCTGTTATGTGTATGTGTATCTATAATCATTTTTTAATTTTAATATACAGTCCAAAAACTTATATATTTACCAGAATTCTTGTTAATGCATCTTTCATTTGTAAATAATAGGTCTAGAGTAACTTGTGGATAAGACAGTTGTATGTATCGAAGGAGGACATTTTTGAGACCTAGGTGTCCCAAATTCCTTCTTGTCTATGTAACTGATAAATAATAATTATCTTTGTTATCATTTACTGTTATGTACATAATGAGTTACATACAGATCAATGTAATTTTCCACATAATTATCAACTGTTACACATGTGTCTTAATCATCAACTGTGACTCATGTGTCTTAATTATCAACTGTTATATATGTGTCTTAATTACCAACTGTTACACACGTGACATAAGTATCAACTGTTACATGTGTCTTAATCATCAACTGTTGCACATGCTTCGTAATTATCAACTGTTACACATGTCTTTATTATCAACTGTTACACATGTGTCTAATTATCAACTATTACACATGTGTCGCAATTATAAACCGTTACACATGTGTTGTAATTATTAAATGTTGCACACGTGTCTAATTATCAAGTGTTACACATATGCCGTAATTATCAACTCTTACACATATGTTGTAATCATCAACTGTTACACATGTGTCTTAATCATCAAGTGTTACACATGTGTCATAATTATCAACTGTTCTATATGTGTATTAATCATCAATTGTTACACATGTGTCTTAATTATCTAGTGTTACACATGTGTCGTAATTATCAACTGCTACACATGTGTTGTAATTATTAACTGTTACACATGTATCTTAATCATCAACTGTTGCACACATGTCTTAATCATCAACTGTTGCACATGTGTCGTAATCATCAGTGCCGTCCTAGCCAACTTATACATGGAACACCTAGAGTCCGAACACTTCGCTAACATCATCCCTTCAAGTGTCACTTGGTTACGTTACGTGGACGACGTCCTCGTAATAACTCCCAAACGTTTTGACGTACGGAATCTTCAGGCAAGGCTTAGGGGAGATTCAGGGTTCCCGCGCGCGGATCAAAAAAAAAAAATCGAAAATATATGAAAACTGAGTTATTGTTACCAAAAAATAGCTGAACTTTCTGGCTACACGCTGGTATAATTATTATCCTTGTACGATGTTTCTAAAAGGAATTACAGCCATTTATAACAGGCATGGTGACAGCGCTGACGCAACATGTTGCGTAAGAAGCGCTGACTCAGCTTTGTTGACGTTTTTGTTACGTTTTTCCCCGTGTTATTTTTATCGTTTTTTTATATCTGTTAATAAATACAAATTCACCATCTGAGATATGCCGAGTGGGGGAGTAATAGTCAAGGAACCAATCGGGCCCCCTGGGAATAGTGCAGAAAAGGGCCCGAACCTCCACCAACAAAATATTCCATCCTCGTAATATCAATTATAAGGCTTTTTTTATCTACAAAATTTGATCTATTATGATATAATGCAATATAAAATAAATAAAAACATAAAAAGTAAAATCTTAAAAAAATATATAGCTAATATGACGCCCCGAGGAAAAATTTCTATCGAATTTCCCCTGAAGGAAAAAAAGAGAGGGCCCGACCTCTTCACTTGAAGAAAAAGGGTTTTTACAATGGTTAACTGTAAAAAACACTCGAAGCGCGAAAAAAAAAGTGTAAAAAAAGCAAATTTTTTCCGGGAAAAAAATTATTTCCCGGGAGCGGGGTGCCGCGTGCTTCGGCCTATATCTCGAAAGTAAGTTTTTTCCTTTTTAGGGAAGATCCCCTTTTATTTATGATTAAAATTGATTTGATTTTCACACAAACAAAAGGGGGAATGATTGCTTTACGAGGTGCGGTGGTTTCTGAATACCAAAAAATTTTTAGTTTTAGTGGACAACAAGGCCGCTTTTCCCCAATATTCAAAAAAGTTATGAAATTTTATTTTTTTTAGCATGAAGAAAGGTTTATTTTAGACTTAAAACGACATTGATGGAATTAGAGGTGTATGTATGGGGGCCGGGGCCTGGGGCAAAAGCTCCCGTTTCAAAAACGGGGGGCCCCGGGGTTCGACCCCCGGCGGGTGGAAACATTTGACACGTTTCCTTACCCTGTTGTCCTGTTCACCTAGCCGCAAAAAAGGTACCTGGTGTTAGTCGATGGTGTGGGTCGATTTCCTGGGGGAAAGATTAAGGACCCAAGGGAAATAAGTTAGACAGTCCTCGATGACGCCTGACTTTCTTGGGTTATCCTGGGTGGCAAACCCCCCGGGGGTTAAAAATCCGAACGAAACTTTCTTATTTATCTTCTATCAGCAGCAAGTTCAAAAACCATTTTCCAAGTACCACGACTCCAGGTCCCCTCCCAAAATGAAATTTTTCCCCAAAATTTTTCCATATTTCATTTCCTTTTTGGCCGATATGATTGAAACTTCCACGGATACTCGAAAAAACCTTCTAATACTACCCAAAAATGACGAAAATGGGTTCAAAAAAAAAAATGTCGTTAAAACGCGGACGCATCCGCCCTTAAATTAACGCAGTTGAACCGGCGATCCATTTTTTACATAGAAAAAGGTCCAATGAAAAGCACCTTTCCTCGACCCCATTCACAAAGTAGACACAACCAAAGATTTCAAGTTTATCGAAACCCCCCAAAATAAAAATGATTAAACACACTTTATTCCATCGTGGGATTCTCCCGCTTGGGTGTGTTCGCCCTACTCCTAGGTTGGGGGACTGTTTACCTCATTTCTGCTGTTTATTTGTCTTCAAGTTATGTCCTAGAATTTGTTTTGATAAGGCCACGGGTGGCAAAGTCTAAAATAAAGATCCCCAGATGTTGCATATGTGTCTTACTTCATCATGTTACACATGTGTATAATACAACTGTTCCCACATGGTCATAATCATCAATTTTACACATGTGTCTTAATAAAAACTGTTACACACGTGCCTTAATAATACGTTACACAGTGTCATAATCATCAACTTTACACATGTATCTTAATCATCAATGTTACACATGTGTCATAACATCACTTTAACAGGGTTTTCTCAACTTTTACAACGTGCTTAACATCAACGGGTTCACAGTTCATACATAACTTTACACATGTGTATAATCATCAACTGTTACCATGTTCAAAATCATAAACGTTCACATGTGTCATAATCATAAACTGTTACGCTAGTGTTAATCATAAATGTTTCACTGTGTCATAATCGCAACTGTTACCATGTGTCATAATCTCAACTGCTAAAAACATGTGCAAAAACATCAACTTTTTCACACGTGCCTTAAAATCAACTTTTAACATGGCCCCTAATCTCAATGTTTAACATTTTTTAAATCTAAACTGTTAAAATGTGTCATAATACAACTGTTACAATGTGTTTAATCATAAATGTTACACTGTGTCAAAATCATCAACTTTTAAACATGGTCAAATCATCAACTTTTACACATGTTCATAATCATCAACTGTTAACATGTGTATAATCACAACTTTTACACACGTTCTTAATCATAAACTGTTACACATGTGTCTTAATCATCAACTATTACACTGTGTCATAATCATCAACTGTTACACATGTGTCATAATCATCAACTGTTACACATGTATCTTAATCATCAACTGTTACACATGTGTCATAATCATCAACTGTTACACATGTGTCATAATCATCAACTATTACACGTGTCATAATCATCAACTGTTACACATGTGTCATAACATCAACTTTTCCCAATGTACTTAATCTAAAAGTTACACATGTGTCAAACATCAACTTTTTACACAGTGTTATAATATCAACTTTTTACGCAATGTTTAATCATCAACTGTTTAAAATGTGTCATAATCGTAAACTGTTACAATGTGTCATAATCATCAACTTTTACACATGTGTCATAATCATAAACTGTTACGCTATTGTTAACATCAATTTTCACATGTGTATAATGTCAACTGTTACACATGTGTCATAACATCAACTGTTAAACATGTGTCATAACACAAGTTAAACCACGTCCTTAATAATAACGTTAACATGTGTATAATCATAAAACGTTACAATGTATTTAATCACAACTGTTACCATGTGCTAATCATCAACTGTTAAAATTTTCCCTTAATCATAACTGTTAACATGTTCTAACATCAATGTTACCATGTGTCATAATCATCAACTGTTACAAAAATGTCTTCTAAACTTTACACATGTGTCATAATCATAAACTTTTTACACACGTGTCTTAATCATCAAACTGTTCACATGTGTTTAATCATAACTGTTACACATGTGTCATAATCATCACTGTTCAAAGTGTCATAATCATCAACTTTTCACATGTTTAATATAAACTGTTACACAGTTCAAAAATCACAACTGTTCCCAAGTGCTTAATCATCAACTGTTCAACGTGTTTAAATATCAACTGTTCACATGTGTCTAATATCAACTGTTACCATGTATTTAATCATCAACTGTTACAAGTTCATAATCTAAACTGTTACACAGTTCTTAACATAAACTGTTTACACCGTGCATAATGCATGCTTTTGGGGGGGGCATAAGCGCATCGCTATTTGGGGGGCATAAGCTGCATCGCTATTGGGCCTTGGGATGCTGGCGAGCTCCTGTTGAGTTGGCTTTTGCGCAGTGTTACGTTTACTTGGCTCTTTGAAGACCTGTTTGCGCGCTCTCAGAATTAAGCAAGATGCCCTCCATCAGCCTTTACCAACATTTAAAGGGAAAGAACTGGGTTGGCGAAAGGGAAAAATTCGGCGACGACCCCAGGAAAAAAAAAAATTTGGGTATCCCCCTGTTTGAGCCTCAGGGCAAAAGGGAAACTGGTCAGTGGCTGGACGCAGGGAAAGAAGTTGAGATCAAGAAGACAATGGGAAAAGGTAGAAACGATGAAGAAGAAAGGACTGCCGTGGAAACTGTTGTGGAAAAATCCAATTACATTCTCAGTGCTACCCGACGAATGTGAGTTGACTATGGGGAAAGACACGACGAAAAACATTAAAGGGAAAGGGAAGAATATTGTTGTTTGGGGGATAGCCAAGTTAGTATATGGATAGGGCGTTTTGTTTAAGGACCAGGAGTAGGAACGAGAGTTTGCTTTCCTGGGGCTGGGATGGAGGGTTTTGTTGCCCTCTGGATGACATCATGAGAGTAATGGGGGCAAACCCATTATCTGTCTCAGTGCTGGGGGCAAAGATGTTTGGGAGACGAGGATAGGACCTGATTAGCAGGGATAGGTCGCAATAGAAATAATTAGAAAAAAGGGTGGGAACCCTCCATATGGGTATTTTGCCAAGGAGGGGATTGGAAAGAATGGTTGTCCCGGGCAATTGGTGTCAATTTTGGCGACAAATACTGTAAGGAAAAAGCGGGGAACATTCATAGACAACGGGACCTCTTCTATGGCAGAAAAATGTATGCTAAGAGGGATTCACTTATCTGGTTTGGGGGGGGCACTGGGAAAATGCAGGTAGGGGGCAGTTTGGACTTTAAACTAGGAATAGTTGTGGGATGGGTTTTGGCAGGAAAACAGTGAAGTCCCATTTTAGTAATTAGAGTTCGGGGAACTAGTAATAAAAAACGAGATAGATATTGAAAAGCCAGGGGCCTTGGGTGAAAGGGCAGTAAAGGGTTTTTAGAAAAAAGAAATGGCAGGAAGGGTAAAAAGAAAGGAGAGTCTTCAATGTTTTTTATGCTAATTTTCCGTAGTGCAGGGAAAAAGATGGACAGTTTTAGATTTGTTGCTAGTGAGGTAACATGATGTATTTGCCTTAACTGAGAGTGGTTTAAATTTAAAAGTCGGGGGCATGCCTGCGGAATGTCATTTTCAGGGTTTTAAATTTTTCCAAGAATTTGAAGTATTGGGAGGGGGGGGGGGGTGGCATTGTATGTCCGAGACGCTTGAATGTTGCATAAAAAGGGGGATTAAGTCTGAAATAAACATACAGATCTTTGGATAAATTTTCAGGGGGGATGAAAAACTGATTTTAGGAGGATAACCGTCCCCAAAATTTAATAGGGGCCAAGGGAAATCTATGGGGGGAAATTGTTAAGGCCACAAGGCACGATAATGTAGTAAATTTTGGGACTTTTTAAATTTGTCATGTTGATTTGGGAAATTTTTGATGGGAATTTTTGAATCATACGATTCTTGAATATTTCAGGATTTTTTTTGAAGCATTTGTGACAGAACCTACAAGGGGAAAAAAGCCCCGCTTGACTTTTGTTATGCAAACAATGAATCCCCTTTTTAATAAAATTTGAAATTTCGAGGAACTGGGGGCTACGACCACAAAACAAATTTCATTTAGCATTTAATGGGAAATACGATAGTACGATAATTCATAAAATCCCCGATTTTCGCTTAGAGATTACAAAGGGCTTAGGAACACTTATCATCTGTTTTGGGGGTAACGAAGGAGCTATCAAAATGACAGTTTTCTGAAACATATATCCCGTCAAGGGCGTTTATCCCCTATAAAAAAAATTAGATCAAATAGAAAAGACCCAAAATGGATGAAAAATAGGGTCAATATCTTTAAAAGGGGATAGAAAGGAAATTTTTTAAAGGGGTTTCAAAAGAGGTGAGGGTCATCTTATGAACAGATATTTCATTAAGAGGGACATTTTAAAAAAGGGGAAAAAAAAAGTAAAAAGGGGCTATGAAAATTAAAGTTGCAGGGTTTAAAACAACCCAAAAAGTTTTTTCCCGGTCTATAGAAAAAAAATTAAAATAAGATAGGCCCCTTAAAAATAACTTGGCACCTTACTGACAAAGAAATAAATTGCTTGATTTTTAAATAATTTTTTTCTCTCAGTTTTTACAAAAGGAAGACACTAAAAATATTTCCGTAAATTTTAATTTTTCAGTGGGCAGAAGAAAATAAACATGTAACATCACAGTCAATGAGATGGGTTTTGAAAACAGATAACCCACTGAAGCAAAATAAGTCGCCGGGTCCCGATGAGGTTTTTTTAAGGGGTTTTTAAGGAATGCAAAAAGGAACTCTGTGAACCATTAACTAATATTTTTTAATTTATCTCTTCAAACAGGTGTAGTGTCTGATATGTGGAAGATTTTCTAATGTAATTCCCATTTTAAAACAGGGCAAGTGTTTACCGAAATTATCGCCCAATAAGCCCGACCTCAATTGTAGGGAAAAATTTCTAAATCAATTATAGTAGATTATAAAGCCACTCGATAAGCTAGCTTTATTAATGATACTCAGCATGGATTCACAATGGCCGGGCTTGTCAAATAATTTTTAACTTTTTTTCAGTAAAGCTTTTAGGGTGTTGACCACAATAAAGAATTTGTTTATTTACTTAGATTTTAGTAAGGCTTTTTTTAGAGTTCCGCAAAATAGATGTTTTAAAAAAGTGGCAGCTATGGGATTGGGGGGAAAAGTTCTCGTGGATGAGTCATGGTCACTGACAGGAAGCAGGGTGTCCAAAAAGGGGGGTTAAGTCCGAGGGGGGATCTGTAAACAAGGGGCGCCCCACGGATCTCTTGGGCCCCGTTTTTGTTTATAATTATATAATGATTTTGATGGGGGAAATTTACTAGTGATATGAGCAAATTCCCGATGAACAAAGATAGGTAGGATAATTGATTCAAACGTAGATGTTAGGAACTTCAGAATTTAAACAAACCCTTTCTTGTCAGAAAAGTGGCGATGCGTTCAATGTAGATAAAGCAAGGTTCTGAAGTTTGGGGAGTGCCCAAACCCTAGTACTTTAAGTTAAATGATGTAGAACTTAGCCATACAGTTTGCGAAAGGACTTGGGGGTTATGGTGAGCAGAAACCCTTTAAAACCCAGAAGCAATCCCTAAGCGTAATAATAAGGCAAATAGATACGGGATTTTATCAAGAAGTGTAAGCAACAGAAGTCCAGAGGTCTTTTGCAGCTTTTACTCTTTTAGTAAGGCCTCACCTAATTATGGCCTTCTGGTCTCCGTAACAAAAGGGACATAAATTGTTAGAAAATATTCAGCTAGGACTAAATTAATACATGGCATTAAAAATCTTCCTTAGAAGAAAGATTGAAGACTCTTAAGTTACATTCATTTTGTTAGACGAAGAATGAGGGGAGCCCTGATCGAAGTGTAAAAAGTGGAAGTAGGTATTAAAAAGGGGATTTAAAAAGGGTCTTGAGGATGTCTCTAAAAGAGAGAACCCGCAGTAATGGTTTTAAATTAAGATAAGTTTAGATTAGAAAGGACATAGGAAAGTATTGGTTTGGAAATAGGGTATTGATGAGTGGAACAGCTACCTATTGGGTTTGGGGCTGGGGACTTTGGGTATTTAAATCTAGGTTGGAAAAGTACATGAGGGGGGGGGTTGGTTTTGAGTGGGACTTTCACATCAGCCCTTATTTTTTGGGTGGCTTAAAAATGGAAATGTTTTGTTAGTGGGGGAAAGTAAAGGACCCCTATATGGCCAGCAGGCCTCCTGCAGTGTTCCTCCTTTCTTATTTCTTTTGTTCTTTTTGCTTAATATCAACGTTTCACATGTGTCATAATCGTCAACTGTTACAATTGTCATAACATCAACGTTACAAAATTTTAAATCTCAACTGTTACGCATATGGTTAACTCAACTTTTCAATGTGTCATAATCGTCAAGTTACACAGTTCATAATCATCAATGTTACACATGTGTCAAATCATCAACTGTTACACACGTGCCTTAATAATCAACGTTTCACAGGGTTTTAATTTCAACTTTACCATGTTCTTTTCATCAACTGTTTAAAAAGTTCATAAATAACGTTGCCATGTGTCTTAATCACAAGTTACACATGTGTCATAATCATCAACTGTTACACATTTCAAATCATAACTGTTACACAGTGCATAATCATCAACTGTACAACGTGTCTTAGTATACTGTTACAATGTCTTAATATCAACTGTTACACTGTGTCTAATCTCAAATTTACACATGTGTATAATCACCAACTGTTACACATGTGTTTAAAACTCACGTTACACTGTTCATAAACATCAAATGTTACACATGTTCATAACATCAACGTTAAACATGTGTCTTAAACCAACGTTAACATGTGTCTAATCATCATGTTACACATGTATCCTAAACATCAACTGTTACAATGTGTCAAAAACATCAACTGTTAAAATGTGTCATAAACATCAACTGTTTTCCAGATCTTTTAAACATCAATGTTACACATGTGTCTAAACATAATTTCACATGTTTTTAAATCATCAACTGTTACACATGTAGTTTAAACATAACTGTTCAAAAAGTGTCATAATCATCAAATGTTACACATGGGTTTATAATCACAATGTTACACAGTGTCATAATCATAACTATTACCGGTCATAAACATCAACATTACACAGTGGCATAATCATCAACTGTTTCCATGTGTCTAATCATCAAGTTAACATGTGTCATAATCATCAATATTACAGTGTCATAATCTCAACTGTTACCAAAGTGCTAATATCAACTGTTTTCACATGGTATAATCATAACTTTACACATGTGTCATAACATCAACTGTTACACATTTCTTAATCATCAATGTTCAGTGTCATAATCATAACTTTTACACGTGGCTAAATCAACTGTTACCATGTTCATAATCATCAAATGTTACACATGTACTTAATATAACTGTTACAAAAAGTGTCTAATCATCAACATTACACGTTTCATAAACAATATTTAAAATGGTTAAACATCAACTGTTAACTGTATCTTAATCATCAACTGTTACACATGTTCTAATCATCAACTGTTTCACATGTGTCATAATCACAACTGTTACCATGTACTTAATCATAATTTTTCCCAAAATGGGTTTTAATCATCAACTGTTAACATGTTCTAATCACAACTTTCACTGTGTCTTTCATCAACTATTACACGTGTCATAATCACAATATTACACATTGTCATAATCATCAACGTTCACATGTTCTAATCATCAACTGTTACCCATGTGTCATAATCATCAATATTCACGTTCATAATCACAACTGTTACACATTGTCAAATCATCAACTGTTACACATTTTTCTAATCATAACTTTACAATGTGTCATAACATAAAAATGTTACACATGATCTTAATCATCAACTGTTTAAAATGTGTCAAACATCAACTATTTCAGTGTCATAAACATCAACTATTACACATGTGTCATAATCATCAACTATTACACATGGTCATAATCATCAACAAAAGAATGAGACAATGTTAAATAATGATACATCTTTTAAAAACAATAACAATCTTATATTTTTTGTGTTGGCAAAAGTTTTCCAATTTTTACCCAAAAAAAATTAAAAGATTTTCCAATTTCTACCAAAAAATTAACAGATTTTTTTAATTTACTACCAAAAAAATTTTTCAGATTTTCCAATTTTCTACCAAAGAAATTAAAAGATTTTCCCAAATTTACTACCAAAGAAATTAAAGTTTTCCAATTTTTATCAAAGTAATTAACAAAATTTTCCAATTTACTACCAAAGTAATTTTCAGATTTTCCAATTTACTAACAAAAATTATTAACAGGTTTTTCAGATTTAAAAAACCCAAAAAATGAGGTATTCATTTCCTATACATGTATTCCCCTGATGTACTACAGCTCGTGGCGGACCGAGATAAACAGGGGCATGTGGTATACCCCATAAGGACGGCCTGGTTACCCCTAGGCGCAGTGTGGAAAACCACAATGGGCGCCCGTGGTATACCAAATAGTATTTACAGTGGAGAAAGAAGGACTTGGGGAAACCAGGACAGAGTGAAAACCGCGGGGAAATTTTTTTAACAAAACTGGATGACATATACACACTGAGGAGGGGGTGAAGAAATGCTAAGGACCTTGATACCTCAAAGGCTATGGGCCGGCTCTTCTCCCCCTGGGTCCTTAGAAAGGGGGCAGAAAAGCTGGTTTGCCATTAAACCAATCTTTAACCAAAACCCTTGAAATGGGGCATGGAAGACGGCAAATGTAGTTCCATTTTTTTTAAAAAAAGAGATGAAAAGAGGCACAAACTATAGATCAGTGTCAGTGACGTCGTACATTGTGCAAAGTCTGGAGAAATTTTAGGAGATGTGGTGGAACGCACTGGAATGGAACTGATGATTGTAAACGGACGCAATCAGCATGGCTTCTGTGAAAGGCAATTACACTGTGTCAGATACGCTTACTGGAGTTTTAATGATAAAGTAACAGGAGAAGTAAGACACACAAGAGAGAGGGGTGGGTCTTGGGGGGGGTGACCTGCATTTTCGTGAACTGCAAGAGGCCTTCGGACACAGTTCCTAACAAGAGATTAGTGCAAGAAAACTAGAGACAGAGATGTTAGGCGCGTATAACCGATAAAGGGGCACTTCATGAGATCGAATGAGAATACCTGACAGGGAGGCTAAAACGATGTCATGGTGCGTGATGAGGTATCAGGAGTGGGGGCACCTGTGATGTGTGGGGTCGCCACAGGGTATCAGTCCTAGGGACCAGTGCTTTTTTTGGTATATGTGAGCCATGACTTCTTGGATGGGATAGATAGAGGTGTCCTGTTCGCAGTTGGTTGGGAAGTAGTTAATGAGCGAGAATTAAATAAGAGATGGGACCAGGCTAGGACATAAAAGAGACTGGACAGGCTGGATACGTGGTTCCCAGCAACTGGCTTCATCGAATTAAACCCATGCCAAATACAAAAGTCATGTAGATTGGGGAAGGAGCAAGAAGACCACACGACGTGTATCGGCTAGTTGGCCAAAGCCTGCAAACCGCTCAAAGGAGAAAGTCTTGGGTACAGTGCAGTATAGCACCGAGCACGTCTCCAGTAGCACACATCAACCAGATAACGATGCAGTCATGGGGCGCTGGAAACCTGAGATTCCGCATTCCGTAACCTAAGTAAGAAATCTTTCTAAGACTACTGTACGACCGTGTTTCATTAGCCTTTTATGGTGTTATGCAGACCACTTTGGAAACCACTCACCGAGTCAAAGCACGTAAAATAATTGGAATGAAAGTGGCAAAGGTTTGCCGACAATGAGGATCTCGCCTTCAAGACCACAACATATGTATCTACCTCATCCACTAGGAAAAATGATAGGATGGATAATGAGATCCTTCAAAACTAGGGACGCCAAGCCATTCATGATTCTCTTCAAATTGCTTGTGCTCTCTTCAGCTTGTATACGCTGCTGTTCCAAAACCGCACCCTTCAAGGCTGGCGAAGTTGCATGACCTGGAGAGTGTACAATAGACTTTCACAGACACATACGTGCGTAAGGAACTAATACTGGACCGGTTGAAAGGTACTTGATCTTGTAGTCCCTCGTAACGCAGGCGAGAGAGATAATGATAATATACACTTGGAAGGGTCCTGGAGGGATTGGGGTACCACAAATACTGCACACGGAAATCTCTCTCAATATGAAAGCAAAGACTCGACAGGGATGCAAAGACATTACTACGATGAAAACCTAGTGTGGGTGCCACGAGTACACTGAGTGGCTCGACAGACATATAAGTGTACGGGGACACCCGAGAATGTTCAATGGTCACTCCAGCATTACATAAGATGGGGATTACGCTATAGGACCACGGCTGTCCTTCAAAATAAGACATCTGGTTCAGGACCTCATAACGTCAATTTACACGACTAACCAGGCTGTCGGTTCTTACGTCCAGCTGTGTAGCCGGCCGCAATAACTGCTGGTGATCAAGAGTGACCAAGGGGAGTCACTCTTGGATGTGAAGACCCAGATGAGTAACAGAGAGGTTAGGAATTATTTTTCAGTCATAGAGTTGTCAGGAAGTGGAATAGTTCCAGCAGGCGATGTTAGTGGTAGGCAGAACCTTACTGCTTTATGAGGGGTATGATCAAGCTCACTTAGCAGGGTAGGAAAGAGAGGATTTAGTAGCTTTTCAATGAAAAGGCGGGGCCGGGGGCTGGTATTGACCACTGCACACAATTGCGGGTAAATTAATACAATAGGACCACTCATGGATCCACAATAGAGCACCAGGGAACCACAAAGGACCACTCAGGGTAACCAAATAGGCCCTCATGGTAAACCACAATGGGCGCCTATGGAATACCACAATAGGAAAGCTCATGGTATCCAAAAATGGGATGCGCTCATGGTATCCCACAATGGGACTGCTCGGGGTATCCACAATAGGATGACCAGGGTATACCCAAAAAGCGCTCTGGTTACCACAATGGACGCGCTATGGTTACCTCAATGGATGGCCATAGATACCACAAAGGATGCCCATGGTATACCAGTAAAACCTGTACTGTCTGCACAACACCCCATGGTCGCCACTTAGTTCATTTTTCGCCCCATGCGGGGGCCACCTAAGGCCGCCACTTTCAGTTGCCCAGACTTGCCTCTCTCTCACTACACAGCGGCCTAGCCAAGACAAAGGGCCTCCCACTCTCTCCGTGGGAGGGCCCCGCCGGGGCCAGGGGGTCAAACACACAACTGTTACCCACCACTACTTAACAATAAAGAAAGAACCTCCGAAGATATATCTTTTAAACCCGCTACCATACTCCAAAAAAAACCCTTTAAACTTTGGGTACACGGTGGTCGCAAGTGGTTTGCCGGGAAAGAGGAAGGGAGAGGTATGAATACTGCCTTTATCCCCCTAAAAAAAAACATCGTTCTCAACGATTTTCCCTGTGTCGTGTCTCATGTTTGAGCACCGACACAGGACAAGCAGGATCCACCCCCAAAAATTTTACCAATTTTCTTCGAGAATTGTATACCCCACGCTACAGCGTCCCACGCTTTTTCTCAAGTCACGGTTCAGCGTACTTGTTTTGCGCTTTTTGTTTTCAGCTCAGCACAGCTGTTTCAGCAAGACAGAGGTGAGTTTTGTGGTGATTTCTGCGCCCAGTGTGAGATCCCACGTTTTGGGTGGGGGG
Source organism: Cherax quadricarinatus (assembly GCF_026875155.1). Taxonomy (NCBI): domain Eukaryota; kingdom Metazoa; phylum Arthropoda; class Malacostraca; order Decapoda; family Parastacidae; genus Cherax; species Cherax quadricarinatus. The sequence goes on along the minus strand of NC_069439.1, from coordinate 40,787,650 downwards.
GAGGGGGAAGGAAGGGGGCGTTCCTCACCTTCCCCATGCCCCCCTACTATCACCCTCAACCATACACCGCCATGCTCACCCCTTTTCCTGTTTTTCTGCTGTTTTTCGTGTGAATTCGTCCCAGTGCTGTGTTCCAGGCCCCGAGGCCACTCGAAGCTAGTGGATCAGCAGCCACGTAGACACACGCCCGGGGGTTGGGGGGCGATGTACGTGGACTACCAGCCACTGAGTACCAGATGTCCCGGCCTCATCGGATCTGCTGCTCGCATCACATTGACGTCCCCGACGATGTGCCCACTTCTGACGTCACGGTCTGCTGACGTCACCTCACATGTCTCCTGACGCCCTAAGATGTCCTGCTCACAGCCACACCATAGCACCTCATGTTCAGTAATTTTTCAGTATTGCGAAAAGACTAAAAGATATATTCGTGTTTTAAATTTCCCTCTCATCAGTGTTCTCACATGTTAGGACCGTATACCGCGTGATTTTTCAATTTTCCGTGTGTTTATGAGGTCTGGCCAAGAGTAGCCCCACTGTGCAAGTCACCTGAAGTGACCATACGTTTGACAGTGATGCAATCCCCCGGTCCCCGAGCCCTCTTGAAGAAGCTTTATGTTTGTCGCTTGATGTCTGCAGAATCTCCTACAACGATTCCCATCGAGATTTGTTTACTCACCTCCAACCTTCAAAATGCAGTTATATGTAGAGAAACAATCTGGGGTCTTAGACAAAACCTCTGTATAACTCCAACTGTCGAGAAAATGATACTGCCAAGCCGCAGTTAGCCACTGTCGACAGGCGGTGTCAGCTTCGTGTACAAAGCTTAAAGTGAGCAGCCTGCACAAAGAAGATGTCCTTTGACTGCTGCTTCCACTCCCTCTGGTGTATGATTTTACGACCCCCAGATTTTTTCGCCCAGTCGCCTCTGCCACGACTCGCCCCCAAAACTCATCCAGCTCGCCGGCAGTGACAGCCAAGCGACAGTACCAGTCGAGAATGTCCTCCTGAGTGTTCCCCAGAAGTCCTGCCCATTCCCCGAGTTTTTCGACCCCTCACTCGAGGGCACCACTGTCGTGCCCCGGTTGAGTGAAACCTCAGCGACCCCTTTACGTTTCTGCGTCACAGTTCCAGAGGGACCGATCCCTGTTAGCCCAAGCCAGCTCACATGTTCCCCGTGTTGCGTATCTGTCCAGACGCGGAAAGGGGTCAGAAATGCCCACACGTCACTGCCTATACCACGATTTTTAGCCACCCACATGTTTTTTTCTTTTCCCCCTTGGGGAAATTTTTTTTTCCATGTCCATATGTATATATATATGTTTTTTTTTGTGTTCGTGCCTTTTCTTACAGGAGAGACCGAGTTCCTTTTACCCCATATCGTCGGAGGGGTTGCGCGCGTAGGGGCCAAGCAAGTAGAAGCCTGACTGCGCAGAGACGAACTTTCTGCCACTAAGTTCTTTTGAGCTTTTAGGTGCTCCCCTCTTAGGCTCACCCGGGTTCAGTGGGGGCTAAGCCCATTCCCCCCCCACTACACACGGCCGAGCACCCGTCACAATACCCCAAAAGCTCCTTCATGGGTAGCCCTCCCCGGGGCCGGGCCACAAACACACAAGCCTGTGTACCCCCGACGACTTAACAAAAAGTAAAGCCTCCCCAAAAAGACTTACATTTACTCCCCCCTACCAAACACCAAACAAACCCGTTTTTAACCAAATAGAACGCGCTCATTGAATACCACAAATAGGATGCGCTATTATCCCAATAGGATGCCTCAGGTATCACAATGGAAAGGGAAAGGTATACCACAATTGGATGCGTCTGGATACCCCCAATAACGCACTCATGGTATACCACAATAGGGGCGCTCATAAATACCACAATAGGATGCACTCTGGAAAACCACAATAGGACGTGCTCTAGTATAAAAAATAGGATGGCTCATGATAACCAAATAGGGCAACTCATGGAAACACAATAGGGCCATCATGGTTTTCCACGTAGGACGGTGCATGGGTTTCCACAACGGGTGCGCCATTGTATCCCCCAAAAGATCCCGGGGAAACCCCAACAGGCGCGCTCATGGTATCCCAATAGGATTTGCTCTGTAACCACAAAAAGAGCTATGGTATACCCAATATGACGCGTCATGGGGATACCACAAAGGGCGCACTCATGGTATACCAAAAAAAGAGGTATGGTATACCCAAAAAGACGTGCTCATGTATCCCCAAAAGGACGCGCTATGATTACCACAATAGGATGGCTCATGGAATATCACAATGGGCGCGCTCATGGATACCACAATTGACGCCCTCATGGTATACCACAATGGCTTGCTCATGATAACCACAAAGGAAAAACCCCATGGGGATAAAACCCCAAAAGGGGACTCATGGTATACCACAAAGGGACGTGCTATGGTATACCCACAATAGGGGGTGCCCTGTATACCCCAATAGGACGCGTCATGGTATCCCAATAGGGAAAATTTTTGGGAAAACCACAATAGGGTCGCTCATGGCAACCACAATAGGGGACTCATGGGATACCACAATAGGACCGCTCATGGTTACCACAATAGGAGCGCTCATGGTAAACCACAATAGGAGGTCGGAACGGAATACCACAATAGGATGCTCTCATATATCCACAATAGGACCGGCTATAGTTACCCAAAAAATAGGACCGCCCTGAATACCACAAAGGGCCCTCATGGTTACCACATAAGACGCGCTCATGGTATACCACAATAAACAGCCCCGGATACCACAAAAGGACCCTCATATATACCCCAATAGGATGCGCCATGGAAAACACAAAGGCGCCTCTGTATACCCAAAGAGGACCGTCTGGTAACCAAATAGGGCGCGCTCATGATTACAACAATAGGAAACGCTCATGGTATTCCCCCAAAAGGACGAGCCATGGTAAACCACAATAGGGACTGTCAGGTATACCACAATAGGACGGCTATGGATACCACAATAGGGCCCTCATGGATACCACAATAGGACGAGTTCATGGAAACCAAATAGGATCCTCTGGTATCCCAATAGGAGACTAGGTATACCACAAAAGGGCACGCTATGGGATACCACAATAGGATGCGCACATGGTAACCACAATAGGCGATTGGGGTCCCCAAAAGGAGGCCCGCTATACCCAAAAAAGGACCGCCTAGTATACCACAATAGAAGCGTCATGGGATACCACAAAAGGACGCGTCATGGTAACCACAAAAGGGGCGCTCATGAACCACAATAGGCGCGCTAAAGATTTAAAACCCCAAAAATACGAATCTGGATACCCAATGGGCAAGCCATGGTTTTTACATAGGACCGGGCCCTGGTAAAACCCCAATAGGGGGGGGCTCATTTTATACCACAATAGGATGAGCCCTTTGGGAAAACCAAAAAAGGGCCTCATGGTAACCAAATAGGATACGTCTGGGGTACCACAATGGACGCCTCACATATACCACAATAGGAACCTTCATGGTATACCCCAATAACGAGCTCATGTATACCACAATAGGGCCGCTCTGGGATACCCCAATAGGACCGTCGGGGATACCCAATAGGGCCCCTCAGGTATACCACAATAGGGGGGCCCCTCAGGTATACCATAGTAAGGGGCGTTCATGGTTTCCACAATAGGATGGCTCATGGTAACCACAAAGGGGCGAGCTCATGGTTACCCCAATAGGACCGCTCATGGTAACCCCAATAGGGGCCTCATGGGATACAAAAAATAGAGATTTTATGGTATACACAATTGGACACCCCATGGTATACCACAATACACGCCTCATGGTTACCCCCAAAAGGCGCGCTCCCTAGTATACCACAATAGGACCCCCTCATGGTATACCACAAAGACGCGCCATGGGAATCACAATAGACGGCCCCCAGTATACCAAATAGGTTCGCCTATGGAACCCCAAAAGGCGACTCAGGGATACCACAATAGGGGCGCGCTCAGGAAAACCCCAATAGGGGCGCTCATGGTTCAACAATAGAAGGCTCATGGGGTAAAACCCCAAATTGGGGCACGCATTTGGTGTACCACTATTCGAGCCTAGGGGAAACCCCAAAAGGGGCGCGCTCATGTTACCCAAAAAGGACGGGTCATGGTATACCACAATAGGGACGCGCTCATGGGGTACCACAATGGATGCCTCATGTAAACCACAATATAAGGATCATGGTAACCACAATAGACGGCTCAGGTAAACCACAAAAGTAGAACTCATGGTAACCCAAAACGCGCTCATGGTTACCCAAAAGGGCCGCTCAGGTATGCCCAAAAGGACGAACCACGGGATCCCAAAAACGCGATCATGGAAAACCAAAAAAGGGCCCTCATCGTAAAACCACAAAGGATGCGCTCATTGAATGCACAAGGGATGCGCTCAGGTTTACCACAATAGGGTGCGCTCATGGGTTTCCCCTAGGGCGAGCCTGGTAACCACAATAGGACCGCTCATGGGTTTCCACAAAAGGGTTGCTCGGATAAACCCCAATAGGACGACCCATGGTTACCACAATACCGCCGCTCATGGTAAACCCCAATAGGGGCCCTCTGTATACCAAAATAAACGCGCTCATGGTATACCCAATAAAACCCTCAGGTATACCCCAATAGGATGGCCTCATGGTAACCACAATAGGATATGCTCTGGTTACCACAATGGAGCATCATGGTATACCCAATACGCCGCTCATGGTATGCCCCAATGGGCGCCTCATGGTATAAAACAATAAACCCTCATGGTATACCCAAAAAGACGCGCTCATGTATACCACAAAAGGAGCGCCTGGGAACCACAAAAAGGGGGCGCTCAGGTTTTCCACAAGAGGACTCGCCTTTTGGATCCAATAAAACGCCCAGGGATCCCCAATAAAGCCCCATGGTATCCAAAATAGGGCGCGGGCAGGTAACCACAATAGGAGCGTCATTGAATACCAATAGGGCCTCGGTATACCACAATGGAAAGCCTCATGGATACCACAATAGGACGCGCACATGAAATCACAATAGGGCGGGTTATGATAAAACCCCAAAAAAAGAGCCCTATAGTATACCCCAATAGGGGCGAGCCAGGTATCCACAAAAAGGGGCTCGGTAACCACAATAGGGCCGGTCAAAGGGAACCACAAAAGACGCGTTCTGATTACCACAATACCACGCGCTCATGGGATGCCCCAAAAAGGACGCGCTCATGGGATACCCCAAAAGGAGCGGTCAATATACCAAAAATAGGACGCGCTCATGGAAACCAAAAATCGGACGAGCTCAGTATCCATAATGGGATGGCTCATGGATACCACAAAGGGCGCGCACATAGTAAATCACAATAGGGCGCGGGTTTGTATACCACAATAAGACCCCTCATAGATACCCCAATAGGAGAGCTCATGGGATCCACAAAAGGACGCGCTCAGGGACCCACAAAGGACGCGCTCATGGTTCCACAATAGGGCGCGCCATGGTAACCACAATAGGGCGCGGGCATGGTATACCAAATAGGAGCGTTCATGATATACCACAAAACCACGCGCTAGGTTACCCCAAAGGACGCGCTCCAGGGAAAAAAACCCCAAATTTTTGCGTTAGTTTTCCATAAAGACCGCCATGGTAACCACAATCGGGCGGCTCATGGTATCCAAAATGGGGTGCGCCTGGTATACCCAATGGATGCGTCATGGGATACCACAATAGGACGCGATAAAGGTATACCCCCAATAGGGAACGTCTGGGACCACAATAGGATCGCAATGGACCAAAAAAAGGGGCCGCTCATGGTATCCAAAATGGACGCGCTCTGGTAACCACAATAAACGCGCTCAGGTATACCCAATAAGACGCGCTCATGGATACCATAATAGGACGAGCCAGGTACCACAACAAAGCGCTCATGGTTACAAAAAAAGGGCGAGCCATGGTTTTACCACAAAAGGAAACCCCTCAGGTATACCACAAAAACGCGCCTCCCAAAGGATAGCAAAAATGACGCGCTCATAAAACCAAATAGAGTCCATGGTATACCCCAGTAGGACCCTCATGGTTTTCCACGTAGGGCGCGCTCATGGTATACCACTGGTTTTGGGGTATTGTATACACAATAGGACGCCTCGCCGTATACCACAATAGATGCCTCATGGGAAAACCCCAAAAGGACCACTCATGGGATCCACAAACGCGCGCTCATTTTTTACCCAATGGGCGGCCATGGTATACCACAATAAGACGCGCTCTGGTTAAAACCCCAATAAATCGCGCCCTGGGATACCTCAATAGGATGCGCTCGTGGGATACCGAATAGGGGCGTCTTGGATACAACAAGAGGGCGCGCTAATGGAACAACAATAGGACGAGTCTGGTATAACAATAGGGCGCGCCTAGTTTAAAACACAATAAACACCTTATGAAACCAAATAGGACGCGCTAAGTATAACCACAAAGGACAGCCATGGGAACGTCAAAAAGGACGCGTCATGGAACCACAAAAGACGCGCCATGGTATACCACAAAAGGGCGCGCCATGGTTACCTCAATACGACGGCTCATGGAACCCCAAAAAAGGACCCTTCATGATATCCTCAATGGACCCCGCTCATGGTATACCCCAAAAGGGCGCCTCATGGGATACCACAATGGACGGTTCATGATTACCACAATAGGAGCGCTCATGGCACCAAATAGGATGCGCTCATGGGGTTACCAAAAAAGGACGCGCTCGGGTAAAACCAAAAAAAGACCGCTCAGGTAACCACAATAAACGCCTCATGGGATACCACAAAGGATGGCTCTGGGATGCCACAATGGACCGCTCAAAGAATAACCACAAAAAGGACGCGTTCATGGGATACCCAATAGGCGCGTTCATGGGAACCCCAATAGGGCGCACTCTGGTATACCCAATAGGACGCGGTCATGATATACCTCAATTGGAGCGCTCTTTTTATACCCATAGGCGAGTTGGGAACCCCTATAGGGCCGCTTTTTGGATTCCACAATAGGATCGCCTGGTATACCACAATAGGAAGCTCTGGGATCCACATAGGAACGCGCTCAGGTATACCCCAATAGATGCTTAGGAAAACCACAATACGACGCCTCATTTTACACCACAAAAGGAGCGCTAAGTAACCTCAATAGGACGCGCTCAAGGAACCACAAAAGGACGCGTTCAGGATAACCACAACAGGTGGCTTAAGTATACCACAATAGGAACGCTATGATATACCAAATTGGACGCGCTCATGGGAAAACCCCAATGGACGCCTCATGGGATCCACAATAAGGGGGCGTCATGTAAACCAAAAAAGGGCGAAAACATGGTAACCACAAGGACGTGCTTGGGAACCCAGTGGACGGCTAATGGGATCCCCAATAGGATGCGTCTGGTATACCAAATAGGCGCGCTCATGGTATACCACAATAGGACCGTCAGGTATACCACAAAGGGTCGCTATGGGAATACCACAATAGGAGGCGCTCAGTTATACCCCAATAGGATGCCTCAGGTAACCACAATAGGACGCGTCATGTATACCCCAATAGAATGCGCTCATGGAAAACCACAATAGGACGCGCTTTATGATATACCCCAATAGACGCGCTCAAAAATTATACCCCAATAGGATGCCCTCATGTTCCACAGTAGGGGGCCCCATAGTATCCCCAATAGGGCTTTCTCTGGTATACCCAATAGGGGCGTGCTCATGGGGTACCACAAAGGAGCGCTCATGGTATACCACAATAAACGGATCATGGTTTTCCACAATAGGGGCGCGCCATGGGATACCACAATATAGTTCTGGATACCCCAAAAGGACGCGCTCTGGGATACCACAAAAACGCGCCCTTTTTTTTACCACAAATAGGACGAATCACGGTATACCACAATAGGACGCGCTCATGTTTAAAACCCAAAAAGGGGGCGGCCCCATAGATACCCCCAATAGGAGCGCTCATTTAATACCACAATAGGATGCGCTAATGGTATACCACAATAGGTAGCTCAGGATACCACAATGGACGCACTCATGGTATACCATAATGGGATTGCTCATGGATACCCCAAAGGATGCGCTCATGGTAACCACAAAGGACGCGATCATGGTATAAAAACAATAGGATCGCTCATGGCACCACAATAGGATGCGCTAAGGTACAACCCAAAAAAAAAGGGGGCTAGGTTAACCAAAATAGGACGGGCTCAAATCCCCCAAAAAGGCCGTCATGGTATACCCAATAAGAGCGCTCTTGTATACCCTAATAGGAGAGCTCATGGTAATACCACAATAAATGGGTCAAGGTATACAACAATAGGCGGCTCATGGTATACCACAAACACGCGCTCAAAGGGATACCACAAATACGCGCCATAGTATGTCACATTGGGGGGTCTCAGGTATACCAAGTAGGACGCGTCTGGTATACCACGTAGGACGCGCTATTGTAAACCACAATAGGACTGCTCATGGAATTCACAATGGACGCACTCGGGATACCACAATAGGCGCGCTCATCTTATACCACAATAGACGGCCCCATGGGATACCACAATAAACGCCCATGGTATACCAAATAAGGGGCGCTCTGGGGAAACTAAATAAAATGCGCTCCTGGGATACCCGAATAGGATCGCTCATGGATACAAAAAGAGGCGCGCTCTGGTATACAACAAAAAAGGGGAAACTCATGGTATACAACAATAGGGTGCGCTCATTGGGTTTTCCAAAAAGGCGCGCACATAGTATATCACAATGGGGCTTTTGATAACCACAAAGCGCGTCATTTAAAACCATAATAGGGCGAGCCAGGTATACGCAATAGGACGGCTCATGGTATACCACAATACAGCGCTCTGGATACCCAAAAGGCGCGCTCATGGTAACCTCAATACACGCGCTCAGGGATACCACAATAGGACCGTTAATGAAAACCACAAAGGGGCCGCTCGTGGTATACCACAATAGGACCCGCTCATGGGAATACAAAAAGGACGGGGCCTTTTTAAAACAAAAGGACCGCCTAGTATACCCAAAGGACCGTTCATGAAAACACAATAGGATGCGCTCATGGCACCCAATAGGGCGCTCATGGTATACCAAATAAACCCTCGGGATACCCCAAAAAGGGGCCGTCATGGTATACCCCAATAAAAGGCTCATGGTATACCCCCAATAGGATGCCTAAGGTATAAACCCCAAAAAGGGGCGCGCTCATTGTAAACCCAATAGGACGCGCTCAGGGAACCCCAAAAAGGATTCGCCCTGTATACCACAAAGGACGCCCATGGGTTAAACCCAAAAAAGACGGGGGTCTGGTAACCCCAAAAATAGGTCCCATGGTAGGGCCCCAATAGGGTTCCCATGGTTACCAAATAGGCGGTTCAGGAAAACCCCAATAGGACGCACTCATGGGATACCACAATAGGACGCGCTATGATTCCTCAATTGGACCGTCTTTTAACCCCCAAAGGACAGTCATGGGAACCACTATAGGACGCGCTTATGGTATACCACAATAGGGTGCGCTCGGTATACCCCAATAGGACAGCAAAGGTTTCCACAATAGGGCCGCTCCATGGTATAGCACAATAAACGCGCTATGGGAACCACAACAGATGCGCTCATGGTATACCACAAAAGGACGCCTAATTGTACACCACAAAAGGACGCCTCATGGAAAACCTCATGGGGGGCCCTCAAGGATACCACAATAGGGCGCGTTCATGGTATACCAAAACAGGATGTGCTTAAGGTTACCCCAATAGGAAGGAGGAAACCCGGAGCGCTCATGAATAAACCACAATGGACGCGCTCATGGATACCCAAAGAACGCGCTCATGGATCCAAAAAGGGGGAATAAAAATTACCCCATGGGGAAACCACAAAACGCGGCTGAACCCTAGGACGCGTCTGTATAAAATAAAAACCAAAGGAACCCGGCGCTCTGGTATTAAAGAACACAATGGGGGAAAAAAAGGACGGGTCCCCCC
>NC_069439.1:40759765-40777135 GCF_026875155.1 Cherax quadricarinatus | reverse complement strand
CAAGCGACCGCCACTCCGTGCAGTCCTTTTTGCCAAGTGTAGTTTAATAAAAGACAGCCCATTCTTACCTTAGCAGGACAATTAAGGAAAATCCTGCTCCCACTTTTATTATCATGGTAAAGATAGTGTATATTGTTGTCTATGCTTAAGACAGCAAGAATCAAACATTCTGCTTTGCTTCATGGAGGAAGTGGCAAGGAAGTAAAAGTACTAGGTCAGCTTTTCCTTTGTGCTAGGGGAGTAATGGCGTGGGGCACTGTGGCATCTTCAGATTACTTTTGACTCTACTGAGAGTGACATTGACGCCTGGATAACCAACAAAGAACGATCTGTGCGTTAGTGTGAATAAAGTGTCTCACAAAACACGATAAACACTTACAGAGAAGTGTGATCAACTTCTTAGTGATATTGTGTGAACAATTATTGATGAACAGTGTAACAACGAGTGTTGCGATCCAACAGAGTGTAGTGCGACATTCTTCAAAGAACACTATTCTTCAATCAACTCAACGAATATCCAGGCATAATCACGGGTCAGATACATGTGCCCAGGTAAGTGTTCTAACTCGTGATGTACTACTATTGACTGCGCAGTTGAGTATAAAGTCGTGAGTTAGTCACTTATCATAAACCCCTGTGATATGCGGACCTTTGAGCCCACACAAGTAAGTTTGTCATCAATCAGTGAATGAAATATGCTGACATAACAACCCCTAGGGGTAATTTATTGTTTACAAATTATAACTCATTTCAGCCCATTGAGGAATGACTTCAACAGCTTCTCAAGACCTCGTCTGCAGGGGCAGCTGTGCAGGCGATGAGCTGTCTTTCTAAGTTAAGTTTTCCCTATACAAAATGTATAAGCTTAGCTGGTAATACCATTTCTCAACAGTAGCTAATAATATTAATGTGTCTTTAAAATTTATATTACAATTTTCTTACATGTAATTGCAAAGCTCAAGTGTAGCTAGGATTTATTCAAAGGTAAGTCATAATCAGTGTTATTAATTAAGTTGAATTTAATACATTGCATAATGGCTGAAAATGAGGAAATTAATGTAGAAGACAAACATATGGAAGATAGATCAAAAAAAGCATCACTGCAAGCTAGAAAGGGTCATGTAACCAAGGCATACAATAAATGTTTGGAATTAATGAATCACGAAACTGTGAATACTGATGATTTAAAATTGTATTTAGATGCTTTAGGGAATAGATATGATTCATACAAATTATTTTACAACAAATATGAAGGAGATTTGTTAGTAAACTATGTAGATGAGACTGAAGTAGATCTTATGATAAATCAGTATTATGAATTAGAGGAAAAGATTCTTTCTTGTAAAAGTCAGGCCTTGATTAAATTAAAATGTGTAAACCAGGCAGTTAATCAGTCTGCTCCAACAAATAATATGTCTTTGCCAAAACTCCCAGAATTATGTTTACCTGTATTTAATTCTGGAGAAAATTGGGAGGAATTTTGGTCAAGTTTTAAAGCAGCTGTGCATGACTGGAGTGACCTAGCCTATGTAACTGTTTATGTAACTGTCAGGTTGTTCAATGAGAAAAACGTGTTAATGCAGTAATTGTAGATAGACTCCCAGAGAAAATATCTACAGTAGGGCTTAGTAAAGCTATAGAAAGACTTACATAAAATGTAAATTTAGCACCTTCAGGTGTAAGTGATGATTCTGTAGGCCCAATAAATATTTTGATAGGTAGTGACTATTATGCCTCCTTTGTAAAGGGTATTGTAAAGAAATGTGGTGTCACCCTTTTGAAGACTGCAGGAGGCCATGTAATGTATGGTAGGATTCCTCGTAATAATAATTCATGACTAGAGGAAACTACAAATACCATAACTGTGTGTCTTACTCATGAAATCGTGCCCCAGTAAAATTCTTCCCATAAATGAGGATGGTGTTGAGCCAATTCCATAAATTGTGGGAATTAGACAGCATTGGAATAAATGAAAATGAAGAAAGGACCCAGATGATTCTTACTCAAGGAGCAGTACCTGAGAGATGTAAAATTTGATCTGGACAATAAAACTGGTACGACTTCCGTGGAGAATTAACCATCGCATAATTGCCCACTAATTACAGAATGGCCTATGGACATTAAAGCACTCAGCTCCCGCGAACTGAGTAGGACAACGCAGAATTGGTTAACTGCCTATATTGATATAATTGCTGAGCAATTTAATTAATAAATTTATAGAAGAGTATCTCCTGAAACCAGCCAAAATTTATGTCACTATTTGTCACATCACGGAGTGAAGAAGGATTCTAAGAGACCACTCTTTGAGGATTGTGTTTAAATTGTAGGCCGGAGTAACAAAATGTACCTAGTTTAAATGACTGTTGATGACAGGTCCGTGCGTTTATGAAAAATTAGGAGATATCTATTAAATTTCAGGATGAAAAAGTAAGCCTTTAACGGCTGACCTAAGTAAGCCTTACCCAAGAGTGGTTTACAAGAGGCTGACCGGATTGTACCCCCCTTCTTTAATGCCTGAGAATCTAGTGACCCACTTAGCCCCCAGAAAACCATTCTCTTTTAGGAGAGTATTATTTGGAGCTACATCCAGTCCGTTCACTACTTCAAGCGACGATAAACGCACATTAAACGAATGGGAAGTCCATTTGAGTAAGGTGCAGAACAAACAATTTTAAGTGGACAAGTTCTCTGGGTGTGACGTCAACTGAAGAGGAACTGGTTAAGTGGCTTATGGAGAGGTTAATAAAATAATGCAAATGCGAATATGCATCTGAGAGAATGAATATAATTAGACCAAATTAAAGGACAACATAAGTAAAGATTACCTGGAGATTAAGTACCAAAATGTAGTAATGTTTGGGATTTAACTTGGGAAATGAAAAAGATTTGTTAATGTTAAAAAACCTAATAATTACAGAATGCCATAAATTAACCTAAGAGAGTTTTGCTTTTGCTGAAATTTCCCAAATGTTTGATCCACTAGGTTAGTATCACCCCTTAACTATAAGAGGGAAATTATTAATACAGGAATCATGGAAACTTAAATGTGCTTGGATGATATTCTACATGGAGGATATATCATTAACAGGTGGATGAATTTAATTGGAGATTTTAAAAAATATTCCAAGTTGGAGTGGCCACGGCCAGTGGCCAATACAAAAGGAAAAATGTACACCACATTTTTTGTGATGCTTCAATTGGGCATATGGAGCATTGTTATTCTCTGTTATGACTAAGGCTAAGTGTCGCCAATTAAATCACGTACCCCTTACACTCAGTTGGAATTACACTATTTATGTAGGTGTAAAAATTATTAATTATATAAGAAATAAGTTGCAGTAGATAAATTTTAGCGACACTGTAATTTGCCTGAAAAAGAGGTATCCTTTAACAATGGATTCGTAATGGAAACAGTAAAATTGGTGTACGTACAAAAACGAGTCGCTGAAATAATCAGATGCAAGAGAAATTATAATAGTTTGGGTCGAGCATATGTTACATTTAATCATGATACCTGTGTGAGGAAATCCAGCCAGCGATTTCTTGTCTCGAGGTTTACCTTATGCTAAATTTGTAAATGCTGTATCATGGTTTAAAGGACAGAGCTGGTTGGTAAATAAAGCTAATTGGCCTGTACAAAAGGCGTATATTGCTCCTGTTGAAATTACTGTGACCACCACTCCAATAGTTTGTCCTTCCTTAGCCATTGATATAAATAGGTATTCTTCTTTACCCAAACTAATCAATGTAACTAAGTTGCTGTTTAAATTTCTAAACAAGATGAATATCTCATACATGTTTTCACATCCTCTTAAATATTGGATAAATAAGGTACAAGAAGATATCTATGGAAATGAGATTAAATTGATGATGGAAAGAAAAATTGTGAAAGGTTCCATAATAGAGAAATTGGGGCTGTATTTAGAGAGCAATGCAATTAGGTGCAGAGGTAGGTTACAAAATGCTGAATTGGGTGATTATGCTAAACACCCTATCTTACTGCCCAAAACTCATCATCTAACAAATTTAATTGTTCTAAATGCCCATAAAAATGTAATGCATGGTGGGGTACAAGATACCTTAAATTGTATTAGGGAAACTTTCTGGATTCCACAAGGACGGCAAAGTGTAAAAAGGGTGATTAAATCTTGTGTAATATGTCGCCGTGTGGATGCCAGATCCTATATGTACCCAGGTCCTCCACCATTGCCAAAGGAGCGTGTACAATTAGTGAAACCATTTGATGTAACAGGTGTAGACAATAGTGGTCCAATAATTTTAACAGGTACTTCAGATAGTGTTCCACTGAAAGTGTATGTTTGTTTGTTCACCTGTACTGCTACTAGGGCAGTTCATTTAGAAGTGGCTCAGGACTTGTCTGCAGAACAGTTTATACAGCTGTTTCGAAAATTTATAGCTAGGAGATCCTGTCCGAGATTGATGATTTCGGATAATGTCACAAATTTTGTAGCAGGTGCTCAACATTTGATAGAGTTAAATAATAGAAACGATGTTCAATCTCTGTTAACCCAGCGAGGGTGTACCTGGAAATTTATTACTCCTAGAGCCCCTTGGCAGGGGGGGCTGTACAAAAGACTGATAGGCACAGTGAAGAGGTGTCTCCGTAAAGTACTACACCGGAAGAAAATTAATTTTTAAGAATTATGTGCAGTGTTAGTGGAGACGGAAAATCGGATATATAATAGGCCTCTCTCGTACATGAGTGATACACCTGACACAGATGTATTAACACCTTCTCACCTAATATGTGGAAGGAAATTGGAAGCTGCCCCTGTCTATAAAATAATCTGGAAGAAAGTGATGAAGATTACAATGATGCGGCAGTGTTGTGTGATAAATTTAAAATGTTAAATAAAGTAATTGATCATTGGTCTAATCTGTGGCATACGGAATATCTTCTTACACTATGTGAACACTTTTATGGTGCGACAGAGGCAGTAAATCGACAGAACATTCAACCCGGTGACATTGAACGTAAATGAAAATCTGAGGGAAAGTGACACGAGTGATATTGAAGATAACGCTGACCAAGTGATGCCGGAAGATGAAACAATAGTAAGACCTACTAGGAGAACAGCCACTGAAGCCAGAACTGGCTGGAATCGTCTCCTTAAGGAAGGAGTAACTTGAGTCGTTTAGCAACAAACTCCACCCGGCCGCAGTGTGGAAAATACTGTATATATTTTCCAGAAATACAGTAGTTATGTGTAAATAGATGGCCATACTGTATTTAATAAAATTTGTTATAAAAATAGGAAAAAATTCTGTGCCTGTGCAGAAGAGACTCGCCATGTTTGAACTGGACAACACAAACGTTAGTGAATAATGAGGTGAATTTCTCGTGCTCTAGAGGTTAAAATTGGGTTGACACCTCTCAAATGGGAGCCGAAATTGTTGGATGTGCATTCCTGCATAACTTGAGATATCAGGCGACTGGGACAAGACAGCTCCAGGAACCTCAGATAAGTTTGTTTATGTTTGTAACTCTGGCCAGTGTTATTTTCATGGATAGACAGTGAGGTTTTCTGAGTATGATACACCTTGATCTCCAGTCAAATTGGTGAGTGATTTTAAGATATTCTCCTTCTGTTATGTGTATGTGTATCTATAATCATTTTTTAATTTTAATATACAGTCCAAAATCTTATATATTTACCAGAATTCTTGTTAATGCATCTTTCATTTGTAATTAATAGGTCTAGAGTAACTTGTGGATAAGACAGTTGTAGTTTTCGAAGGAGGACATTTTTGAGACCTAGGTGTCCCAAATTCCTTTCTTGTCTATGTAAATGATAAATAATAATTATCTTTGTTATCATTTACTGTTATGTACATAATGAGTTACATTCAGATAAATGTAATTTTCCACATAATTATCAACTGTTACACATGTGCCTTAATCATCAACTGTTACACATGTGCCTTAATCATCAACTGTTACACATGTGTCTTAATCATCAACTGTTACACATGTGACTTAATCATCAACTGTTACACATGTGCCTTAATCATCAACTGTTACACATGTGTCTTAATCATCAACTGTGACTCATGTGTCTTAATCATCAACTGTTGCACATGCTTCGTAATTATCAACTGTTACACATGTGTCTTTATTATCAACTGTTACACATGTGTCTAATTATCAACTATTACACATGTGTCGCAATTATAAACCGTTACACATGTGTTGTAATTATTAAATGTTGCACACGTGTCTTAATCATAAACTGTTCTGCATGTGTTTTAATCATCAACTGTTACACATGTGTCTAATTATCAAGTGTTACACATATGCCGTAATTATCAACTGTTACACATATGTTGTAATCATCAACTGTTACACATGTGTCTTAATCATCAAGTGCTACACATGTGTCATAATTATCAACTGTTCTATATGTGTATTAATCATCAACTCTTACACATGTGTTTTAATCATCAAATGTTACACATGTGTCTTAATTATCAACTATTGCACTTGTGTCTTAATTATCTAGTGTTACACATGTGTCGTAATTATCAACTGCTACACATGTGTTGTAATTATTAACTGTTGCACACGTGTCTTAATCATCAACTGTTACACATGTGTCTTAATCATCAACTGTTGCACATGTGTCGTAATCATCAGTGCCGTCTTAGCCAACTTATACATGGAACCCCTAGAGTCCGAACACTTCGCCATCATCCCTTCAAGAGTCACTTGGTTACGTTACGTGGACGACGTCCTCGTAATAACTCCCAAATGTTTTGACGTACGGAATCTTCAGGCAAGGCTTAACGCAGTTGAACCAGCGATCCAGTTTACACTAGAAGAAGAGTCCAATGACAAGCTACCTTTCCTCGACGTCCTCATTCACAAAGTAGACAACAACCTAAGATTTCAAGTTTATCGGAAACCCACCAATAAAAGTGATCTCACACACTTCTATTCCAGTCAAGATACCAAGACCAAAAGAGGCATCATCATCGGGTTTTTCCTAAGAGCATACCGAATTTGTAGTCCTGAGTTTCTTGACGAGGAATGTACATACATTCACCAAACATTCACTGAGTTACATTTTCCTTACACTAAAAACCTGCACATAAAAGAGAGAAGCTTACGGCGACGTTTCGGTCCGACTTGGACCATTGACAAAGTCACACTGAGTGTGACTTTGTCAATGGTCCAAGTCGGACCAATACGTCGTCGTAAGCTTCTCTCTTTTATGTGCGGGTTTTTTGTGTATCGTTCCAGTCACGGTATTGTGCCTTTTTGTTATTTACATTTTCCTTCCTTTTTCATCAAAGACTGCAAGAAAAGAGCTCTTAAGATCATCAATTCTCCACGCATCAACACCACTCCCAACCAAGTTATATTTCTTCCCAACAGCCAGGTTGCACTGAACGTCTCAAAAGTACTTTCACAAGCTAACACCAGAGTCGCCATCGCTTCTACCACTTCAATAAAGGATCTAACCAGGACAAAATCCAAGCACCACGAACCAGTCAACGCAGGAGTTTACACTATACCCTGTGGAGGCTGCGACAAGATTTACGTAGGTGAAACAGCAAGAAACCTCGACACCCGCCTCAATGAACACATTTACGCATGTAGGAACGATAACTTGAACAACGCCTGTGTACAACACCGAAATTCCACCAATCATCTCATGAAATTCAGAGACGCCCAATTAGTGATCAAAGAAACTAATTTCCGTAAACGCAAGTGCCTCGAATCAGCACTGATCGCTGTTTCGAATACAATTAAACAAAACAACGGCAGCTTCAAAATCTCTGAAGTCTTAGCAAGAATCCTCCTGAAAACAGTAAACCCTGCCATCACATAGTCTCTCCTGTTATACTACACAAAGCACATTACAGAGAGTGAACACTGAAACAAGCTGCCTCTTTCCAGTCTATATTTGGCCAACCTATTTTTATGTTACCCAAGTAGTAGCTTTTATATACTTTTACTCATGTACGAATTAATTGCTCTACCATATTGTATTACTACTACCACTACAACTTTTGTCACTACTACTACTACTACTACTACTACTACTACTACTACTACTACTACTACTACTACTACTACTACTACTACTACTACTACTACTACTACTACTACTACTACTACTACCACTAGTAGTATTGCACCTCACTCTGAGCCTATATATACCCTCTGTGTCCATGTATTGTTTGTTTGAACGATTAAGACACATGTAACAGTTGATGATTAAAACATATTTGTAATATGTAAAGTAAAAGGACAAAAGTGCAACTAATGTGACATTTTATTGTGGCAACGTTTCGCTCTCCAGGAGCTTTATCAAGCCATTACAAACAATACATGTATGTATAATGTTCGCCAAGACTGTAGTCCTGGCACGGTCTTGGCGAACATTATACATACATACTGTATTGTTTGTAATGGCTTGATAAAGCTCCTGGAGAGCGAAACGTTGCCACAATAAATGTCACATTAGTTGCACTTGTGTCCTTTTACTTTACATGTTACAAATACGTTTTAATCATCAACTGCTACATGTGTCTTAATCATTAACTGTTACACATGTGTCATAATCATCAACTGTTACACATGTGTCTTGTTCATCAGCTGTTACACATGTTTCTTAATCATCAACTGTTACACATGTTTCTTATTCATCAACTGTTACACATGTGTCATAATCATCAACTGTTACACATGTTTCTTATTCATCAACTGTTACACATGTGTCATAATCATCAACTGTTACACATGTGTCTTGTTCATCAACTGTTACACATGTTTCTTAATCATCAACTGTTACACATGTGTCTTAATCATCAGCTGTTACACATGTGTCATAATCATCAACTGTTACACATGTGTCTTAATTATCAGCTGTTACACATGTGTCATAATCATCAACTGTTACACATGTGTCTTAATCATCAACTGATACATCTTATAAAAACAATAACAATCTCTATATTAATTTTGTGTTGGCACAGATTTTCCAATTCACTACCAAAGTAATTAACAGATTTTCTAATTTACTACCAAAGAAATTAACAGATTTTCCAATTTACTTCCAAAGTAATTAACAGATTTTCCAATTTACTTCCAAAGTAATTAACAGATTTTCCAATTTACTACCAAAGAAATTAACAGATTTTCCAATTTACTACCAAAGAAATTAACAGATTTTCCAATTTACTACCAAATAAATTAACAGATTTTCCAATTTATCATCAAAGTAATTAACAGATTTTCCAATTTACTTCCAAAGTAATTATCAGATTTTCCAATTCACTACCAAATTAATTAACAGATTTTCCAATTTACTAACAAAGTTATTAACAGATTTTTCAGATTTAAACCATAAATACTGAGGTATTCATCTTCTCTATACATGTATTCCCCTGCCTGTACTACAGCTCGTGGCTGGACCAAGATAAACAGGACGCACTCGTGGTATACCCCATGAGGACGCGCTCGTGGTATACCACAATAGGACGCAGTCGTGGAAAACCACAATAGGACGCACTCGTGGTATACCATAATAGTATTTACAGTGGAGACAGGAAGGACTCTGGGAAGCCAGGACAGAGTGAAACACCAGCAGGGAATTTAACAACAAGAACTGGATGACATATACACGACTGAGGAGGAGGTGAAGAAACTGCTAAGTGACCTTGATACCTCAAAGGCTATGGGACCGGACATCTTCTCCCCGTGGGTCCTTAGAGAGGGAACAGAAATGCTGTGTTTGCCATTAAACACAATCTTTAACACATCCATTGAAACTGGGCAACTACCTGAGGCATGGAAGACGGCAAATGTACTTCCCATTTTTTAAAAAAAAGAGACTGAAAAGAGGCACTAAACTATAGATCAGTGTCAGTGACGTGTACATTATGCAAAGTCATGGAGAAGATTATCAGGAGAGTGGTGGAACACCTGGAACGGAACGAGAATGTAAACGACAATCAGCATGGCTTCATGGAAGGCAAATCCTGTGTCAAAAACCTTCTGGAGTTTTATGATAAAGTAACAGAAGTAAGACACAAGAGAGAGGGGTGGGTTGACTGCATTTTCTTGAACTGCAAGAAGGCCTTCGACACAGTTCCTCTCAAGAGATTAGTGCAGAAACTAGAGGATCAGGTGCGTATAACGAAAAGGGCACTTCACTGGATCAGAGAATACCTGACAGGGAGGCAAAAACGAGTCATGGTGCGTGATGAGGTATCAGAGTGGGCACCTGTGATGTGTGGGGTCCCACAGGGGTCAGTCCTAGGACCAGTGCTATTTTTGGTATATGTGAATGACTTCATGGAAGGGATAGACTCAGAGGTGTCCCTGTTCGCAGTTGGTGGGAAGTTAATGAGGAGAATTAAATCAGATGAGGACCAGGCAGGACTTCAAAGAGACCTGGACAGGCTGGATACGTGGTCCAGCAACTGGCTTCTCGAATTCAACCCTGCCAAATACAAAGTCATGTAGATTGGAGAAGGGCAAAGAAGACCGCAGACAGAGTATACGCTAGGTGGCCAACGACTGCAAACCCCGCTCAAGGAGAAAGATCTTGGGGTGAGTATAGCACCGAGCACGTCTCCAGAAGCACACATCAACCAGATAACTGATGCAGCACATGGGCGCCTGGCAAACCTGAGATTAGCATTCCGATACCTAAGTAAGAAATCTTTCAAGACACAGACCGGGCCGCGGGGGCGTTGACCCCCGAAACTCTCTCCAGGTAAACTCCAGGTAAACACCGTGTTCATTAGGCCCATACTGGAGTATGCAGCACCACTTTGGAACCCACACCGAGTCAAGCACGTAAAAAAATTAGAGAAAGTGCAAAGGTTTGCGACAAGAGGATCTCGCCTTCAAAGACCACAACAATGTATCTACCTCATTCACTAGGAAAATGATAGGATGGATAATGAGAACCTTCAAAACTAGGGACGCCAAGCCGTTGATGATTCTCTTCAAATTGCTTGTGCTCTCTCTAGGCTTGAATACTGCTGTACACTAACCACCCCTTCAAGGCTGGCGACATTGCAGACCTGGAGAGTGTACAAAGAACTTTCACAGCACACATAAGTGCGATAAGGCACCTAAACTTCTGGGAACGGTTGAAGGTCCTTGATCTGTATTCCCTCGAACGCAGGCGAGAGAGATACATGATAATATACACTTGGAAGGTCCTGGAGGGATTGGTACCAAATCTGCACACGAAAATCACTCCATATGAAACCAAAAGACTCGGCAGGAGAGCAACATTCTCCCGATGAAAACCAGGGGTGCCACGAGTACACTGATAGGCGACACAATAAGTGTCCGGGGCCCAAGACTGTTCAATTGCCTCCCAACATACATAAGGGGGATTACCAATAGACCCCTGGCTGTCTTCAAGAAGACACTGGACAGGCACCTAAAGTCAATACCTGACCAACCAGGCTGTGGTTCTTACGTCAGCTTGTGTGCGGCCAGCAATAACAGCTGGTTGATCAGAACCTGATCCACCATGAGGTCTGGTCTCAGACCGTGCCGCTGGGGCGTTGACCCCCGAAACCTCTCCATGTAAACTCCAGGTATGGTTAGTTCCAAAATGGACGGGTAAAATGGTATTCCCCATACAGGGTCTGGTATAAACAAAGCCGCCGTTATCCCAATAGGGACGCGTTTTTTAAAAAATGGTGAGTATGGTTTACCACATAGGGCCCCCTTTTTAACCAAAATGGCGAGGGCCTGGAACCCCAAATGGCTTGATCCCAAAATAAAAATCTTAACCCCAAAAATAGGACCGCCAGGTTTACCCAATAGGAACTCTTTTTTTCCAAATAGGGCCAATGGACACCAAATGGACCCCCCAAGGGTATCCCAAAATTAGGAGGCCAAAGGTTCCACCAAAGACCCCGCTAAAAGGAACCACAATGGGCCCTCATTATAAAATGGGGAGGTATGGATCAAAAATAGGACGAGGTTTATGGTTTTAAACCCTTTTTTACCCAATTATGCGTCATTAACACTTTAGGCGGCCATGAACCCCTGGAGGCTCAGGGTTTAACCACAAAAATGGGGAGGAACAAAATGGGACGAGCTATGGTTTTCCCCAAATAGGGGTATTATAAAAAAGGAAACGGATGATCCCAATGGACGTCTCATGGAACCAAAAGAACCGCGCCGGGGGATCCAAAATAGGGGCCCCAAAGGTCCCACAATAGGGGGGCCCTGGTATCCCCCAAGGGGTCATGGTAACCCAAAAATAGTACGAGTCATGGTTCCAAAAGGACGGCATGGTTACCACAAAAAGGCTTGGTTTTACCACTTGGAGGGAAATCACGGTTACAAAAAGGGGCCCTATTGTTCCCCCGGTGCGCTGTCGTTACCCCAAAAACCCTCATTTTTAAACCCAAAATAGGATCCAAGGTATTTCCCAAAGAGCCTCATGGTTAAACCACAATAATCTCCTGGTTCCAAAATGGGGACCGCTTTGGTAACCCAATAGGACGCGTCTGGTTTACCCAAAAAGGACGGCATGGTATACCCAAAGGGAGCTCGGGGGTATCCATGGATCCGGGTACAGAAAACCCTTGGAAAACCCCCCCCCCCCCCCCAATGGAAAATGTTGGATTAAAGGCCCGCCTTCTGGAAATTCCACTATATTCACCCTGCCCCTTTCCTTCCACATATTTAGTTCCACTGTCGCTTGTTTCAAATTTTTCCGACGGCTGAATTCCCCACTGGGGGGTGCCCTAAATTCACCAATGGGGGACTGTTAGGGGTTTCAATTTTACGTCCGACATCTTTATCATAAGGGAAGCCTTTGTACAAAAACGTTTCGGAAAAAAAAGGGCCTAATGGCCTTTGGTTTTACCAAAAATGTCGTATTTTATCCCTTTTTTTGTTGTTTTCCCCTTTTGGGGTATACCACAATAGAACGCGCTCAGGTATACCAAATAAAAAAGCCGCTCATGGTATACCAAAATAGAACGGCTTGGTTACCACAATAGGACGCGGTCAGGGTTACCCCAATAGAAACGCGTCAGGTATCCAAAATAGGGACGCGCTCTGGTTTCCACAATAAAACGCGCTATGGTATCCCATAAAAGCGCTCTGGTATCCACAATGGGACGGGGCTCATGGTATACCAAGTGGGCCCAATGGTATACCCCCAATAGGAGCGGTATGGTTACCCAATAGAACGCGCATGTATCCCAATAGGCGGGGCAGGTTTACCCAATTGAACGCTATGGTATACCACATAAAAACGCGCTCATTTTTCCACAATGGACGCGTTTCATGATATTTACCACAATAGCACGGCTTGGATACAAATGGGGGCCGCTATGGTATACCACAATAGGATGGGTTGGTATACCAAAAAAATAGGAGCCTCAGGGTTACCAAATAGGTGCAAATGGTTTCACAATTGGCGCGCTCAGGGTATACCAAAATAGGACGGGGCTCATGGTTACCCAAAAAGGACGCGCTCAGGGTATACCAAATGGCGCTCATGTATCCCCAAATAGGAGACGATGGTATACAAAATAGGACGCGCTCATGGTATCCCACATGGGACGGTCATGGTTTACCCAATAGGACGGCTCAGTATACCACATAGGAACGCTCATGGAAATACCAAAAATAGGGGGGGGCTATGGTATACCACAATAGGACGCGTTCTGTTACCCATAGGACGGTCATGTATACCACAATAGGGCGCCCCCCAGGCACAAAGGACGCGTATGGTTACCAAATAGGACGGTTCGGGGATCCCAAAATAGGAGCGCTCATGGTTTATACAACAAAAGGACGGCTCGGGTATCCCCACAATGGACACTCGTATACCCAATAGAGGCCTGGTTACCAAAAAAGGACCGCTCTGTATACCAAAATAGGAGGGCTCAGGGTACCCCAAAATAGGAGCGTTCAGGGGATCCAAAATAGGAGCGCTCATGGTTTACCACAAAGGACGCGTCAGGGGATCCCAAAGGACGCCTCTGGTATCCCAAAAAAGTACGAACTCATGGTATACCACAAAAGGACGCCTCAGGGTATACCAAAAAGGACCGCTCATGGTACACAAAGTAGGTGCGCTCAGGGGATACCACAACAGGTTCGTCTTTGGTATACCCCCAAGGGTGCTCGTGGTATCCCCAAAATGGAGCGTCATGGTATCCCAAAGGGGAACGTCATGGTTTCCAAAAATGGCGCACTCATGTATACCACAATAGACGCCTCAGGTATACCCAATAGGGCGTCCAGGTATACCACAAAAAAGGCGCTCAGGGTATACCACAAAAAGCCCGCTTCATGGTATACCCAAAGGAGGCTTGGTTCCCACAATGGAGGCTTGGTATCCAAAAAGGGGCCCCACCCAGGTATCCCAAATAGGAGCGCTCATGGATACCACAATTAAAAACGCCCTCAGGGTTTTCCAAAATAGGAGCGGTCATGGTTACCCAAATGGATGCGTCATGGAACCAAATAGGACCGTCATGGTTACCCAATAGGAGCGTCAGGGTTATACCAATAGACGGCTCAGGGTATACACAATAGGAGCCCATGGTATACCACAAAGGAGCGCTCATGGTATCCCCAAAAATAGACGGCTCATGGTTACCACAATAGGCGGCTCATGTTTACCAAATAGGACGACTTGGTATACAAAATGGGACCGCTCATGGTTTTCCCCAAAAATAGGACGAGCTATGGTATAAAAAATGGGATGCGCTATGGAAACCAAAAATAGGAGCGCTCATGGTTACAAATAGGAGCGCTATGGTACACCAAAAACGGCTCATGGTATACCAAAATGGGGCGCGCTCATGGTTACCAAATGACGCTCTGGTATACCCAATGGCGCGTCATGGATACCAAATTAGGACGGCTATGGTATCCCCAAAAGGGAAAGGCCCCGCTATGGTATACCAAAATAAAAATGCGGTATGGTATACAAAATAGAGGTTTGGTTACACAATAGGCGCGCTCATTTTATACCACAAAAGGACGCGCTCATAGATACCCAATAGGCGTGCTCGGGTATCCCCACAGGAGAACGCCTCAGGGATACCACAATAGGATGCGCTCAGGGTATCCCCACAATAGGACGCGTATGGTATCCCAAATGGGGACGCGCTCATGGATACCACAATAGACAAAAAGTCATGGTATCCCCACAATAGGACGGTCATGGTTACCACAAAAGGACGGCTCTTTGTATCCCAAAATGGGAGGTCCGTATCCCAAAAAGGGGACGCGCTCATGGTTACCACAATAGGATCCCCTGGTATACCACAAAAGGGGACGCCTCAGGGTATACCAAAATGACGCGGTCCAAAGGTAACCCAATAGGATGCTCTCTGGTATACCCAATAGGCGCGCTCGGGGTTTAAAACCACAATAAGACCGCTCATGGATACCCAATAAGACCGCACAGGGTTTACCGCAATGGCGAGTCATGGTATCGGGTATACCGGACAAAAAACACCTTGGACAACCCTTTCAAGTGAAAAAATGTTGGATTGGGGAGGACCTGACATCAGGGGCTACTTTCCCCTTTTTTCTATCCCTGCACCTCTCCTTCGACAGTATTTAAGTCTCCCCACTGTCCTTGATTTCAGTGTTCCTATATGGAAATGAACTCTCCGGGTGAGGGACTGAAAAACCCAATTTTTAGACTTCAAAGGGTGATGGACTGATACATCGTTTCACATCTCTATGTTCCCGATCCCCCTTTCTGTATTCGATGAAGAAGCCTACTGTGTAGGCGAAAGTTTCGGAATAAAGTTGCCTAACTGTTGCCTTTGTGTCTTTCCTACCAACTGTGGTATTTTTTTCCTTTTTGTGTTTATTCATGGTATACCACAAAGAACGCGCTCTGGTATACCATAATAGAACGGCCCCATGGTATCCAAATTTGAAAGCGCTCATGGTATACCCCCAAATTTGGACGCGGTCATGGATACCACAATAGAACGCGTCTGGATACCCCAAAAAAGGACGCGGTCATGGTTATACCACAATAGGACGCTTTGGATACCCAATAGGACGCGCTCATGGTATACCACAATAGGAGCGCTCTGGTATACCACATAGGAGCCCTGTATAACAAAAGGACGCGATGTTCCAAATAGGACGCGCTATGGTATACAAAAAAAGGCGCGTCCTGGTTACACAATAAAACGCGCTCATGGTATACACAATAGGATGCGCTAAGGGTTTCCCAAAAAGGGCGCGTCATTTTAAAACCACATGGAGCTCATGGTATCCACTGGAACCCCCTCATGTATACCCCAAAAGGAGCGTCATGGTATACCCCAATAGGAGCCTCATGGTATCCACAATAGGACGAAATAGGTTACCAAATAGGCGCGTCATGGTTACCAAATAGGGACGCGCTCATGGTAACCCAATAGGACGGTTAAGGTATACCACAAAGGAGGCTTGGAAAACCACAAATTTGGACGGCTCATGGTATACCCAATAGGATTCGCTATGGTTACCACAAAAAAGGACGCTCATGGGTTTCCAATGACGCGTCGTTCCCCTAGGAGCGCTATGGGATACCACAATAAGACGGCTATGGTATACCACAAAGGAGCGCTGTGGTTTTTCCCCAATATGCGGTCATGGTTACCACAAGGGCGCCCGGGGATACCACAAAGGACGCGCCCCCGGATAACATTTGAACCCCTCTGGTATACCACAAAAGGACACTTCATGGTTACCACAAAGACGCTATGGTTTTCCAATAGGCGCTCATGGTATTCCCCAAAGGGAGCGCTCATGGGATCACAATGGAATGGTATGGTATACCCCCAAAAAGGACGGCAATAGATACAAATAGGAGCGCTTATTTATCCCCAAAAAAGGACGGTATGAAAAATTCACAAAAAGGACGGCTCTGGTATACCCAATAGGACGGTCTGGTATACCACAATAGCGCGCTCATAGTATTTCCACAAAGGGGGGGCCCTTTAGGTATCCCCCAATAGAAGCCCTCATGGATACCCAAAGGAGCGCTCTGGTATCCACAAAACCCCTCTGGTTTACCACATTTGGAGCGGGCATGGTATACCACTAGGGATCTCTATGGTATACCCATAGGAGCATAAAGGTAACCCCCAAAAAAGGACGCCTTTATGGTATACCAAATAGGCGCGCTTTATGGTATACCCAAAGGGGCGCGCTCATGGTATACACAATAGGTTTTGTCAAAATTACCACAAAAAAGTAGCGCTAGTTACCACAATAGGCGGCTTTGGTTTTACCCCAAAAGGACCCTCTGATTTTACCCCAATTTGGAAAGCGCTCATGGATACCCCAAAAACGCCAGATACCACAATAGGGCGCGTATGGTATACCAC
>NC_069439.1:40739201-40759265 GCF_026875155.1 Cherax quadricarinatus | reverse complement strand
TTAGAGGGGCCCCAAATATGTGTTGTGTGAGCTAGGGGAAAATAACAGCAAAGATGTGTTGTGTGAGCTGAGAGATCAAGAACAGCAAAGATGTGTTGTGTGAGCTAAGAGATAATAACAGCAAAGATGTGTTGTGTGAGTTTGAGGATAAGAACAGCAAGATGTGTTGTGGTGAGCTAGAGTTTAAGAACGGCAAATATGTGTTGTGTGAGCTGAGAGATAAGAACAGCAAATTGTAGTGTGAGCAAAGAGATAAGAACAGCAAAGATGTGTTGTGTGAGCTGAGGATAAGAACAAAAAAGATGGGGTTGTGTGAGTAAGAGATAAGAACAGCAAAGATGTGTTGTGGGGCTGAGAGATAAGAACAGCAAAGATGTGTTGTGTGAGCTAAGAGATAAGAGCAGCAAATATGTGTTGTGTGAGCTGAGAGATAAGAATAGCAAAGATGTGTTGTGTGAGCTGAGAGATAAGAACAGCAAAGATGTGTTGTGTGAGCTGAGAGATAAGAACAGCAAAGATGTGTTGTGTGAGCTGAGAGAAAGAACAGCAAGATGGGGTTGTGTGAGCTAAGAGATAAGAACAACAAAGATGTGTTGTGTGAGCTGAGAGATAAGAACAGCAAAGATGTGTTGTGTGAGCTAAGAGATAAGAACAGCAAATATGTGTTGTGTGAGCTGAGAGATAAGAACAGCAAATACGTGTTGTTTGAGCAAAGGGTGATAAAAACAGCAAGATGTGTTGTGTGAGCTAAGAGATAAGAACAGCAAAGATGTGTTGTGTGAGCTGAGAGATAAGAACAGCAAAGATGTGTTGTGTGAGCTAAGAGATAAGAACAGCAAATATGTGTTGTGTGAGCTGAGAGAAAAGAACAGCAAAGATGTGTTGTGTGAGCTAAGAGATAAGAACAGCAAAGATGTTTTGTTTTTGAGCTAAGAGATAAGAACAGCAAAGACGTGTTGTGTGAGCTGAGAGGTAAGAAAAAGCAAAGATGTGTTGGGGTGAGCTGGACATAAGACAGCAAAGACGTGTTGTGTTGAGCTGAGAGATAAAAAACAGCAAAGTTGTGTTGTGGGGAGCTAAGAGATAATAAGAGCAAAGATATGTTGTGTGAGCTGAGAGATAAAAACAGCAAAGATGTGTTGTGTGAGCTGAGAGATAAGGACAGCAAAGATGTGTTGTGTGAGCAGAGAGATAAAAACAGCAAAGATGTGTTGTGTGAGCTGAGAGATAATAACAGCAAAGATGTGTTGTGTGAGCTGAGAGATAATAACACCAAAGATGTGTTGTGTGAGCTGAGCGATAATGACAGCAAAGATGTGTTGTGTGAGCTGAGAGATAAGAACAGCAAAGATGTGTTGTGTGAGCTGAGAGAAAATAACAGCAAAGATGTGTTGTGTGAGCTGAGAGATAATAACAGCAAAGATGTGTTGTGTGAGCTAAGAGATAATAACAACAAAGATGTGTTGCGTGAGCTAAGAGTAAAAAGAGCAAAGGATGTGTTGTGTGAGCTGAGAGATAATAACAGCAAGATGTGTTGTGTGAGCTAGAGATATATAAAGCAAAGATGTGTTGTGTGGGCTAAGAGATAATAACAGAAAAGATGTGTTGTGTGAGCAAAGGATAATAACAGCAAGATGTGTTTTTGGAGAAAGGTATAAAACGAAAAGGTGTGTTGTGTGAGCTGAGAGATAATAACAGCAAAGATGGGGTTGTGTGAGCTAAGAGATAATAACAGCAAAGATGTGTTGTGTGATCTAAAAGATAAAACAGCAAAGATGTGTTGTGGAGCTAAGAGATAATAACAGCAAAGATGTGTTGTGTGAGTTAAGAGAAAAGAACAGCAAAGATGTGTTTGTGTGAGCTGAGAGATAAGAACACCCAAAGATGTGTTGTGTGAGCTAAGAGATAAGAAACAGGAAAGATGTGTTGTGTGAGCTAAGAGATAATAACAACAAAGATGTGTTGTGTGAGCTAAGAGATAATAACAACAAAGATGTGTTGTGTGAGCTAGGAGATAATAACAACAAAGATGTGTTGTGTGAGCTACGAGATAAGAACAGCAAAGATGTGTTGTGTGAGTAAGAGATAATAACAACAAAGATGTGTTGTGTGAGCTAGAGATAACAACAGCAAAGATGTGTTGTGTGAGTTAAGAGATAATAACAGCAAAGATGTGTTGTGTGAGCTAAGAGATAATAACAGCAAAGATGTGTTCTGTGAGCTAAGAGATAATAACAGCAAAGGTGTGTTGTGTGAGCTGAGAGATAATAACAGCAAAGATGTGTTGTGTGAGCTAAGAGATAATAACAGCAAAGATGTGTTGTGTGATCTAAGAGATAATAACAGCAAACATGTGTTGTGTGAGCTAAGAGATAATAACAGCAAAGATATGTTGTGTGAGCTGAGAGATAATAACAACAAAGATGTGTTGTGTGAGCTAAGAGATAAGAACAGCAAAGATATGTTGTGTGAGCTAAGAGATAATAACAACAAAGATGTGTTGTGTGAGCTAAGAGATAATAACAACAAAGATGTGTTGTGTGAGCTAAGAGATAATAACAACAAAGATGTGTTGTGTGAGCTAGGAGATAATAACAACAAAGATGTGTTGTGTGAGCTACGAGATAAGAACAGCAAAGATGTGTTGTGTGAGCTAAGAGATAATAACAGAAAAGATGTGTGTGTGAGCTAAGAGATAATAGCAGCAAAAAATGTGTTGTGTGAGCTAAGAGATAAGAACAGCAAAGATGTGTTGTGTGAGCTAAGAGATAAGAACAGGAAAGATGTGTTGTGTGAGCTAAGAGATAATAACAGCAAAGATGTGTTGTGTGAGTTAAGAGAAAAGAACAGCAAAGATGTGTTGTGTGAGCTATGAGATAAGAACAGCAAAGATGTGTTGTGTGAGCTAAGAGATAAGAACAGGAAAGATGTGTTGTGTGAGCTAAGAGATAATAACAGCAAAGATGTGTTGTGTGAGTAGAGAAAAGAACAGCAAAGATGTGTTGTGTGAGCTAAGAGATAAGAACATCAAAGATGTGTTGTGTGAGCTAAGAGATAAGAACAGGAAAGATGTGTTGTGTGAGCTAAGAGATAATAACAGCAAAGATGTGTTGTGTGAGTTAAGAGAAAAGAACAGCGAAGATGTGTTGTGTGAGCTAAGAGATAATAACAGCAAAGATGTGTTGTGTGAGCTGAGAGATAATAACAGCAAAGATGTGTGTGGGAAGGATAACAGAAAGATGTGTGTGTGAGCTAGAGATAAAACACAAAATGTGTTGGTGAGTAGAGATAAGAACAGCAAAGATGTGTGTGTGAGTGAGATAAACAGAGATGGTTGTGTGAGCTGAGAGATAGACATAACGTGTTGTTTGAGCTAGAGAAGAACGCAAGATGTGGTGTGAGCAGAGATAAAACCAAGATGTGTTGTGAGCTAGATTAACAGCAAGTTGTGTGAGCTGAGAGTATACACAAAGAGTGTTGTGAGCTAAGAGTAAGAACAGAAGATGTGTTGTGTGAGCGGATAAGAACAGCAAAGTTGTGTGTGAGTAGGTAAGAACAGCAATGTGTTGTGTGAGCTAGAGATAGAACGCAAGAGTGTTGTGGAGTAGGATAAAACAGAAAGATGTTTGTGTGAGCTAAGAGTAAAGAAGAGGTTGTGGGTGAGAGATAAACAAATGTGTTGTGTGAGCTAGAGATAAGAACAGCAAAGAGTGTGTGTGAGCTAGAGTAGAACAGCAAGATGTTGTGTGAGTAGAATATAACCAGTGTGTGTGTGAGCTAGAGATAAACAGCAAAGATTGTTGTGTGAGCTAGAGATAACAGCAAGTGTGTTGTGTGAGAGAGATAAACAAAGAGTGTTGTGTGAGAAAGATAAACAGCAAGATGTGTTGTTGGCTGAGGTATAAAGCAAAGTGTGTTGTGTGAGTAGAGATAAACACAAGATGTGTGTAGCTGGAATAACCAGATGTGTGGGAGCTAGAATAAGAACAGAAAGATGTGTTTGGAGCTAAGAGAAAAACAGCAAAGATGTGTTGTGTGAGCTAGAGATATAACAGAAGATGTGTTTGTGAGTGGAGTAATAACGCAAAGTTTGTGTGGCTAGAGAATAACAGAGATGTGTTGTGTGAGCGAGGATAAGAAAATGTGTTGTGTGGCGAGTAAGACGCAAGATGTGTGTGTGGCTAAGAGATAATCACAAAGAGTGTGTGTGAGCTAGAGATAAAACGCAAAGATTGTTGTGTGAGCGAAGATATAACAGCAAATGTGTGTGTGAGCTAAGAAAATAACAGAAGTGTGTTGGTGAGTGAGTAATAACAGCAAAGATGTGTTGTGAGTAAAGATAAAACAGAAAGATGTGTGGTGAGCTAAGAGATAAAACGCAGATGTGTTGTGTAGCTAAGAGTAATACACAAAGATGTTTTGTGAGCTGAAGATAAGAAGCAAAGTGGTTGTGTGAGCTAAGAAAACAGCAAGATGTGTGTGTGAGCGAGATAGAACAGCAAAGATTGTTGTGTAGCTAGAGATAAGAACAGAAAATGTGTGTGTGAGCAAGAGAAACGAAAGATTTTGTGTAGCTAAAGATAAAACAGCAAAGATGTGTTTGGAGCTAGAGTAATAACACAAAGATGTGTGTGTGAGCTAAGAGATATAACAAAAGTGTGTTGTGCTAGAGTAATAACACAAAGATGGTGGTGAGTAAGAGATAATAACAAGTGGTTTTGAGCTAGAGATAATAACAGAAAAGTTTGTGTGGCTAAGATATAACAGCAAATGTGTTGTGTGAGCTAGGATAATAACATAAAGAGTTTGTGTGAGCTGAGATAATAAACAAGATGTTTGTGGAGCTAAGATAATAACAAAAGATGTGTTGGTGAGCAGAGATATAAACAAAGATGTGTTTGTAGCTAGAGATAAGAACAGCAAAGATGTGTTGTGAGTAAGAGTATAACAAAAATTGTTGTGTGACTAGAGATAAACAGCAAAGTGTGTGTGTGAGAGAGATAAAACAGCAAATGTGTTTGTGAGCTAAGAGATTAACACAAGATGTGTTTGTGATAGAGATAATAAGCAAAGGTTTGGTGTTGTGTGAGTAGAGATAAAAACAAGATGGTTGTGTGAGCTAAGAGATAATACAGCAAAGATGTGTTGGTGCTAGATAAACAGCAAGATGTGTTTGTGAGTAGAATAATAACAGCAAAGATTGTTGTGTGAGCTGAAGATAAAACACAAAATGTGTTGTGTGAGCTAAATAAGAACAGCAAAATTTTGTGTGAGCTAAGAGAAAAAACAAAGTGTTGTGTAGCTAGAGATAAAACAGAAAGAGTGTTTGTGAGTAAGAGATAATAACAGCAAGATGTGTTGTGTGAGTGAGAAAAACAGCAAGATGTGTTTGTGAGCTAAGAGATAAAAACAAATGTGTTGTGTAAAGAGATAGACAGAAGATGTGTGTGTGAGCTAAAGATAATAACACAAGATGTGTTGTGTGAGTAAGAAAAGAACACAAAGATGTTTGGGAGCTAAGAGATAAACCAAGATTGTTTGGAGTAGAGTAAGAAGGAAAGATGTGTTGTGTGGTGAGAAAAGAACCAAGATGTGTTTGGTGACTAAGAATAATAACAGCAAAGATTTTGGTGAGTAAGAGATAAAACACAAAGATGTGTGTGTGAGTAGAGATATAACAGCAAAATGTGTTGTGTGACTAAGAGATAATAACAACAAAGATGTGGTGAGCAAGGATAAAACACAAAGATGTGTGGTTGAGTGAGATAAAACACAAAGATGTGTTGTGTGAGCTAGAGATAAAACACAAAGATGTGTTGTGTGAGCTAGAGATAAGAACAGAAGAGTGTTGTGTGGTAAGAGATATAACACAAAGATGTGTTGGTAGCTTGAAAATAACAGCAAAATGTGTTGGTGAGTGAAGAAAACAACAAAGATGTGTTGTGTAGCTAAGAGTATAACCAAAGATGTGTTGTGTGACTAGAGATAAAACAGCAAAGATGTGTTGTGTGAGTAGAATAGACAGCAAAATGTGTTGTGTGAGCTAGAGATAAAACAAAGATGTGTTGTGTGGCTAGAGATATAACAGCAAAGATGTGTTTGTGAGCTAGAGATAAAACAGCAAAGATGTGTGTGTGAGTGAAGATAAACGCAAAGATGGTGGTGAGCTAGAGATAAGACGATGTGTTGGTAGCTGAGATAAGAACACAAATGTGTTGGGAGCTATAGATAACAGAAATGTGTTGTTAGTGAGAGATAAGACAGAAAGTGTTGTGGTAGAGATAAGAACAGCAAAGAGTGTGTGTGAGCTAGAGATAAGAACAGAAAGATGTGTTGTTGCTGAGAAAACAGCAGATGTGTTGTGTATTAAGAGGAGATAAGAACAGCAAAGATGTGTTGTGTGAGCTGAGAGATAAGAACAGCAAAGATGTGTTGTGTGAGCTAAGAGATAAGAACAGCAAATATGTGTTGTGTGAGCTGAGAGATAAGAACAGCAAAGATGTGTTGTGTGAGCTAAGAGATAAGAACAGCAAAGATGTTTTGTGTGAGCTAAGAGATAAGAACAGCAAAGACGTGTTGTGTGAGCTGAGAGATAAGAACAGCAAAGATGTGTTGTGTGAGCTGAGAGATAAGAACAGCAAAGACGTGTTGTGTGAGCTGAGAGATAAGAACAGCAAAGATGTGTTGTGTGAGCTGAGAGATAAGAACAGCAAAGATGTGTTGTGTGAGCTAAGAGATAATAACAGCAAAGATATGTTGTGTGAGCTGAGAGATAAAAACAGCAAAGATGTGTTGTGTGAGCTGAGAGATAAGGACAGCAAAGATGTGTTGTGTGAGCAGAGAGATAAGAACAGCAAAGATGTGTTGTGTGAGCTGAGAGATAATAACAGCAAAGATGTGTTGTGTGAGCTAGAGATAATAACAGCAAAATATTGTGTGTGTGAGCTAAGAGATAATAACAGCAAAGATGTGTTGTGTGAGCTGAGAGATAATAACAACAAAGATGTGTTGTGTGAGCTAAGAGATAATAACAACAAAGATGTGTTGTGTGAGCTAAGAGATAATAACAGCAAAGATGTGTTGTGTGAGCTAAGAGATAATAATATCAAAGATGTGTTGTGTGAGCTAAGAGATAATAAGAGCAAAGATGTGTTGTGTGAGCTAAGAGATAATAATATCAAAGATGTGTTGTGTGAGCTAAGAGATAAGAACAGCAAAGATGTGTTGTGTGAGCTAAGAGATAAGAACAGCAAAGACGTGTTGTGTGAGCTAAGAGATAATAACAGCAAAGATGTGTTGTGTGAGCTAAGAGATAAGAATAGCAAAGACGTGTTGTGTGAGCTAAGAAATAATAACAGCAAAGATGTGTTGTGGGAGCTAAGAGATAATAACAGCAAAGATGTGTTGTGTGAGCTAAGAGATAATAACAGCAAGGAGTGTTGTGTGAGCTGAAGAGATAAGAACAGCAAAGATGTGTTGTGTGAGCTAAGAGGATAAAACAGCAAAGATGTGTTTGTGAGCTAAGAGATAATAACAGGAAAGATGTGTTGTGTGAGCTGAGAGATAATAACAGCAAAGATGTGTTGTGTGACCAGAGAGATAATAACAGCAAAGATGTGTTGTGTGAGCTGAGAGATAAGAACAGCAAAGATGTGTTGTGTGAGCTAAGAGATAATAACAGCAAAGATGTGTTGTGTGAGCTGAGAGATAAGAAGAGCAAAGATGTGTTGTGTGAGCTAAGACATAAGAACAGCAAATATGTGTTGTGTGAGCTGAGAGATAAGAACAGCAAAGATGTGTAGTGTGAGCTAAGAGATAAGAACAGCAAAGATGTGTTGTGTGAGCTGAGAGATAAGAACAACAAAGATGTGTTGTGTGAGCTAAGAGATAAGAACAGCAAAGATGTGTTGTGTGAGCTGAGAGATAAGAACAGCAAAGATGTGTTGTGTGAGCTGAGAGATAAGAACAGCAAAGATGTGTTGTGTGAGCTAAGAGATAATAACAGCAAAGATGTGTTGTGTGAGCTGAGAGATAATAACAACAAAGATGTGTTGTGTGAGCTAAGAGATAAGAACAGCAAAGATGTGTTGTGTGAGCTAAGAGATAAGAACAGCAAAGATGTGTTGTGTGAGCTAAGAGATAATAACAGCAAAGATGTGTTGTGTGAGCTGAGAGATAATAACAGCAAAGATGTCTTGTGTGAGCTAAGAGATAATAACAGCAAAGATGTGTTGTGTGAGCAGAGAGATAAGAACAGCAAAGATGTGTTGTGTGAGCTATGAGATAATAACAGCAAAGATGTGTTGTGTGAGCTAAGAGATAAGAACAGCAAAGATGTGTTGTGTGAGCTGAGAGATAATAACAGCAAAGACGTGTTGTGTGAGCTAAGAGATAATAACAGCAAAGATGTGTTGTGTGAGCTGAGAGAAAAATAACAGCAAGATGTGTTGTGTGGCTAGAGATAAGAACAGCAAAGATGTGTTGTGTGAGCTAAGAGATAAGAACAGCAAAGATGTGTTGTGTGAGCTAAGAGATAATAACAGCAAAGATGTGTTGTGTGAGCTAAGAGATAAGAACAGCAAAGATGTTGTGTGAGCTAAGAGATAATAACAGCAAAGATGTGTTGTGTGAGCTAAGAGATAATAACAGCAAAGATGTGTTGTGTGAGCTAAGAGATAATAACAGCAAAGATGTGTTGTGTGAGCTAAGAGATAATAACAGCAAAGATGTGTTGTGTGAGCTAAGAGATAATAACAGCAAAGATGTGTTTTGTGAGCTAAGAGATAATAACAGCAAAGATGTGTTGTGTGAGCTGAGAGATAATAACAGCAAAGATGTGTTGTGTGAGCTGAGAGATAATAACAGCAAAGATGTGTTGTGTGAGCTAAGAGATAAGAACAGCAAAGATGTGTTGTGTGAGCTGAGAGATAATAACAGCAAAGATGTGTTGTGTGAGCTAAGAGATAATAACAGCAAAGATGTGTTGTGTGAGCTAAGAGATAATAACAGCAAAGATGTGTTGTGTGAGCTAAGAGATAAAACAGCAAAGATGTGTTGTGTGAGCTAAGAGATAAGAACAGCAAAGATGTGTTGTGTGAGCTAAGAGATAAGAACAGCAAAGATGTGTTGTGTGAGCTAAGAGATAATAACAGCAAAGATGTGTTGTGTGAGCTAAGAGATAATAACAGCAAAGATGTGTTGTGTGAGCTAAGGATAAATAACAGCAAATGATGTGTTGTGTGAGCTGAGAGATAAGAACAGCAAAGATGTGTTGTGTGAGCTAAGAGATAATAACAGCAAAGATGTGCTGTGTGAGCTAAGAGATAATAATATCAAAGATGTGATGTGTAGCTAAGAGATAATAAGAGCAAAGATGGTGTTGGTGTGAGCTAAGAGAATAATAATATCAAAGATGTGTTTGTGTGTACTATGAAGAATAAGAAACAGCAAAGACTTGTTGTGGTGAGTCTAAGAGATAATACAGTCAAGATGTGTTGTGTGAGCTAAGAGTAAGAATAGCAAAGACGTGTTGTGTGAGCTAAGAAATAATAACAGCAAAGATGTGTTGTGTGAGCTGAGAGATAATAACAGCAAAGATGTGTTGTGTGAGCTAAGAGGATAATACCAACAAAGATGTGTTGTGTGATCTAAGAGATAATAACAACAAAGATGTGTTTGTGTGAGCTAAGTGATAATAACACCAAAGTGTGTTGTGTGATGATCTACGAGATAAGAACAGCAAAGAGGTGTGTTTGTGTGGCTGAAGAGATAATAACAGCAAAGAAAGTGTTGTGTGAGCTAAGAGATAATAACAGCACAAAGATGTGTTGTGAGTAAGCTAAGAGATAAGAACAGCAAAAGATGTGTTTGTGTTGAGCTAAGAATAATAACAGCAAAGATGTGTTTTGTGTCAGCTAAGAGATAAGAACAGCAAAGATGTGTTGTGTGAGCTAGAGAGATAAGAACAGCCCAAGATGTGTTGTGTTAAGCTAAGAGATAAGAACAGCCAAGATGGTTTAGTGTGAGCTAGGGCGGAGCTATGAGTAACATGGGCAAAGAGAGAGTTGGTGTACCTGAGCTAGAGATACGGGTGGCGTAACAAGCAAAGATGTGTTGTGTGAGCTAAGAGATAAGAACAGCAAAGATGTGTTGTGTAAGCTAAGAGATAAGAGACAGCAAAGATTGTTGTGTGAGCTAAGAGATAATACCAACAAAGAAACACGGAGTAATATTTTTATTTGGTAGAAAATAAAAATGAATAAGGATTCAAATCAGAACAGGTTACAGATGGTGTATTAGAACCCATTTAGGGTGGTGTTTTAGACCCATGTTAGGTGGGTTAAACCGATGTTAGGGTGTGTTAGAAACCCATGTTAAGGTGTGTAAGAACCTCATGTTAGGTGGTGGTTAGATCCCATGTTAGTGGTGTTAGAACCCCTATGTATGGTGAGTGTTAGAACCCCATGATTAGGTGAGTGTTAGTACCCATGTTAGGGAGTGTTATAACCAATGTTAGTATGAGTGTTAGACCCATGATAGGTGAGTTGTTAGAAAAACCCATGTTAGGTTTTTTTTTTGGTTTAGAACCCATGTTAGGTGGTGTTAGAACCCATGTTAGGTGATTTTAGAAATCCCATTTTAGGTGAGTGTTAGAAACTAGCATGTTAGGTGTGTGGTTAAACCCATGTTAGTGAGTGTTAGAACCCATGTTTAGGTGAGTGTTCGAACCACGTTAGGTGAGTGTTAGAACCCATGTAAAGGTGAGTGTTAGACCCCATGTTAGGTGAGTGTTAGAACCCATGTTAAGGTGAGTGTTAGAAACCTGTTAGGTGAGTGTTAAGAACCCATGTTAGGTGAGTGTTAGAACCCATGTTAGGTGAGTGTTAGAACCCATGTTAGGTGAGTGTTAGAACCCATGTTAGGTGAGTGTTAGAACCCATGTTAGGTGAGTGTTAGAACCCATGTTAGGTGAGTGTTAGAACCCATGTTAGGTGAGTGTTAGAACCCATGTTAGGTGAGTGTTAGAACCCATGTTTAGGTCACTGAGTGTTAGACCCATGTTAGTGAGTGTTAGAACTCAATGTTAGGTGAGTGTTAGAAACCCCATATTAGGTGAGTGTTAGAACCCATGTTTAGGTGAGTGTAAGAACCCATCTTAGGTGATGTTAGAAACCCAATGTTAGGTTGAGTGTTAGAACCCATGTTAGGTGATGGTATAGAACTCCATGTTAATGTGAGTTGGGTTAGAAATCTCATGTTAGGGTGAGTGTTAGAACCCATATAAGGTTGAGTGTTAGAAACCATGTTTAGGTGATTGTTAGAACGCATGTTAGGTGAGTGTTAGAACCCATGTTAGGTGAGTGTTAGAACCCATGTTAGGTGAGTGGTAAACCACCAAACCAGTGCTAACACCACTAGGGCCAGCTGGCAACAACTTGCTTTTGTGGTCACAGTGTGGCCAGCGTTACCATCCTATGTTTATAAATATACCCAGCTGGAGGAATCATATTGTAGCCAGCTGCCCAGTGGTTAACGCACTGGCTCCTCACATTCCATGGGTTTTAAAATCCACCATTACCGTGGTTTGGTTCTGGCAGTTATTATTACGGTTTTCAAGAGTGAAGATACACAGGCCTCTGACGATCACAAGTTTCAAGAGTGAAGATACACATTCTCTGACTATCACAAAGTTTCAAAAGTGAAGAGACACAGGGCACTGACATCACAAGTTTCCAATATGAAGAACACAGGCTCTGACGTTCACAAGTTTCAAGAGTGAAGATACACATTCTCTGACGATCACAGTTTCAAGAGTGAAAGATACACAATCTCTTCTCCTCTGACGATCACAATTTCAAGAGTGAGATACACAGGCACTGGCCGATCACAAGTTTCAAGATTGAAAGATACAACAGGCTTCTGACGATCACAAGTTTTCAGAGGTGAAGATACACAGGCTCTGACGATCACAAGTTTCAAGAGTGAAGATACACAGGCACTGAGAACGATCAACAAGTTTTCAAGAGTGAAGAGTACACAGGGCACTGACTATCAACAAGTTTCAAGAGTGAAGATACACAGGCTCTGACGATCACAAGTTTCAAGAGTGAAAGATACAACAGGCACTGACGATCACGAAGTTTCCAAGAGTGAAGAACACAAGACACTGACGATCACAAGTTTCAAGAGTGAAGATACACAGGCACTGACGATCACAAGTTTCAAGAGTGAAGATACACAGACACTGACGATCACAAGTTTCAAGAGTGAAGATACACAGGCACTGACGATCACAAGTTTCAAGAGTGAAAGATACACAGCTCTGACGATCAACACAATTTTTCAAAAATTTAAAGTAAAAGGGGCTTGACGATCACAATTTTAAAAGAGTGAAGATACACAGGCTCTGACGATCACAAGTTTCAAGAGAGAAGATACACAGACTCTGACGATCACAAGTTTCAAGAGTGAAGATACACAGGCTCTGACGATCACAAGTTTCAAGAGTGAAGATACACACACTGACGATCACAAGTTTCAAGAGTGAAGATACACAGGCTCTGACGATCACAAGTTTCAAGAGTGAAGATACACAGACACTGACGATCACAAGTTTCAAGAGTGAAGATACACAGGCACTGACGATCACAAGTTTCAAGATGAAGATACAAGGCCTGACGACACATTTCAAGAGGAAATAAAAGGCCGACGATCACAATTTTTCAAGGGGAAGAAACAGCCTGACCAAAAAGTTTAAAGAGGAAATACACGGGTCTACGATCACAAGTTCAAGAGTAAAAGATACACAGGCTCTGACATCCAATTTCAAGAGTGAAATACAAGGCTTGACATCACAATTCAAGGGGAAGTAAAAGGGCTCTGAGATCAAAAATTTTTCAAGAGGAAAATACAGGCCTGACGATCAAAATTTTCAAGGGGAAGATACACAGCTCTGACATCAAAATTTTAAGAGTGAAGATCCGGGCCACATCACAAGTTTAAGAGTAAAGATACAAAAACCTAATCACAATTTCAAGAGGAAATACACAGGCCTGCGATCAAATTTTCAAATAAGAAAAGGGCCTGACGACACAAGTTTCAAATGAAGATACAACCGCGATCACAAGTTTCAAGATGAAGATACAAACACTGACATCACAAGTTTCAAGAGGAAACCAACCGACGATCACAAGTTTCAAGAGTGAAGATACACGCCTACGATACAATTTTTAAAAGATGAAGATACACAGCAACATCAAATTTTAAAGGAAAATACCCAGCTCTGACGTCAAAAGTTCAAGAGTAAGATACACACCTGACGATCAAAATTTTCAAAGGAAATTACAAGCACTGACATCACAATTTTCAAATAAATAACAGCCTGACGATCAAATTTAAAGAGTAATCCCAAGCTCGACGATCACAAGTTTAAAGAGGAGATACACAGCCTGACGAAAACAAGTTTCAAGAGTGAAGATACACGGGCCTGACGATCACAAGTTTCAAGAGTGAAAAATACCAGCTCTGAATCACAAGTTTCAAGAGTGAAGATACACAGGCTCTGACGATCACAAGTTTCAAGAGAGAAGATACACAGACACTGACGATCACAAGTTTCAAGATGAAGATACAAACAGGCCTGACGATCACAAGTTTTCAAGAGTGAAGATAAAACACCTGACGATCACAAGTTTCAAGAGTGAAGATACACAGGCTCTGACGATCACAAGTTTCAAGAGTGAAGATACACAGGCACTGACGATCACAAGTTTCAAGAGAGAAGATACACAGACACTGACGATCACAAGTTTCAAGAGTGAAGATACACAGGCTCTGACGATCACAAGTTTCAAGAGTGAAGATACACAGGCTCTGACGATCACAAGTTTCAAGAGTGAAGATACACAGGCTCTGACGATCACAAGTTTCAAGAGTGAAGATACACAGGCACTGACGATCACAAGTTTCAAGAGAGAAGATACACAGACACTGACGATCACAAGTTTCAAGAGTGAAGATACACAGGCTCTGACGATCACAAGTTTCAAGAGTGAAGATACACAGACACTGACGATCACAAGTTTCAAGAGTGAAGATACACAGACACTGACGATCACAAGTTTCAAGAGTGAAGATACACAGGCACTGACGATCACAAGTTTCAAGAGTGAAGATACACAGGCTCTGACGATCACAAGTTTCAAGAGTGAAGATACACAGGCTCTGACGATCACAAGTTTTAAAAGAGTGAAGATACACAGACCTGACGATCACAATTTTCAAGAGTGAAGATAAAACAGCCTGACGATCACAAGTTTCAAGAGTGAAGATACACAGGCTCTGACGATCACAAGTTTCAAGAGTGAAGATACACAGGCTCTGACGATCACAAGTTTCAAGAGTGAAGATACACAGACACTGACGATCACAAGTTTCAAGAGAAAATACACAGGCACTGACATCACAAGTTTCAAGAGTGAAGATACACAGGCTCTGACGATCACAAGTTTCAAGAGTGAAGATACACAGACACTGACGATCACAAGTTTCAAGAGTGAAGATACACAGGCACTGACGATCACAAGTTTCAAGAGAGAAGATACACAGGCTCTGACGATCACAAGTTTCAAGAGTGAAGATACACAGGCACTGACGATCACAAGTTT
Source organism: Cherax quadricarinatus (assembly GCF_026875155.1). Taxonomy (NCBI): domain Eukaryota; kingdom Metazoa; phylum Arthropoda; class Malacostraca; order Decapoda; family Parastacidae; genus Cherax; species Cherax quadricarinatus. The sequence continues at coordinate 40,744,599 of NC_069439.1, read as the reverse complement.
TCAAGAGGAAATAAACGGGCCTGGACGAAGATACACAGGCACTGACGATCACAAGTTTCAAGAGAGAAGATACAAGGCTCTGCACGAACACCAAGTTTTCAAGAGTTGAAGATTCACAGGCACTGACGATCACAGTTTCAAGAAAGAAGATACACAGGCTCTGACGATCACAAGTTTCAAGAGTGAAGATACACAGGCTCTGACGATCACAATTTTCAAGAGTGAAGATACAGAGGCTCTGACGATCACAAGTTCCAAGAGAGAAGATACACAGGCTCTGACGATCACAAGTTTCAAGAGTGAAGATACACAGGCCCTGACGATCACAAGTTTCAAGAGTGAAGATACACAGGCTCTGACGATCACAAGTTTCAAGAGTGAAGATACACAGGCTCTGACGATCACAAGTTTCAAGAGTGAAGATACACAGACACTGACGATCACAAGTTTCAAGAGAGAAGATACACAGGCTCTGACGATCACAAGTTTCAAGAGTGAAGATACACAGGCACTGACGATCACAAGTTTCAAGAGTGAAGATACACAGGCACTGACGATCACAAGTTTCAAGAGTGAAGATTACATACAAGGCACTGACGATCACAAGTTTCAGAGGTGAAGATACACAGGCTCTGACCGATAACAAGTTTCAAGAGTAAGAATACACAGGCATGACGATCCACAAGTTTCATTGAGCGGAAGTTACACAGGCCTTCTGACTGATCACAAGTTTCATGAGTGAGATTACACAGCACACTGACGAGTCACAAGTTTCAAGAGTGGAAGATACACAGGCTCTGGGACCGATCAAAGTTTCAAGAGTGAAGATACACCAGACACTGACAATACAAAGTTTCAGAGTGAAGATCAGATGCTCGGACGATCACAAGTTTCAAAGAGTGAGGATACACAGGCTCTGACAGATCACCAAGTTCAGAGTGAAGATACACCGCTCTGACGATCACAAGTTTTCCAAGAGGTGAAGATTACACAGGTCTGACGATACACAAGTTTTCATGAGTGATGATTTACACACGCTCTGACGATCACAAGTTTCAAGAGTGAAGATACACAGACACTGACGATCACAAGTTTCAAGAGTGAAGATACACAGACACTGACGATCACAAGTTTCAAGAGTGAAGATAACACAGGACAATGACGATCACCAAGTTTCAAAGAGTGAGATACTCAGGACACTGACGATCACAAGTTCAAGAGTGTAGATACCACAGACACTGCGATCACAAGTTTCAAGAGTGAAGCTACCACGAAGGCTCTGACGATCACAAGTTTCAAGAGTGAAGATACACAGACACTGACGATCACAAGTTTCAAGAGTGAAGATACACAGGCTCTGACGATCACAAGTTTCAAGAGAGAAGATACACAGGCACTGACGATCACAAGTTTCAAGAGAGAAGATACACAGGCTCTGACGATCACAACAACAAACGTTTCAGAGTGAGATACACAGGCTCTGGTGCGCGATCACAAGTTTCATAGTCGAAGATACACAGGCACTGACGATCACAAGTTTCAAGAGAGAAGATACACAGGCTCTGACGATCACAAGTTTCAAGAGACAAGATACACAGACACTGACGATCACAAGTTTCAAGAGTGAAGATACACAGACACTGACGATCACAAGTTTCAGGACTGAAGATACACAGGCACTGACGATCACAAGTTTCAAGAGAGAAGATACACAGGCTCTGACGATCACAAGTTTCAAGAGTGAAGATACACAGGCACTGACGATCACAAGTTTCAAGAGAGAAGATACACAGGCTCTGACGATCACAAGTTTCAAGAGTGAAGATACACAGGCTCTGACGATCACAAGTTTCAAGAGTGAAGATACACAGACACTGACGATCACAAGTTTCAAGAGTGAAGATACACAGACATGAAGATCCACAAGTTTCAAGAGGTGAAAGATACACCAGGCCACTGTCGATCACAAGTTTCAAGAGTGAAGATACACAGACACTGACGATCACAAGTTTCAAGAGTGAAGATACACAGGCACTGACGATCACAAGTTTCAAATGAGAGAAAGATACACAGTCTCTGACGATCACAAGTTTCAAGAGTGAAGATACACAGGCACTGACGATCACAAGTTTCAAGAGTGATGATACACAGACATTGACGATCACAAGTTTCAAGAGTGAACATAGACAGGCTCTGACGATCACAAGTTTCAAGAGTGAAGATACACAGGCTCTGACGATCACAAGTTTCAAGAGAGAAGATACACAGACACTGACGATCACAAGTTTCAAGATGTGAAGATTTACACAGGCGCTGACGATCACAGTTTCAAAGAGTGAAGATACACAGGCTCTGACGATCACAAGTTTCAAGAGTGAAGATACACAGGCTCTGACGATCACAAGTTTCAAGAGTGAAGATACCAGACACTGCGATCAACAAGTTTCAAGAGAGAAGTTACACAGGACACTGACGATCACAAGTTTCTCAAGAGTGAAGATACACAGGCTCTGCACGATCAGAAGTTTCAAGAGTGAGATTACACTAGGTTCTGGACGATCACAATTCAAGAGAGATCTGTACAACAGTCACTGACGATCACAAGTTTCAAGAGTGAAGATAACAGGCTTGACGATCACAGTTTTTTTTTCAAGACGTGCAAGTACACAGGCTTGACGATCACAAGTTTCAAGAGTGAAGATACACAGGCTTATGAGCGATCACAAGTTTTCAAGAGTTGAAAGATTCACAGACACGGACGATCACAAGTTTCAAGAGAGAAGATACACAGACCACTGACCGATCACAAGTTTCAAGAGTGAAGATACACAGGTCTGACCGAATCACAGTATCAAGAGTGAAGATACACAGGCTCTGACGATCACAGTTTCAAGAGTGAAGATACACAGACATGACGTCACAAGTTTCAAGAGGAAGATACACAGACACTGACGGATTCACAGTTTCAAAAGAGTGAAGATACACAGACACTGACGATGACAAGTTTCAAGAGTGAAGGATTACAAGGCTCTGACGATCACAAGTTTTCAAGAGAGAAGATTACACAGACACTGACGATCACAAGTTTCAAGAGTGAAGATACACAGGCTCTGACGATCACAAGTTTCAAGAGTGAAGATACACAGGCTCTGACGATCACAAGTTTCAAGAGTGAAGATACACAGGCACTGACGATCACAAGTTTCAAGAGTGAAGATAAACAGACACTGACGATCACAAGTTTCAAGAGAAGAGATACACAGGGCACTGACGATCACAAGTTTCAAGAGTGAAGATACACAGGTCATTGAACGATCACAAGTTTCAAGAGTGAAGATAAACAGACACTGACGATCACAAGTTCAGAGTGAAGATACACAGGGCACTGGACGATCACAAGTTTCAAGAGTGAAGATACACAGGCTCTGACGATCACAAGTTTCAAGAGTGAAGATACACAGGCTCTGACGATCACAAGTTTCAAGAGAGAAGATACACAGGCTCTGACGATCACAAGTTTCAAGAGTGAAGATACACAGGCTCTGACGATCACAAGTTTCAAGAGAGAAGTTACACAGGCACTACGAATCCAAGTTTTACAAGGAGTGAAGATTCACAGGCTCGGACGATCAGACAAGTTTCAAGGAGTGAAGATACACAGGCTCTGACGATCACAAGTTTCAAGAGTGAAGATAAACAGGACTCTGACGATCTCAAGTTTCAAGAAGAGAAGATACACAGACACTGACGATCACAAGTTTCAAGAGTGAAGATACACAGGCTCTCACGATCACAAGTTTCACGAGTGAAGATACTCACAGGCTTCTGCGATCAAAGTTCTCAAGAGTGAAGATACACTGGCTTCGACGATCACAAGTTTTCAAAGTGTGAGAATACGCAGGCTTGACGATCACAAGTTTCAGGGAGAGATACTCAGGCACTGACGATTCACTAGTTTCAAGAGAGAAGAATACCACAGGCTCTGCACGATCACCAAGGCTTTCCAAGAGTGAAGATTACACAAGGCTCTGACGATCACAAGTTTCAAGAGTGAAGATACAAGGCACTGGACGCATCACAAGTTTTCAAGAGAGAGATTACACAGGACTCTGACGATCACAAGTTTCAAGAGAGAAGATACACAGACACTGACAGATCAAACAGTTTCAAGAGTGAAGATACACAGACACTGACGATCACAAAGTTTCAGGATGAAAGATACCAAAGGCCACTGACGTCACAAGTTTCAAGAGAGAGATACACAGGCTCTGACGATCACAAGTTTCAAGAGTGAAGATACAACAGGCACTGACGATCTCAAGTTTAAGAGAGAAGATAACAGGCTCTGACGATCACAAGTTTCAAGAGTGAAGATACAAAGGCTCTGACGATCACAATTTTCAAGAGTGAAGATACACAGGCCTGACGTTTCACAAGTTTCAAGAGGAAGATACAGCTCTGCATCACAAGTTTCAAAAAGTGAAGATACACAGCCTGACGATCACAAGTTTCAAGAGTGAAGATACACAGGCTCTGACGATCACAAGTTTCAAGAGTGAAGATACACAGGCTGACGATCACAAGTTTCAAGAGTGAAGATACACAGACACTGACATCACAAGTTTCAAATATGAAGATACACAGGACTGACGATCACAAGTTTCAAGAGGAAGATACACAGCCTGACGATCACAAGTTTCAAGAGTGAAGATACAAGGCACTGACGTTTCCACAAAGTTCAAGAGAGAAAAATACACAGGCCGACGATCACAATTTCAAGAGTGAAGATACACAGGCTCTGACAAATAAACAAGTTTCAAGAGTGAAGATACACAGGCTCTGACGATCACAAGTTTCAAGAGTGAAGATACACAGGCTCTGACGATCACAAGTTTCAAGAGTGAAGATACACAGGCCGACGATCCCAATTTCAAGAGGAAGATACACAGGCCTGACGATCACAAGTTTAAGGGGGAAAGAAAAGACATGACACACAAGTTTAAAGAGTGAAGATAAAAGGGCCTTGCGATCAAAAGTTTAGATGAAGATACAAAACCTACAATCCAGTTTCAGAGTGAAATCAAGCTTACATCACAATTTTTAAAAGAGTGAAGATAACGGGGCCTGACGATCAAATTTCAAGAGGAGATACACAGCCGACGATCACAAGTTCCAAGAGTGAAGATCACAGACCTGACGATCACAAGTTTAAAAGGGGAAGAACACGGGACACTGACGTTCACAATTTTAAGGTGAAGATACCAGACACGACGTCACAAGTTTCAAGAGTGAAATACCACCTGACGACCCAAATTTTCAAGAGTAAAGTACACAGACACTGACGATCAAAAGTTTCAAAGTAAAGATACACAGCATCGACACAATTTAAAGTGAAGAT
>NC_069439.1:40701959-40738701 GCF_026875155.1 Cherax quadricarinatus | reverse complement strand
TATGCAAATTTAGCCCTCCCCCTATTTTCTCCCAACTCTTTTGCCCCCACACTGGACAGATTGCTCCCATTACCTCTCTGATGTCATCCAGACGGTAACAATATCCTTCATTCCCAGCCCCAGGAAAACACACTCTCTGCCTCCTACTCTATCCTTCAAGCAGAATGCCCTATCCATGTACCTAATTCTGGCTATCCCCAACAACAACAAGTTTTTACCTTCCTTGGGTGGGTCCGTCGTGATGTCCGAGTAGTCGACTCACATTCGCCAGGTAGCATTACACCACTTGTAGAATTCGTCAAGACGTTCTCGATGGTCTTCGTTGGGGTTTCTAGGGTTGTCTTACTCACGTTCTCCCAATGCTTCTTTGGTGCTCGTTGTGGCAATTCCCCAGTAGAACACTCACATTCGTCAGGTAGCACCGAGAATGGGTGGAGTTTCCACGGTTAGTCTTTGGTTTCTCGTTGTTTCTGCCTCTCCAACCGTTTTCTTGATCTTCAGTTGGTTCCATGTTGCCGGCCACTGACCAAGCTCCCTCTTAACCTGGGGACTCACAACAGAAGGATTACTACGAATCCTCTTGTTCCCTCCTTTTAATCGCCGTATCTCCATCTTAGCAACTCTGAGCTCTTCTCTCAGCTGCTGGTAAAGCTGTCAAGAGAGGGCATCCTGGTTCAGATTCACAGAGAGCACACAAACAGGTCTTCACAGAGCTAAGTACACGTCACCACTGAGCTAAGTACACGTCACCACTGAGCTAGTACACGTCACCACTGAGTAAGTACACGTCACAATGCTCTTCCCCCAGACTGAGGGACTGACCACCTCAAAACGTTAAGGGGTGATGGACTGATTACATCGTCTTCAAGTCTCTTCTGCTTCTATCAATTTTTTCTGTACTCGACTGAAAAAAGCCTACTGTGTAGGCGAAACGTTTCGAAATAAAGATACCTAACTGTTGCATATGTGTCTTACCACGGTGTAATGTTGGGAGTCGGCGGGTGTGTTGCTATGAACCACGGTGTAATTGCACTTTCCGCCGTGAAAGCCTTGGTTTATGTACAATTATCTTCACTGAACTTGCGTCTAAATGCCTTATTGATCATGGACTGATGTTTATGTTGTGGTCAATTGTTAGTTCCCGCTCCCGCCGTTGATAACGTCCAGTGTATTGTTAACTTTCACTCTCATCTGGATGGCACATTCCACTCTGGTGTGTGAGTGCAGGCGTGTGTCACCCACGCTTGGCTTTCTGGTTGCCCATATTTACCTATCTCTTCCTGATAATTATCCACCCACCCACTCAGCCGCCCACTTGCTCAGTCACTCAGGCACTCGCCTCATTCGCCGGACGTTGTTTTACACTCTTCTCCTCCATCCCTCACATAAATAGCATACAGTGTTATATTTCGTCGCCAAGCTATCTCAGCGACCTAGTCCGCCATCATCAGACAGAGGAAATCCTGCTCGAGTGCAAAACAATTTAACAGGCTTCCGTTTCCCCACTCATATGATAGAGAGTAAACCAGTGTAGATGAATAAGTTTATGTGTACCATTTGGGGTATGTTTATTATTGAAATGTTTCGCCTACACAGTAGACTTCAGTTAAATACAAAGGCAGCTTGGAGAAGAGCTCACCTTATGAAGCAGAACTCTTCTTCAGGCTGAGGGACTGACCACCTCCAATACTATTTATCCAAGGTTGATAGACTTTGACTGTGTAGGCGAAAGGTTTCATTAATATAGACATCCGACTGTTACACTGTATCTTAATCATCAACTTGTCGGTATTTTATACCATTTTCAATAAGCCAGTGTAGCACCTTGTACCACCTTACCCCCGACACTCCAACAATTAAAAGTAAAAACAAAAGAGCATCAAAAACAAAGTTTCTTAAGCATTGAAAGGTGCTTCACTCTCCTAACATACATTGAATATGAGTAATCAACTTTAAATACGAGAGAGAGAGAGAGAGAGAGAGAGAGAGAGAGAATGAGTGAGTGAGAGAGTGTTAGGATAATATGAGGTGGGTGGTGAGGACGAGGCCTGCCCAAGAAAACCAGCAGGCAGGCAGTATTGATCACCACCAAAAAACACCCCCAGCCTCCCACACCTTCTCGTGTATTAACCTCTATACACTACTTCACTCTCCCTACCTCTGATTAATACACCACTGTATACATCACAACCAGTAAACACACCTATTGTTTGACTACAACCCTTCTTGACCATAAAGTCTTTTTTTGTAGACCACAACCATTGTTGCACTACAAGGTCTCTTTATAGACTATAACCTTTATTAGATCACAGGGTCTTTTTATAGACCACACGGTGGTCTTTATAAATCTCAATCATTGATATACCACAGGGCCTTTTTTATAAACCACATTGTTAGACCAGAAGGTGGTCTTTATAAACCAGGGTTACTAGTTCAGCTCTGTAGAACCATTCCTTAATCCATCCGCATGAAATTGACACGTTTCCTTAATGTAACACTTCGGATACAGCGCTCCCCGTGAATGCTATTTATTATTATTATTATTTATTATTATTATTATTATTATTATTATTATTATATTTTTCTTGGTTTTAAATATCCAGGTCTCTCATTTTATTAATATATATTCTGTGTCAATCAGGTGTACTAGTCTTTCTACATGACAGTAGTGTGTGTGTGTGTGTGTGTGTGTGTGTGTGTGTGTGTGTGTTTTGTGTGTGTGTGGTGTGTGTGTGTGTGTGTGTGTGTGTGCGCGCGCCCCGCTCACCTAGTTGTGGTTGTAAGGCTGGAGTCACGGCTCCTGGCCCCGCCTATTCACTAGTCGCTACTTAGGTCACTTTTCCCTGCTCCATGAGCTTTATCATACCTCTTCTTAAGGCTATGTATGCATCCTGCCTCCACTACACTTTCTAGACTATTCCACTTTCTGACAACTCTGTCACTGAAGAAATACTTCAAAACATTCCTCTGATTCATCTGAATCTTCAGCTTCCAATTGTGACCCCTTGTTGCTGTGTCCCATCTCCGGAAAATACTGTCTTTGTGCACCTTGTCGATTCCTCTCGGTATTTTTATATCGTTGTCATATCCTCCCTACCTCTCCTGTCCTCCAGTGTCGTCAGGCGATTTCCCTAACCTCTCTTTGTAGGACATGCTCCTTACCTCCGGGACTAGTCTTGTTGCAGACCTTTGCACTTTCTCTAATTTTCTTACGTGCTTGGTTAGGTGTGGGTTCCAAATGGTGCTGCATACTCCAATATGGGCATGACGAACATGGTGTACAGGGTCCTGAACGATTCCTTATTGAGATGTCGGATGCTATTATTATGTTTGCTAGGCGCCCATAAGCTGTAGCAGTTACTTGGTTGATGTGCACCTCAGATGTGCTCTGTATTATACACACTCCAAGATCCTTTTTCTTGAGTGAGGTTTGTAGTCTTTGGCCCCTAGACTGTGCTTTGTCTGCGGTCTTCTTTGCCCTTTCCCAATCTTCATGACTTTGCACTTGGTGGGGTTGAACTCCAGGAGCCAATTGCTGGACCAGGCCTGCAGCCTGTCCAGATCCCTCTGTAGTATTGCCTTGTCCTCCTCTGACTGAATTCTCCTCATTAACTTCACAACGTCTGCAAACATGGACACTTCTGAGTCTATTCCTTCCGTCATGGTCATTCACATATACCAGAAACAGCACAGGTCCTAGGACTTACCCCCTGTGGAACCCCGCTCATCACAGGCGTCCACTCTGACACCTCAGCATATATCATGACTCGGTGATGCCTTCCCGTCAGGTATTCTCTGATCCATTGCAATGGCTTCCCTGTTATACCTGCCTGGTCCTCTTCTAGTTTTGTGCGGAACTGTGTGAAAAGTCTTCTTGCCGTTTATAAGCTCATTCCTTTTTAGGTGGTTCACCACTCTTCTCCTGATAAACTTCTCATTGACTTTGCGTACATGTGACACTGGTCTGTTAGTTTAATGTTGCATGTCTGTCTCCTTTTTTTAAAAAATTGGGACTACATTTGCTGTCTTCCATCCCTCGGGTAGTCGCCCTGTTTCGATGTGCATTGAAGATTTTTGTTAGTGGTAAAAAGGCACCTTGTCCCTTTTCTTATGCCCCACGAAAGATGTTACCCCGCCCCATTGCCTTTGAGTCGCTTAACAGCCTCTTCTCGGTTGTATAAATCGGTCCAGCATGTTGGTGACCCCACCTCTTGTCTTTCTGGAGCCCTTTAGTCCCAATGTGAAGTTCTTTTGAATCTCTGTTAAGCTCCCCATACTTAAAGGGTCTTTCTTGTAAACTCCCCCTCCTCCCTTCCTCAGCCTGATTACCTGATCTTGAGGTTTTTTTTTCTGTGTGTGTCAACAGCTTTGGGTCATTTTTGGCTTTCGGCTAGCTTTTTGTATTGTCGGGGGGTTCCTTTAACTGGCATATTAATTTCTTGCTCTTCGATATTTCCTTTTTCCCGGGTCCTTGGCCTTCTATACTTCTTCCATTTTTCTAGGCACTTGGTTTTACCCTCTCTACCCTTTGGGGTGAACCAAGGGCTCATCCTGGCCCTTCTCTTATGTCTGTTCCCCTTGGGTACAAACTTCCCCTCTGCATATTGTTGTCACATATTCCTATTTCATTTATGTTTTCCCTGCCCAGCCCTATGGCCCTTGCAAAGAAAACCCTTATCCCATTTTGCCCTTCTTTATTTTGGCTTCATTCTTCTTGCTCTTCCTCCTCCCTCTCCATTTGTAACTTACCATGTATTAAAATTTAGAGCCCGGAGCGTAGCCCCCAAGGGAGCCTTTCTATGTGATGTCCTCAGATCCACTGCTAAAGGGTGATTACGGGTTCCGTCTTGTGGTTCATCTCTCTTCTCTCTGGTAGTGTCTGTAACGTGCTGATGCATGGGGTTTTTAGTACCCCCTCCAACATCTTACCCCCCACGTTTCTGCGCCCCCATGGGGCTCCAGATTTTCCTGTCGATTTCTTGTGATCGAAGAAACCCCATGACCATGCTTTGCCCTGCTTACTTGGCCCCCTTCTGGCCACTTTCATCAGTGATTAAACCATCTCTTGTTACTCTCATCGATTCTTGTCTTGGCCCCCCGTGTTTTGGGGGTTTATACATCACTGCAATCACCCCTGGGACCCCACTGAGTGTTCATATTATGTGTCCCTTGCTTCTCCTGTCCCCTCTCTCCAACCCCAAAAATCCATTGGTTTTTGATGAGCATTTGCCACTCCCCCAAACCCCCTGCCCCTCTGTCTTTCCTGGGAAACAGATATCCTTTGAAAGATGGCATTCTTTTATTCCTGAGTTTTTTTTGTGAGGGCTTGACCCCTGGGATGCTTTGAAATTCTTTCTGCCTTTCCCCCCCACTTGTTCGTCAAAAACCATCGCGTTGGGTACCACACCTTCATTTTCCCTCTCCAACACTGTTTTTGGGGTTTTTTGGGGGTGGGGTCCTGCAGGTTGCTCGGGGTACTGCATTTTTGGGGATGGGGGGTTGTGGTTGGGGTGTGTGTTTGGTGTGGGTTTCTGAGGGGGGCTCTGTGGGTGTTTGCACACACTGCTCCACTCGACTCTGGTTGTTCTCTGCTGACCTAGCCTTTCTCTTTCTTGCCCCTTCGTTCTGTATCCCCTCCCCGTTTTTGTCGTTCTTGTCCTGGTCTAAAACACCATAGGGTTGTTGTTAATTCTTTTAGCCAGGGTTTCTTGTGCAGGACCCTGTCCTGCAGGATCCCTGTACCCCCTGTTCTTAAAAAATTTGTTAGCTCAGACATGTCCTCCTTCCGTTTGTTTGTGAATCAATTCATCTTTTTTTTCCCTTTTTGCCTTTTTTTCATCATATGTTTCCTTTCGCTTCCTGAACCCCCATGAATAAAGTTTTGACCTCTCCCTCTCCTCTTCCCATTTTTTTCCCCCAGTTTGGGTCTTGTTTAACATAGTCACCCCCTTTTAAATGTTCCTGTATTTTTTCGGGTGGCCTGGTCGTTCCCTCCTCTGCCTCTCCCCCTTATGCATACCTGCTCCTCCCAACGCTGTCCTTGTGCCCAACAGTTCCCCCTTTTTTTCCCTCATCCTGCCTGGTGACTTGTTAACCCCTTGTAAGTTTTGTCCCCTTTCTTTCCTTCGCCCCCAATTTAATATTGGGGTCCTACGAGGCATGGTCCTTGGTTTTTGGGCCCTACTTTTTTGTTTAGCTATTTCTTTACCCCTCAAGGGCCGTATTTTGGCTTCTGCGCTTCAGTTCGCAACCCCATTTTTTCTTCTCGTCCCCGTCCTCTTTCCTTTCTGCTGAAAGCTCGTCTAATTTTTTTCCCACATTTGGTCCACTTTTCCCCATAGCCCCTCCAACCCCCTTCCCTTCCCCAAGCCCATCTTCCTCTTGTCTCTGGAGTCTATGATTCCCCTGGGGCCCTCATTTTCTTTTTGTTTTTTGTGTGTGTGGGTTGTGTGTGTGTGTGTGTGTGTGTTGTGTGTGTGTTGTGTGTGTGTTTGGTTTGTTGTATCCCCTATGTACTCCCCTGTTGGGGTTGAGGGGTCGATCCAAGACCTGGCCCGCCTCTTCACTGGTCGCTTTGTGTGTGTTGGGTGGGTGTGTGTGTGTGTGTGTGTGTTGTGTGTTGTGTGTGTTTGTATCCCCAAATTTGTGTTTGCAGGGGTCGATTCGCCCCGGGGCCCCGCCTCTTCACTGATCGCTACTAGGTCCTCCCCTTCTCTGCTTCCTGGCTTGTCATACCTCTTCAAAAAAACTTGTATGGCCTGCCCCAAAATACTTCACTTTAGGCTTTCCACTTCCCGACGGGCTCTATGACTGAAAAAATACTTCCCAACGTCCCCCGTGATCGTCTGGTCTTCAGTTCCGTTTTTACCCCTTTTTTTCTGGTCCCCTTCTGGAACCCCTATCTCTGTCCACCTTTCTTTTCCCCGGATTTGTATGCGTTATCATGTCTCCCCGACCCTTCTGTCCTCCATGCGTCAGTCCCATTTCCCCCAACCCTTTCCCTTGTGGGCTTCCCTGGCTTGGGATAGCCTTGTTGCAAACCTTTGACTTTCTCAAAATTTTTGACAGTTGACCAGGTGTGGTTCCAGATGGGCTGCATATCCAGTTGGGCCCAAACATACCATGTACAGTGTCTGAAATATTCTTTGTTAAGGTATCGGAACGCTATTTCAGGTTTGCCAGGCGCCCGTAGTGCAGCAGTTATTTGGTTGATGTGTGCCTCCGGGGGACGTGCTCGGTTTATGGTCCCCCCAAGGTCTTTCTCCCCGAGTGAGGTCTGTAGTCTTTGTCCCCTTGCCCATATCGCGGTCTTCTTTTCCCCCCCCCAACTTCATACTTTGAAATTTTGGGAGGATTGAATTCGGAAGCCGTTTCTGGGCCCCCATGTCCAGCCTATCCAGGTCCTTTGCAGCCGCCTCATCCCCCATCCCATTTAATTTTCTCATCAAATTCACACTCTGCGAATAGGGACACTTTAGAGTCTATTCCTTTTTAACTGCTTTGCAATATCAAAAAAAAAAAGGTCCCAGAACTGACCCCTGTGGGACCCCGCTCTAAAAGGGACCACTGGATACCTCTTCACGTACCATGACTCGCTGTTGTTCCCTGTCAGGTATTTTCCCGATCCCTGCAGTGCCCTTCCTGTTATTTCGCCCCGACCCCGCTTCTCATAATCTCTTGTGGGGAACTGTGCAAAAGGGCCTTCCTGCAGTTAGGAAAACGCAACAATCCCCCTCTCTCTTGTGCTTATTTGTTTCCTTGTCATAAAATCCCGGAGGTTTTGACACGGATTTGCCTTCCCTGAAACCCATGCGGTTTTCATTATAATTTGTTTTGTTCCAGGGGTTCCCATTCCTCCTAAACTTCTCCATGATTTTCAAACAAGCATGTGAGACACAGGTCTGTATTTTGGCCTCATTTCTGTTTCCCTTTTTTAAATTGGGGTTTTATTTGCTGTCTTCCCTTTTTCAGGAGTTGCCCAGTTTCAAGGGATGGTTGAAGATTGTGGTTAGGGCACGCACAGCATCTCTGTCCTTCCTTTAAAGGGCCCATGGGAATGTTTTCCGGGGGCCCCTCGCCTTTTGGGGATCAGGTCACTTGCGCTTCTGCACCCTTTCCCCCCCCGGTTGTTCGTATGTCATCCAACACTTGTTGGATATTCCCTTTTTATGCTCCCTTTTGGCTGTTTCCCACACCCTTGTCTCTACGAAAAACTTCCTTAAATCTCCGTTTAGCTCCTCACATACCTCCTGACATTTTTTGTGAGTTTTTTTCCCCCTTCTGTCCCAAATTTATCCCTGGTCTTTTCTGTTGTCTTCCCCCCTGATGTGGTAGCAACAGTTTGGGTTTAGTCTTGATTTCGATGCTATGTCATTTTCTACTGTCGCTGGGCCTCCCTCCTTACCCTTTCATACTCGACCTGGCTTGCGACTGATTCCCTATTTCGTGTGTTCCTGCCTTCTGTATTTTTCCATTCTCTTTTTCACTTTGTTTTTGCCTCCTACCGTCGGGAACCAGGGGGGTTCTGGTCTTCCCTTATTTCTGTTTTCCCTTGGGAATAAAAACCCTTTTCCCCTGCCTCCTTGCTTTTGTTTTCAATTCCATCATTTTGTTTATGGTTTCCTGCCCGTTTTGCCCCCCGGGGAAACCCCTCAGGAAATTCCCCAACCCCATTTGTCCCTCTATTATGTCAGGCTTTTCCCATTCAACTCCTGTTACTCTCTCCACTTGCAAACTCCACTAAGTATTCAAAGCGCGATCACGTGGTCGCTAGTCTAGGGGACTCTATACGTGTGTCTCAATATCTGAACTGCCAGGGTGAACACAAAGGGCCAATCTTGCTGGTTCTCCTCCCCCCTCATTGGTAATGTCCTTTAACATGTTGGTGCATGAGGTTTCCAGCACACGTCCAACTCTTGGTTTCCAGTTTCGGGACCCCCCATGTGGCTCTAGGTTTTTCCCAACTCCCCTTTGGGTTTAAAACCCATACCAGCTGTGGTTTGTTACCTTTTGTCTAGGAAAAGTCGATTTTAACTAGGCCCCGTTGTATAAGCGGCGTGCGGTGTGGTGGGGTGTGTGTGTGTGGTGTGTGTGTGTGGGGTGTGGGTGTGTGTGTGGTGTTGTTTTGGGGGGTGTGTTGTTGGTGGTGTGTGGGGTGGTGTGTGTTTGGTTGTTGGTGTGTGTGGGGGGTGTGTGTGTGTGTGTGTGGGGGTGGTGTGTGTGGTTTTTGTGTGTGTGGTGTGGTTGTGTTGTTGTGTGGGTGTGTGTGTGTGGTGTGTGTGTGTTGTGTGTGTGTGTTGTGTGTGGGCGGTGTGGTGCGTGTGTGGGGTGTGGTGGGTTTTGGTTGTGTGGGGTGTTGTGTGGTTGGGGTGTGTGGGTGGTGTGTGGGGGTGTGTGGGGGGTGTGGTGCGTGTGTGTGTGTGTGGGGTGTTGGGTGTGTGTGTGGTGTGTGTTTTTTGGGTGTGTTTCTCACCTAGTTTACTCACCCGTTGAGTTGCGGGGGGGCGGGGCCCAATTGGCCCCCTCTTCACTGACGTATAGGTCACTCTCCCTGACCCTGAGCTTTACGTACCCCTGCTTTAAAAATATGTAGGATCCCGCCTCCCTTTTACGTTGCCAAACTATTCCATTACGATTCTCGTGGCTGAAAAAATACTTCCTAACATCCCTGGATTCTCTGTGTCTTCAGTTCCAACTGTGTCCCCCCTTGTTACTGTTCCAGTCTCTGGAACATCCGTCTTTGCCCACCTTGCCCAATTCCTCTCGTTTTTTGTATGTCTTATCTGTCCCCCCATCTTCCTGCCTCATGTCGTCGGGTTGTTTTCCCCTTAACCCCCCTCGTAGGGACAACCTCTTAGCTCTGGGACTATTTTGTTGCAAACCTTTTTGCACTTTCTCTATTTTTTTCACGTGCTTGGTAGGTGGGGGGTTCCAAACTGGTGCCGCATACTCCAAATGGGCCTAACTAAGGGTTTTGACAGGGTCCTGAATGATTCCTTATTAAGAGTCGGAATGCTTTCTGGGGTTTTGCTAGGCGCCCATATGCTGCAGCAGTTTTTTGGGTTGATGTGCGCTTCGGGAGTGTGCCGGGTTTTATATCACCCCAAGATTTTTTCCCTGGTGGGGTTTTTGTAGTCTTGCCCCCCTAACTTACTCCTTTGGGGGCCTTCTTTGCCCTTCCCCAATCTTCATGACTTTGCCTTAGGGGGTTTAAACCCCGGGACCCAATTTGCGGGACCAGGTTGCACCCTGTCATCCCTTTGTATTCTGCCTGGGCTTCGATCGAGGAATTCTTTTCTCAACTTCACGTATCTGCAAACAGGGACACCTAGAGTCTATTCCTTCCGTCATGTCGTTCACAAATACCCGAAACAGCATGGTCCCAGGGCTGACTCCCGCGGGGCCCCCCCTGGTCACAGGTGCCCCCTCTGACACCCGCCCCGTACCATGACTCGCGCTCTTCCTGACAAGTTTCCCTGATCCATTGTATGCCTTCCCGTTTCCCCCCTTGGCCTCCATTTTTTTCACCAATCTTTGTTTGGGGCTGTGTCAAACGCCTTCTTGCAGTCCAAAAAAATGCAATCCACCCCCCCCTCTCTTCTTGTCTTTCTGTCACCATGTCATAGAAAAATCCCTGGTTTGTGAACGGTTTCCCGCCCTGAAACCTGTTGGCTGTGTTGGAGACGTTCCTTTCTAGGTGTTCCACCCCCTCTTCTCCTGAAATCTTTTTCCCTGATTTTGATACAACATGTCGTGACATGGGCTGAGTTTAATCTTCATGTCTGTCTCCTTTTTTAAAGATTGGGACTACATTTGTGTCTTCCATGCCCCAGGGAATTCCTGTTTCGTTTTATGTATTGAATATTGTTGTTTGGGTACAATAGACCTTTTCCCTCTCTCAAAACCCATGGGGAGATGTTTTTGGCCCCATTGCCTTTGAGGTATCTAGCTCCCAGAAGCCTCTTCATTTTTTTCGGTTGTGTGCACTGGTCCCCGCACTTGGGTTGTGTCCCCACCCCTTTCCCTCTTTCTGGAGTCCCTTCGTCTCCTCTGTGAACCTTTGAATCTCTTGTTTGGGTTTTTCACTACTTCACGGTCATTTTTTGTTGTCCTTTCCCTTTCCCTTTCCCTTGCCTGATTACCTGGTCCCTTTACTGTTGTTTTCCCCCTGAGTGGTGACAACAGTTCGGGTCAGATTTTGGGTTTCGGCTATGTCATTTTCTATTGTCTTTGGGCCTCCCTTCTTTCTGTGCATATTCGTTTTGGCTCTCGATGTTCTCCTTTTTCTCCTGGGCCTTTTCCTTCTTATTTCCCATTCCCTAGCACACTTGGTTTTTTTCCTCCCTGCCCCTTTGGGTAAACCAGGGCTCACCCTGGCTTTTTCATTTTCCTGTTCCCCCTGGGTACAAACCTTCCTCAGCTCCTTGCTTTTGGGTTGTACTTTTCCTCATCTTTAATGGTTTCCCCTCCCAGTTCCCCCCCAAAACCCCCGTTAGGTATTTCCCATTCCTGTTTAGTCCCCTTTCTTGTAGTTTGGCTTCATTCGTCCTGGCCTTCTGCATCTCCCTCACTTTAGTTCTCTGTGTATTTAAAAGCTTAAAACCCACATGGTCATGGCCCAAAAGGGGTTTTTATATGTGATGTCCTCGTATTGCACTACTAAAGGTGAATACTAAGTCCACCCTTGCGGGTTTTCATCCTCTCCTTTTCTCTTGTAGTGCCTTACGTTTTGGGCCCAAAAAGGGTTTTCCCAGTCCACCCCCATCTTTTTAGCCCTCCATGTATTTTGGGCCCCATGGGGGTCCAAGTTTCCAATCGTTCCTTGTGGTTTAAAGTCACCATGATCGGGCTTTCCCCGCTTGATGAGTCTTCTGGCCACTCTAGCCAGTGTGTAAACCATCGCTCTATTGCTCTCGTTGTATTTGCCTTGGCCCTCCTGTGTTCTGGGGGGTTTTATACATCACTGCTTTCCCCCGGGACCTCAGATGAAGTTTTCCCCGTATGTAACCTTTCTTCTCGCTGTTCCTCTCCCCAGCCCCAAAAAAATTCCCAAGATTTTTGATCAGAAAACGCCACTCCTCCACCCCCCCTGTTCCCTCTGTCTTTCCTCAGGATTTGGTACCCTTTGGAAAGATGGCATTGTTTTTTACCTGAAAGCTTGGTTTTGTGAGAGTATGATGCCCGGTGAGCTTCTTTGACTCTTTCTGCCACTCCTCCCACTATTTGTTATTCCATCACGGGTGTGTGTGTGGTGTATGTGTGTGTGTGTATCCCCTAGTTGGGGTTGCAGGGGTCGGATCGCTCCGGGCCCCCGTGAAAGAGAGAGAGGAGGAAGAGGAGCGAGAGAGACTGTCCTCCACCCCAACACATGGTACTAAAACGGTGTGTGTATGATCACCCCCACACAGTGATGGTAATACTGAGTGTAATCGTATAATACCTCCCCCTCAAAAAAGTTCTAAGAAAAGGGTTGAAAAATAATTATTTTTGACCCCGAAGTGGGGTTTTTTAAATCAACCCCAAAACCCACCTGTGAATGGTAGTGCAAGAATACAGGTACACAGAACCGGGCCCCCAGAACCAGGCCCAGAACCACCCCCAAAAACAGGTCCCAGAACCGGGCCCCAGAAAAGGCCCCAGAACCGGGGGCCGAACCGGGCCCCCAAAACCCCGGCCCCAGAACCAGGCCCCAGAACCAGGCCCCGAACCGGGCCCCCAGAACCGGGCCCCAGACCAGGCCCCAAAACCAGGGCCAAAAACCGGGCCCCAGAAAACCAGGCCCCAAAACCGGGCCCCCAGAACCAGGCCCAGAACCAGGCCCCAGAAAGGGTTAACTGGAGTGATCTGGATTTATTTTTTTCCCTTTCTTTTGGAAGAAGTTTAAGAAATTTCCCCTAAAAGTCTGTTTTCTTATTTTCTTAATAAAACCCTTGATGTATGCATGGGTTATTTTTGTGTTCTTCTTTGCCCTCCTTGGTGGACTTAAAAGTATGGTGACCATAAAATACCCCACATACTGGGCATTTAGTTTGTCATATCTGTGTGTTGTAAACTCCCAGAAGTACTTGTAACCAAGCCTGGTTTTACTCAACATCGTCAGTTGTTCAATTTTTAATTTTTTGTCCTTGAGGCCCTTTTACGGTCATGTTTTTATAGGGGGTTTACTCAGTCTTTAACTGGATTCCTTGACATTCCTTTTATTTGTTCTTCTCTTTTAAAATTTTATTCCAAATGTAGAAAGATTTTTCAGTATATGATGGAATCATTTTTGTCATAAGTTTTTTCCCAGGAATTTTAGATCTTTAGAAGTAGTTTCCCCCAGTGAAAATGTTAGTTATTATGCTAGTCGAGTGCTCTCATTGATAAAAATAGAATCGTAAAAATCATAGAGTAAAACTCAGGTCTAAGTTAATGTAGTCCCTTTTGGGATGGCAGTTTAAAAGTGGGGGGCCCCATTTTTAAAATTGGGTTTAAAAAAAAAGGGCCCCAAAAATCCGGAAGAGGTGGTGGGGGGTGGCGTGAAACAAGGGCTCAACCCTCAAAAAAAAACCTGGGACGGGTAATTATGTTTAGTGATTTACATTTGGTAGAGTGGGAACAACACTTTTCAGGTTATGGTTACGAGGTGAGGATACCATGTTGGGGGAAGTACAAAGTTTTAAAATTAGAAAATGAGCGACGCAACACTAGTAATGAGGGCAACACTCGAAAATGAGAGAGCAACACTCAGTAATGAGAGACGCAACATCAGTAATGAGAGACGCAAAAACTCGTAATGGGGGAACGAAAAACATCGAAATGAAGAGACAATACAATCACTCACTTGCAGCACAGTTTGGAACCCACATAGTAAAGCACGCAAGAAATTAGAGAAAGTGCAAAGGTTTGCAACAAGCAGCCCCAGAGCTAGGGGGATTGTCCATGAAGAAAGGTTGGGGGAAATCGGCCTAGAACTGGAGGCCAGGAGGGTCGGGGGGAGAATGAAACGACATATAAAATACTGGGGAAAGACGAGGGGGACAAAGGGGGATGTTCCGAGATGGGCCAGACACAAGAGGTCCATTGGAAGTTAAAGGGGACTCAGATGAATCAAAGGGATGTTGGAATATTTTCAGTATGAGTGCAGGCATGGAATAGCCTAAAAAAGTGTGTGGGGAGGCAGGGACCTACATTTTTTTAAGGCGAGGTATGAAAAGCTCAGGGGGAAGGGGAAGAGGACCTAGTAGCAATAGCGAAGAGGCGGGGCCCGGGAAACTGTGACTGACCCCTGCAAAACAAAAGGTGAGTACAAAAGGTGGTACACACACATGCACACGCACACAGAAAACACACAGGGACCCACAGACAGACCCCACGCACACACATCACGTCACGCACACAGACCACACACACGCACACCGACAACACACATGCGCACACACACACACACCCCACACAACAACACACAACAAAAACACAACACACACACACCATGACCACACACAACAACCCCCACACACCACCAAAAACCCCAAACACACACACAAGGGAAAGCAAAACAACTACTCTGAACCTAAAAACCTATACACCCCCCAAAACCCACACTAAAATCCATCCCCACAGCCTCCCCCCAACCCCCGGTATAGAATCCACAGTATGCCCCCAGGTTCCCCCCCTACAGGCCCCCCAAACCCCAAGTGTTGGAAAGGGAAAAACTGAGGTAGGGTCCCAAAAAAACGCTGAGGAATAACAAATAAGTGGGAGGAGTGGCTTTAAGAGTCAAAAAAGAAATCCCCGGACATCTTTGCTTCACAAAAACCCAAGTTTACGGTATGATAACAGATCCCATTTTTCCCAAGGGGTCCCAAATCCTAGGAAAGACAGGGGGAAAACCAGGGGGGGTGGGGGAAAAAGTGGGTTGTGATAAAAAATCGCGGGGAATTTTTTGGAGGGAAGAGGAGACAGGGAGAAGAAAGGTTTTCCCATGTGGGAACACTTCATCTGGAGGTCCAGGTGGAAATGCGGATGTAAAAACCCACCACAGAACAGAGGAGGCCCAAACAAGGTACGTGGAGCAATGAGCCCGGGGTTTACACCTGGTGAGTGGCCAGAAGGCTCGCATGCAGGGCAAAGCCACGAGTAGTCAGTAAGTGGAATAGTTTGGGAACCCATGTAGTGGAGGCAGGGCCCTACATAGCTTTAAGCGAGGGATGATAAAGCTCCGGCTCAGGGAGAGTGACCCAGTGCGATCAGTGAAGAGGGGGGCCCGGAGTCGGACTCGGCCCCCAACCTCAACTAGGTGAGTACACACACAGGGGAAAAAGACTTGTAACTGTGTAAAAAACACACACACAACAAGGATTTCACACCGTCTGGAAAATGCCCCTATGAACCCGCTCCTCTTCTCTCCCTTCTTTATCCTAATTCTCTCTCTACCATCTCACCCCACCCTTTTCTCTTTCTACCTATTCCCCTTTTACCTATATCTCTCTCTCTACCTATCTCTTTTTCCCCCCCCGTCTTCCCTTAAACATCTCTTCCCCCCCATTACTCTCCCCTCTCCCTTTTTCCATCTCTCTCCCCCCCTCCCCTTTCTCTCCCCCCACTTCTCTCCCCCCTAGCCTCTCTCTCCCCTCCGCTTTCCATTCCCCCTTTTCCCCCCCTTTTCCCCTCTCTCTCCCCCCCTTTTTTGCCCCTTCTCCTTCCCCCCTCGTCTTCATTCCCCCCCCTTTCCCCCTCCCCTCTCTCCCCCCCTCTTTCCCTTTTCCCCCTCCTCTTCTCCCTCTCTCCTCTTCTTCCCCATTTTCCTTTCAAATTCCCCTCTCCCACCCCTTCCTTCACTCTCTCTCCCCCTCTCTCACTTCACTCTTCTTCCCCCTTTTCCTTTCCTATCCCCCTCTTCTTTCTACCTTCCCTTCTTCCTCTCCATCTCTTCCCCCTTTTTTTCCCTTCTCACTCTCCCCCCCTTCCTTCCCCCTTTTTCTCTTTCCCCCTCCCACTCTCCCCTTTCCCCTTTCACTCTTTTTCCCCTCTCTCTCCTTTACCTTTTTCCCTTCTTTTCTTCTTTAAAAAAAAAAAAAAATGGGGGGGACTGCAGGAAAAAAGGGTAGTGAGAATGGTTCGGTAGGGAGGGTGGATTGAGGAGCAGTGGGGAAAAAGGGTGGAACAGAGTGGGAGAGAAAATTTGGAGGTTTTGAAAAAAAAAGGAGAAAAAAGCTCTTTGAAATTGGAAAAAAGGGTTGGAGAAAGAAAAAAAAATTGGGGGACACAAGTCGAAACTGCAGTAGCCAAGATAAGGGTCTAGAAGTTGAGATAAAAAGGTGAAGCGAGTTTTCAGGGGCAGTGACCAGAGAAGAACAGCATATGAAGTGCGAGGCCGAACAGGAAGGAAGGGAAATTTTGAATTTGTAAGGTCATATCAACCCGCCAAAAGAGCCCAAAGGGGGGAAGGGAAGAAAGTGGTTGCAGACGGAGGGGTGATAGGTCGAATGCTGAGGCACAACCTGCTATCAAGAGCACTGGAAAAAATCAAGGGGGAAAAATGACCTATACGGGAGGATCCAGAGTCAAGGGGTGAGGCAATGGAGGAGGAAAGGGCAAAAATCAATGTTTATCCATGGGCTTCAGGAGAGAGAGGAAAAGGACACACACTGAAAGGCAGAGGGGAAGAATAAGGAGATTTAGAAAATCATCCGGAAATAGGGGTGAAAAAAGATGGCGGATTGTAAATTTTCAGAGAATAGGGGGGGGATCGAAGGGGAGAAAAACCCACAATCAAGTGATTCTCAGGCGGAAACAGTGGGAACAGGATCCTCCAAGGGGAAAACCCCCATTGAAATACTGGAGAGTCAAAAAGGGTTTCCTGACAGAGAAGAACCAATCAGAATGAAGCAGCTGAGGGGAGGCAAAAAAACCCAAAAAGGGGCTAGGAAAAAAAGACAAAAGGATGGAACCAGCAAAAGGTCGTCAGAGCAGAAAAAGAACAGCAAGGGCAAGACACACACAACTTTCTCAGAAACCATAAACCTATCACACATCCCAACACACACTACAATCCATACCACGGGCTCCACCAACACCAGCTATAGAATCCCACAGTATTGCCAAACCAAGGTCTCCCACCCTCACGGGGCCCCACAAACACAGTGTTGGAAAAGGAAACTGAAGTATGGTCACAAACGCTGTGGTATAACAAATAATTTGGGAGGAGTGGATGAAAGTCAAAGAGGCATCACCGGAATCATAGCTCTCACAGGAAACAAGCTTAAGGTATGTTTAACAGATGCCATTTTTCCCAAATGGATCCCAAAATCGAGGAAAGACAAGGAACGGGGGGGGTGGAGGAGGGGCATTGCTGATCAAAAATCGCTGGAATTTTGTGAGTGGGGAGAGGGGGACGCGGAGAAAAAGCCCATTACATGGCGGGAACGCTTCATCTGGAGGTCCAAGGTGGTAATAGCATTGATGTATAACCCACCAAAACGCAGGAGGCCAAGGCAAGAGTACGACGAGAGCAATGAGCGAGGTTGACACACGGCTAGGTGGCCCAGAAGAGCTCATGATGCAGGGCAAAGTCTGATCTGGGGGGACTTTAACCACAAGGGTAGATTGGGGAACTGGGACCGCAGGGGGGCCCAAGGGATATGGAGGGCTAAGATGAGGGAGGTGATGGTTACGGGGAAAACTTCATGTACCAAACGTAAGGGAACTAAAAGAGGAGAGGGAGAAGATGAACCAGCAAGGCTAGACTTAGTAATCACCTTGAGTAGTGCAGATATCGAGGACTTCACATATGAAAGACCCCTTGGGCCAGTGACCATGTGGTTTTAAGCTTCGAATACACAGTAGAGTACAAGTGGAGGGAGAAGCGGAAGGCCAGGACGAAAGAAGCCAAACTACAAGAAAGGGGACCCCACAGGAATGAGGAACTTCCTGAACGGGGTTTTAGTGGGACAGAGAAAATGGCAGGGAAGCCAGTTAATGAATGGTGAATATGTAGCAAAAAAATGCAAGGAGGCTGAGGAGAGGTTTGTACCCAAGGGTAACAGGAAAAAATGAAAAAAAAACCAGGATGAGCCCATGGTTTATCCCAAAAGGTTTCAGGGAGGCAAAAACCAAGTGTGCTAGGAATGGAAGAAATATAGAAGGCAAAGGACCCAGGAGAATAAGGAGAGCAGTCGTAGAGCCAAAACGAATATGCACAGATAGAAGGGAGGGCCCAAAGACAATATGAAAATGACATAGCAGTGAAAGCCAAATCTGACCCGAAACTGTTGTACAGCCATATCAGGAGGAAAACAACAGTCAAGGACCAGTAATCAGGCTAGGAAGGAAGGAGGAGAGACAACAAGAAATGACCGTGAAGTATGTGAGAAACTCAACAAGAGATTCAAAGAAGTGTTCACAGAGGAGGGCTGAAGGGGCTCCAGACAGACGGGAGAGGGTGGGGCCACACCCCCATGTGCTGGAACACAGTGCACACAACCGAGGAAGAAGTGAAGAGGCTTCTGAGTGAGCTAGATACCTCAAAGGCAATGGGCCAGATAACATCTCCCCATGGGTATTGAGAGAGGGAGCAGAGGTGCTATGTGTACCCCTAACAACAATATTCAATACATCTATCGAAACAGGGAGATTGCCTGAGGCATGGAAGACAGCAAATGTAGTCCCAGTCTTTAAAAAAGGAGACAGACATGAAGCATTAAACTACAGACCAGTGTCACTGACATCTATTGTATGCAAAATCATGGAGAAGATTATCAGGAGAAGAGTGGTGGAACACCTAGAAAGGAATGATCTCATCAACAGCAGCCAACATGGTTTCAGGGATGGGAAATCCTGTGTCATAAACCTACTGGAGTTCTATGACATGGTTGACAGCAGTAAGACAAGAGAGAGGGGGGGGGGGATTGTATATTTTTTTGGACGCAAGAAGGCTTTTTGACACATTCCACAAAAGGTTTGGGTGCAAAAATGGAAGCCCAAAAGCAGGGAAACAGGGAAGGCATACAATGGATCAGGAATATTTGTCAGGAAACAGCAGCGAGTCAGGGTCGGGGCGGGGGTGCAGATGGGACCTGGACCACGGGGTCCCACGGGGTCGTCCTAGGACCTGGTTTCTGGTATTTGTGAACGACATCGGAAGGAAATAACTCTGAGGTGCCCTTTTTGAGATGACGTGAAGTTGATGAGAAAAATTTTCATCGATGAAGACCAGGCAGAACTACAAAAGGGATCGGGACAGGTGCAGACCTGGTCCAGAATTGGCTCTTGATTAAAGCCCACCAAGTGAAAAGTCTGAAGATTGGGGAAGGGCATAGAAACCGCGAGGGAGGTACAGTCAGGGGGCCAAGACTAAAAAACCTCACTCAAGGAAAAAGATTTTGGGGTGAGTATAAACCCAGGCAATCCCCTGAACGAAAATCAATCAAAAACTGCTGCACCCCAAAAGGGCGCCTGGCAAACCTCAAACAGAATTCCGAATTTTAATAAGGAATCGTTCAGGACCCGTACATCGTGTACGTTAGGCCCTTTTGGGAGTATGCGGCACCTTGGAACCCACATTTAGCCCAAGCACTTAAAGAAACTAGAGAAAGTGCAAAGGTTTGAAAAAGGGACTAGCCCAGAGCAAGAAGTATGTCCTAGAGGGGGGGTTTTTAAGGGAAATAAACCCCTGACGAATGGGGACAGGAGAGATAGGGGGGGACATGATAACAACATGCAAAATCTAGGGAATTGACAAGGGGGAAACAAAGACAGGATGTTCCAGAGATAGGACACGTAACAAGGGACACATTTGGGGGGAAATGAAAACACAGTAATCACGGGGAATTTTGGAAGTTTTCTTCAGCCACAGAGTAGTCAGTAAGTGGAATAGTTTGGGAAGCGATGTAGTGGAGGCAGGATCCATACATAGTTTTTAACAGAGGTATAAAATAAAAGCCGGGGTTCGGGAGGTGCCCTAGTTAGCGATCAGTGAAGAGGGGGGGACAAGGAGCTCGGACCGACCCCCCCAAAGTAAGATGGTTTTCCCCTTCCTGTGGCTGAGTGGCTTATAAAGCCACCTTCGGGGGTGTGAGGGAGTGCGCGCCGGAGCGCCAGCGAGCGTCACTCCCACCCATCCACTCTCTCACACCACCCCCAACACCCACCTCATCTACCTGTGGTTGTTTGCACCCTTGTCCCGGGTCCTACTACTTTTTTGGGGTCACAATGGTAAAAGAGATTGAAAGGTGGGGGCCAACGATAAAACCCAATTAGGGGAGTTCCCCGGGGTGAGCGCATTTCTTCGAAACAGTGGATGTAGAGGAAACCCCACCCCCCCACAGGCAACATCTTCACCTATACCCCTCACCCCCCCGTCTACCACTACAGACTTCAGTGATAGTTTAAGACATTTTTCTAGCATTTAAAAAATTTGCGTGTTGAGAATTTATAGTAAATTTTTTGTGTACTCTAAACCTTGTGTTTTCAGTGTAAACGCAGTATTTCTTTGACTCTTTATTTTTATAATTTTTTCAGTGTTTTCACTTTTTTATATTTTTTTTTTATCTTTTTTTTTTTTTTCTACTCTCTGTCTGTAGAAATATTATTGTGTAGTGTACCAGTCATCACTTGTGGAAGTGATTCAATTTTTTTTTTTGTATTCTTTCAGGTTGTATTCCCCAGTATTTTGTCATTGTATTTCATGCGTGATATTCCCCCCGTATACTAAATTATCCATTATTTCATGTGTGTTTTTTTTTTTTTTTTTTTCGTTTTTCCAGCGTGTTTTTCCCTCAAATTTTTTCGCAGACTGTGTACCATTATTTTTGCAAGCAAATTTTTGTCGTATCAGCACAGCAAGATTTTGTTGTTTTGTCGTTCTCACGCAGGTTTTTGTTGTAAAAATATATTATAATAATGAAGTGTGCCCGCCACGAAAGGGTTTAACCTCCCCCTTTTTTCCTTTGTTTTTTTTTTTATATTTTTTATTTTTTGAAAAAATTTTCACTTTTGATGAAATTTTATTTTTTTTAAACGTTAAAGTGTTTTCTTTACTTGCTTGGTAAATTGTTTTTTCAATTTAAAATTAAGGGGGTAAAGTGTTCAATCATTTTTTTTTTTTTTCTAATTTTATTTCATTTTTTTTACCTGAGTTTTTCCCAGTGACACTTTATTACGCAGTGATTTTTTTCTCACTTTATTTTTTTGCAGTTCTGCAGTGAATTATTTTTCTTTATTAATTTTTTGATTTTATTTTAATTTTGTCTATCCCTTCTTAGAAAATACTTAAATTTTCCCCTTTAAAACAATTTAATAATTTTAATTTTTATACTTTTACTTTGATTTAAAAAATTTAATTTAATTAATTTCTCTGTAGAAAAAGGGAAAAGACGCTCATTTGCATTAAATTCAGTCCCCAAAAATTATTTTTACTTGTATTTTCAATGTAAAATTTTTCTTGACCTTGGGTTTGTCCTTCTTCTTGCAGTGTATCTTAAAAATTTTTTTTTTTTTCCTTCTGGGAATTATTTTGTTATCTTTTATTTCAATTCTAAAATTTTTTTTCTTTTTATTGTTCATTATTTTTCCCTTATTTGTTCTCGTGTACTTTGCCATTATGTCTCACATACCGCAAGTGATACTTTAGTGAAGTCGACACTCGACCCCCAGGCTACTTTGCTGCTTTGTCATCAGTCTCACATTTTCCTTCCCAAAACGCAAAAAACCGCCTCAGACACCGAGATATTATAGTTATACTCGTGATTCCCTTGATGCTTACCTTTTTTCAATGGCCATTACAAAATCTTGAAGCAGGTTTGCACCATTCTTTTCGTGTAGGCTCTATTGAAGTCCCCCTTCAGAGGAAAGTCTTATCAGACTTGTTTAAAGAAGCCTTTACGATCCCCGCTGCTGTTCACGTTTTTTTTGATCCCCTTGATATGGTGACTTCAGGAATCTTCAAAGGGGTCACATATGAGGAAACTGTTCGTTCTTTCCTTGCCCCAAAAAAAACAGCTGATCCATATTTTCTTTCTTAGGGGAACTATAATGCTCACCCATGAGTAAGAATCGTTGATGCATTTCGTTAGATTAGACAAATTTTATCTCATTTATCAATGCTGCCCAATTTATCATCTTTTGCCCCTGCGAGGATAAACCCCCGGGTCCCCATCGTTTGTAAATTGGCGCTTTTGGAGCAATTTTAAAGAATAAGCCACCGTTCGTGTGTGTTATGAGGCTCATCTCCAACGTGACGATGGAACCACTTAACCCTTTAAATCATGTCTTCCCTTTGTCCCCCGGGGTATTTTACTTGTATCAAAAGTAAGTCACACATTGCCTCGTCTGCCCCCCTCTTGTTTGCGCCACAGAGAAAAACGTGGTCGTCAACCATCTCAGAGATCACCAAGAACCAGTGTACAGAGTCTTATACACCTCTAGTTTTTCATTTACATTCAGTAACATAGTCGGCGGAATTGTTCAACTGTGGTTTCCGGGCCAATTGCAATTAATTGTCCAAAATAGTTACCCTAAAGACTCTTTCTGAGATAGCCCCAATCTTCCCTACGACTTATCATAGAATATATGGACATGACACATCGAGAGCAATGTCTCTATAACCTTCATATTAGGTCTTTCCGTGGCCTTTCCCAACCCCCAGAACCGTAGAGGAAACAGATTTCGGGTTCTAAAAATAACCAGAACCGGGGTCATTCTTCCAATTTCAAACTAAACCAGAACCGGGGCCGTTTTCCCCAATTTTCGGGGAAAATTCGAGCGCCCAGAAAAACCGTCCCATGGTTTGACAGTAATGAAAAGAGTACACCATCCCCATTCAAAAATTCCTTTAACCCTTAAGCAGTCTCAGAATGAAAACCCCTGGAGATGTTGCTTCCATGTCCTGATGTAGATGTTTTTTGGGGGATGAAGTAGAACATGTCTTTTTGAGGGGACAATCCCCCCTTTTCTTTTTGACATAATTTCCCATGCCCCCATTGGCCTATATGCAAGCATTTTTTTTATAATGCGCCGTTCATTTGTTCAGGGACTTGGTGCGCAAGTCAATTTATTAGGTCTAGTTTTTTTTAAAGGGATAACATTTTTACAACATGTCCTTTGTAGAACCGACTCATGTGTCCTCCCTTAGTGGGTATCTGGTTTCACCTGCGTGTTCGGGTGGGATTTCCCTAACCTTTCTATCCAAGGTAGAGACTTCACTGTTTCCCTTTCCCTTGTTGTCGACCAATTACTTTCCCTGGTGACCTTTCTACGGGTTTGCTTTATGCGAGATTACGATTGTGCCGACCCTTTCGTGGCATGCCCAAATTACGACTTGATGTTCCTTCTGGGGTTCCCAGTTTGGGTCAAAAATCTGTTATACGCCGAGTATGATGTAGGATTAAGCCCCTTACAAGTAATGCATTCCCCAGTACGACCCAAGGGGTTAGGCATGGTAATTCTGTCACCCCCATCAGGCCCACCTATACCTTCGACTTGCAGGTAGTCCGATGCCTCAAGTGTCCGAGGACACTCAATTGCCTTGAGTGCACAACTTCCCCTGCAATGCCTGCTAGTTGAGTGTAGTTTCTCCACGGGGGTTGCCTTGTCAAAAAAAAATTCTTGCAACTAGAAATGCATCTTTTTTTGATGTCACATGCCGTCTGCAAAAGACGTCTCTGTTGCGGCAAGGCTCTCACTAGAGTGTCTGTTGTTGTTCCTAGTGTTCCAAGGTGATAACGTCCTAGTTGCCCAGGATTTTTTGCAAAGAAAAAGGTCAATTTGTTGACCATCCTTACTTTTTGAAAGAATAGTAAGATCCATTTTTACCTGGCCAACACTTTGGTCACAGTGTTCGCCTCAGAGCAAATACCAATCTTTTTTGACCTTGTTCCATTTCCCTTACCCTGTTTCATGAGGATAGTTGTCCCCTGCCATGGGTGGGGTGCTTTTTTCTGCCGGGGAACCTCCCACTTTACTGGATCAATCTTTTTCCACCGGGGGGAGGAAAAAAGATTAGCTCCCACGATTCCCCAGATGAAGTCAAGCGTTTGTTGACCTGTTAAAACAAACGTCGTAAAGCCATTGCTTTACCAGGGGAAAGGGTTTTTATAACGAACTTATTGCCCCATCTTTTATTCCACTTGAACCGGGTACTAAACCTATCTAATCCCTGCGTACAGAATGCCTCATTCCAAGTTGCTGTCGCAAAGAATTGATAAATAAAAATGCTTGATGATGGAGTTTTTTGCACTTAGCAACCCCCTTGGAATGCACCTTGTTTACAGTCCCTAAGAAGGATGTACTTGGCGCCAGGGATTGACTTGGAGGTTAAAATGCGAAAACCTTCCAGATCGTTTCCCTCCCTGTACGGGTTTCTTTTACGTAATATCGGGAAAAAAAAAGTTTTTTTAAACCCTAGATTTGTTACAAGGGTTTTGGCAAGTCCCTCTTAAAGAGGACACCCAAGAGCTAACTGCATTCTCCACCCTACAGGTCATTTCACTTCCTCCGATGGCGTTTTTGGATTACGATTTTCCCCCCTATCACGTTCTCAAGGCTCATGACTAATATCTTTAGGGTCTCATAGGAATCACTTATGGGGTACTTAGTGACGAAAATCGTATGTCTAAAGAGGGATACACACTTGAAAAAGCTTGAGTAGTTTTTTGGTAGTTTGAAGACCCCAATTTAAAGTCAAACTGCTAAATGTAAATTTTTCAGATCGAAATTAAGTTTTCTTGTCACGTAGTACCCTAGGGGGGTTTTACAAAATGACCAAAGAAAATAATGCAGTATAAATTTTCCAACTCCCAAAAACTCTGATGCCGAAAGTCCTTGTGGGCTTAGCATTTTTTTTTATAGACTTTCTTTTCCTAATTTTTTCTTTCCTGCTCCCTCCTCTAACGAGTTGCTTAAGAAAGATGTCCTTTTTTTGGACCTTCTGTCAAGAAAGAGCATTCCAACTCTAAAAAAAAAGCTAACATCTGCTCCAATTTTTGAATTTCCGGATTTTTCAAGCCCTTCTATCTGCAACTGATGCCATTTTAAATTTGGGATAGGTGCTTACTAGCTCAAAGACCGATGGAAAAGTAAAAACGCAGTTGCATTTGCTCCGAGCCTTCGAAGGTAAAAACTTTTTAAAACAGTAACTGGGAAAGGCTTTAGAATATAGGGCCCCTTTAAAGACTTCCGAGACATTTTTATCAGTACTCTGTTCATGTCTTGACAACCATGCTCCACTGATCCCCTTATTCCAAACAAACAACCTACGGAGGTTAGCCAGATGGACCTTGACTACCCAAGAGTTCCCCCCCCTTTGAGCATTTACCTGGCAAGAAAAATGTGTCGCAGATCCCCTTATGGGAACAATGTTAGTTGTAACTGCGACCCCCCCATTTAGTACTGAAGATGAAAGAATGCTCAACGAACAGATCCTAGTGGGGCTGGTGGATTGATTTTCCCGTCCAGGAAGTCTTATTTTTTGCCTGTGAAGCCACCAGCACCCTCAGTGACTTTGCCATGCCAAGAATTACTTTTCGAACAGCCGGTTGGGTACTCCTAGCAGAAGAGTATACCAGTTAGTAAAATTTCCCCAGTCACTATGAATGTAGCCTTACAGCTTTTCCGAGTACCAGGTGTTGCACACCCTGGGATGGTTTTCAGTAAAAACAAGCCCGATTGAAATACTTTTGGCCTCGTTTTTGGCAACTGATTTTCTGAGTATGTTAAGAAATTAGTGTCTGCATGCAACATAAAGGCAAAGCTAATGGTCCCAATCCCAAAACCAAGTATATCCCTACAGCGAAAAGTGGGGGAAAAAGTTGCGCTAGATTTTTTAACTAATTTCCCAAAGTTCCCCCAAAGGGAAACAAACATCGTGTGTTATGGTAGCCATTTCACCCGTTTTTTGAGTTTGTTTCCTATTGCAGATAAGACTGCCCGGACAGTAACTAAAGAGTTTAAAGAACGCATTATCTGCGGCATACCACCCCCAAGTCCCCTTAGTAACAGATAATGGAGGTGAATTCGTAATGAAATCTTGAAAATTTGTGCACCCCTTGTACAAATCTCTAAATCCCCATTTTTCCTCATCACCTGCCCGCAAAGGGGGTTTGCGGACGAACCAATAAGAAAGTACTTATGCTTGAGAGCCCTATCAATCCCCAAAGTGAAACTTGGGATGAAGTTATACTATGTGCAGTGTGCATAAATTTGCTTACAAATTTTTTAGGTTGAACCCACATTATGCTTGTATGGTGTAGATAAACGTTTGCCTTATGAGTTGTTATTTTAATCCGAAACCCCAAATTTCAAAAACCCCGATGATTTATAGCAACTCGTACCCCGCTTAGCCAAAATGTTTTTAGAAGAATCCCCTGAAAAAACTTCATAAAATCAAACAGCAGAATTTACAGAGTCGCAAAAACTCGAGCAAAGCCCTCCAAAATCAAAATAGGGTTTGAGAGTTATGCTGATTAACTTTTAAAAAAACGCTGCAATGCCCAAAACTTGATCAAAAATTTTTTTGGTCCTTTTCGAGTAGTTGAACATTCACTGGTAATAATATTTAAAAGGTTTAAAGATTAGTATGGTCAGATAAAGAACCCATTTTTGGTCATATGAAGTTAGTAGTGATGATAATGATGTTCCCAACCCCGACCAAAGTGACAGACTCTGACAAAAACCTCCTGACCCGTACTCTCTTCCTCGATACTCATCAGACGGGGCAACCCGAATGTCGTTTTTTCCCCCGTACACGGGCAGGTTATTTAGAAATCCTCAAAATCTTTTAACTTCCCAATTTAGATTTTTCCTCAAATACGCATGAGTTAGCCCGGCTACAGAGTTGATCCTCCCGAGATGAACCCATTTTGCATATGTCAATCTCACCCTAGCGAGGGGGTGGGTTAATGTAAAAAAAAACCCGTTTAGATGAAAAAATTAAATAAAATTATCAGATTCAAGAATTTTTTTTTTTGTGTTCATGTTCTCTCCATTCCCGAGAGTTAACAGTCTAATTTGAGGGGCACGAATCTGCCTTTTGTAAACACTTTTCTTTGTATATATTTCCTTCCCCCAGAATCCCTAATCACAAAATACAGATCGATCGACAAAATTTTTTTTTATACTTTAATCTCAACGTTTTAGTTTGTTGTTTACTTTTTGATTTTTAAATTGTACTATATTATACCTTGGGATTGCATTTCAGTTTCAGTTACGTAAGCTTCCATTTCAATGTTCTATTATGTAGGTTATAATGTTTAAAATTTTTGTGTATTTACTTGTATAGAACAGCCCAAGCCCTTTTTCCTGCCATCTTAGTTTGTATTAGTTGTTGTCGGGACGACATCTTGCGTCGCCGAGCCTCGTTGTAGTAAACCCGTTACCAGTAACCGTGTACCGTTGACTCAAAAGACCAAACCGTCCCCTGCCGGTCACTATTGACTCATATTGCGCTGACCTGGCATTATTCAAAGACCCTCTATGGGGACGTGGGGGCCAGCCAGTCGTCGTGTTAGGAGTGTAGCAAGGAGGCGGCCCCGTAAGGGACAACCCACCTTTTCTGTAATTATACGTCAACCGCCCAGTGAGTTTTCTTACCTAATCCCCCTGCGAACTCCCACTAACACGACACACTCCAGACACACACACACCACACACACCCCACACACACACACCAACACACCCACAGACACACACCACACACACACACCCACACACACACACACACACACCACACACACCACACCACACCCACCACAACACACACACTTGTGGAGGGTCACGCGGTTTGAGTCGTGTTTTGGTGGTAATTTTTTGACTGTGCCCCTAAGGAATAGAGGGGGGGGATATGGTGTCTGCACGCATAAGAGTGCAAAAAATACTTAAGGCCCCAAAAAAAAAAGGAAAAAATAAGTGATCACAGAAAAGAAAACAAAGGAAAAAAATGGCTGAGTGTTTTTGGGGGCCGTTGGAAGGGGTGAACGGTTGTGTCAGGCCTAATAGTGTTGCCTTTAAAACGCAGTGGAGTATTTGAAAAAATAAAGTGCGACACAAACCCGGGAGGGTAAAAATATGTATAGATGTGTCTTTTAAATACAGTGCGTGAGTGAAAAAATTTGAAAGTAGAGACTTAGTGCATAAGGAAGTTAGTGGAAAAATTACCGAGAAGCATCAAACTTCAACTTCGGGAGACAGGGCAGACCCGCAATGTTTTTCTGCATGCCAGCCGCAAGTAAAAATTCCCTAGTTTTTAGTTGCAGGGTAATTTACCTGTCTCTAGCGGAATTGGGGGGGCACTCTCTCGAGCTATCGAATTAGAATAAGCAGCATTTATGGATTTAATGAATTTAGAGGGAGGGCATGTAGGCGAAGCCTGTGAATTTATTTTTTAACTAATTTTAAAACGCATAAGAGTAAGTGGGAACCAAGAGATTGGGTACATATACAAAACATTGAGTGCATAGTGGGAAATAAGGAATTTACAAAAAAATATCCAACACGCTTGGTTTAGAACAACTCTGCTGTTAGGCAAAATTGAAAAGCTGTTGCCACACCACACACACACACACACACCACACCCAAACACACAAACACACACCAAACACACACACACCACACACCAAAAAAAACCAACACACCCACCACACACCATTATACAGGATTTCCACCTTCCTGTGAAAATGACACATAACCCCTTTCCCTTTCCCCCCCCAAACTCTCTCCCCCTCTTCTCCTCTCTCTTCTCTCTTCTTCTCTCCTCCTCTCTCTCTCCTCTCCTCTCTTCTCCCCTTCCTCTCTCTCCTCTTCTCTGGGCCCTCTCTCTGTCTCCCCTTTCTCTCTTCCTCTCACTTTCTCTTCCTCTTCTCCTCTCTTCTTTCCCTCTTTTTCCCTTTCTCTTCCCTTGTCACTCCCCCCCTCTCTTACCTTTTCCCTCTCTTACTTTCTCCCCCTTTTACCCCTTTTTTTTTCCCCTCCCAGGCTCCCCTTCTCTTTTCCCCCTCTCCCTCCTCTCCCCCTTTTTCGTT
This sequence comes from Cherax quadricarinatus, assembly GCF_026875155.1. Taxonomy (NCBI): domain Eukaryota; kingdom Metazoa; phylum Arthropoda; class Malacostraca; order Decapoda; family Parastacidae; genus Cherax; species Cherax quadricarinatus. The sequence goes on along the minus strand of NC_069439.1, from coordinate 40,709,710 downwards.
TTTTTTTTTTTTTCTCTTTCACTAAAAAAAAAAAAAAAAGGGTGGGGGCTCGCAGGAACAGGGATCAGATGACCCAAAGGGACTGGTAGGGAGGAATGGATGGAGGAACAGTGGAAAAAAGGTAGAGCAAGAATGGGAGAGAAAATTAGAAAAGCTTTCTGAAAAAAGGAAAAAAAAGAGCCTCTGTGAAAAGGGAAAAGAGGTTGGAGAAGGAGACGAAGAATTGGGAGGCAAAGTCGAAATCAGTAGCCGGGTTTAAAAAAGGTCCCCAGAATTTGAGGTAAACACTGAAACCCCAAATCCGGGTAGAAACCCGAGAAGACATACCATACGAAGTGAGAGGCTGAACAGGAAGGAAGGAATATGAATTTTGCAAGGTCATTACCTGCAAAGAAGGCCGGGAGGGAAGGGAAGATCAGATGGGTGAGATGGGAGGGAGATAGGTTGAATGGAGGGACAAAACCCTGCTACCCAAGAGCCAAAGGAAAAAAACAAGGGAGAAAATGACCCCAACAGACAGGAACCAGAGTCACAGGGGAGAGGAATGGGAGGGGGGAAAGGGCAAAAACAGTGATTATCCCTGGGCTTCGGGAGAGAGAGGAAAAGGGGCCACATGGAAAAAGGCAGGAAAAAAAAAGGAAAAATTGAGAAAATTATACGGAAAAAAGGGGGGGGAAGCATGGATGAATTGTAAATTTTCAGAGAAAAAGGGGGGTACTTGAAGGGAGAAAAAACCCACCGATCAAGCGTTTTTTCCCGGACAGAAGCAGTGCGGAAAGGATCCTCCAAGAGAAACCCACGTTGAAAAGCTCGGAAGAGTACAAGGTGTTCCCAGACAGAGACAGAACCGAAAGAGAGACCCGCAGCTGAGGGAGGGGACAAAAAAGCGAAAGGAGCTAGGAAAGGGACAAGGATGGAACCCAGAGGTCTTTAGAGCAAACGAGCGCAAAGGGGAAGCACACACACAACTATCCTCAGAACCCCACAACCTATCACACAAACCCAACACACAAAAAAAAATCCCTACCCCAGCTTCCCCCCAAACCCCAACCTAGAATCCCACAGTAGCACCAGGTCTCCCACCTCACAGGGGCCCCCCCAAACCACAGCGTTGGAAAGGAAAAATAAGGTTGGTACACAAACGCTAATGGAAAAAAAAAACAAGTGGGGGGGAGTGGCACGAAAGAGTCAAAGAGGATCACCAACATTATAGCGATCACGAAACCAAGCTTACAGGTATGATAAAAGATGCCATTTTTTCCGCGGGGGGTACCCGATCCTGAGAAAAGACAGAAGGAACAGGGGGGGGGTGGAGGAGTGGCATTTTGGGGTAAACAGGGTGGGAATTTTGATGAGTGGAGAGAGGAACAGCGGGAAGAAAAATATTTCATAGCGGGAAAGCTTTTATCGGTGGCCCAAGGTGATAAAAATTTCAGTGATTATAACCCAACAGAACAGCAGGAGGGGCCAAGGCAAAAAGTATGACGAGAGCAATAGAGCGATTTGGTTTCCACTGGCTGCAGTGGCCAGAAGAGCTCATGCATCGGACAAAGCTCCTGATCATTGGTGACTTTTAAAACAAGGAGATCGAAAGGTAGAAAATTGGGGCCCTGGGGGCCAAAATACTTGGGGGGAAGATGATGGAGGTTACTGGAAAACTTCATTACCCCACGTAAGGGAACACTACAAAAAGAAGGGAGAGGATGAAACGCAAGACTGGATTTGTATTCACCTTGAGTAGTGCGATGTTTTAGGACATACATAAAAGAAAGACCCTTGGGGCCAGCGATCAGTGGTTTTTTAGTTCGAAAACACAGAAGACTACAAGTGGGGGGGAAAACAGGAAGGCCCGGGGCAAATGAAACCAAACTTCAGGGAAAGGGGACTACACAGGAATGAGGAACTTCCTGAATGAGGTTCAGTGGGACAGAGAAAAAGGCAGGGAAGCAGTTAAGAGATGATGGGAAAGTAGCAACAATTTTTTTAAGGGGGCTGAGGAGGGGGGTTTGTATAAAAAAGGGGGGCGGTTTTTTTGGGGGTGGTGGGTTGTGGGGGGTGGGGCTGGGAATGGAAAAAAAAAAGGCAAAAAGGGGGGGGGGGATTGGCCAAAAAAAATCAAAAAAAAAGGGGGGTTTTTGAAAACCCTGAAAAACCTTGACCCGTGTTTTGCCCTCAGGAAAAAAAAAACCCAAACCCGGAATAAAGAAAAAAAAAACAAAAAAGCCGGAGAGTTTGGGAAACCCAAAGATCAAAAAAAGGCAAAAAAACAAGGGGCTAAAAAGGGGGAATGGGGGGAAAAATTGGGCAAAGCCCAGAGGAAAAGGAAGAGGTTTTTGGTGAGAGAATCAAAGGCAAGGGGAGAAAACCCCAGGGTCTAAGAAAGCAGAAAGGGATTGGACCCCAAAACTTTCTAACAACAAAACAGGAAGGGGGAAGGAAACAAAGCAAAGGGCCCAATCTTAAAAAAGGGGGGGGAAGAACACAAAATGACCGTGACGAAAAAATTGATCAAAATCAGGAAAAGAATTTGTCAGGAAAGAAGGGTGGAACATCAGAAAGGAATGACCCCATCCCAGCAGACAACTGTTTCAGAGAGGGGGAAAATCCTGTGTCACAAAACCACTGGAGTTTATCATGGTGACAGAAAAAGAAAAGGGAGAGGGGGTGGGTGGATTGCATTTTTTGGCTCCCAAGAAGGCTTTGACCATTTACCACACAAGGATTAGTCAAAAAGGGGAAAGGACCAAGCAGGGAAAACAGGAAGGCACTGCAAGGATCGGGGAATATTGTCAGAAGACAGCAGCGAGTAAGGGTACGGGTGAGGTTCGAGTGGGGGACCTGTGACCCGGGGGTCCCCCAGGGGGTCAGTCCTAGGCCAGTGCTTTTTGGATTTGTGCGACTGACGGAAAGGGAATAAACCCAGGGCCCTGTTTGCAGATGACGTGAAGTTGATGAGAAGAATTCCTCGATCAAGACCAGCAGAATACAAAGGATCTGGACGGCTGAGCCTGGTCAGCAAGGGCTCCTGGAGTTCAATCCCACCAAGTGAAAAGTATGAGGATTGGGGAAGGGAAAAAAGAAGACCAAAAGACGGATACAGTTGGGGGGCCAGAGCTACAAACTTTCACTCAAGGAAAAAAATTTGGGGTGAGATAACACCAGGCCCTAAAGCACATCAATAAATAATGTGGCATATGGGCCCTGCAAACCCTAGAAAGCTTTCCCGACATCTTAAAAAGGAATCGTTCAGGCCTGTACACTTGTCGTTAGGCCTTTTTGGGAGTATCGGCCCATTTTGGGAAAACCACACCTAGCCAAGCATGTAAAAAAAACTAAAAAAGTGCAAAGTTTTGCAAAAAGACTAGCCCCAGAGTTTAAGAGGTATGCCCTTGATGAGGGGTTTAAAGGGGAAAATCAACCTGACGACACGGAGGACAGGGGGGAATGGGGGGACATGATAAGATTTTAAAAAAAAACGAGGAATTGACAAGGTGGACAAAAAAGGGATGTTCAGAGACTGGACACAGCAACACGGGGACACAGTTGGAAACTGAAGACACAGATGAATCTAGGAGTTAGGAAGTTTTTCTTCAGCCCAAGAGTAGTCACGAAGGGAATGTTTGGGAAGCGATGTAGTGGGGCGGTCCATACATAGCTTTAAGCAGAGGTCGATAAAGTCATGGTTCGGGAGAGTGCCCTGTAGCGACCAGTGAAGGGGGGGGCCAGGACTTGGATCGACCCCTCAACCTAACTAGGTAGTCCCAAAACCACACAGACACACACACACAACCACACACAAAAAAACACAACACACACAACACACACACACCCCACACCACCCCAAGACAACCACCCCCGACCCCCCCCCCACCACACACACACACACACACACACACAACACCCCAAAAGCACAAACACACACACAACACACACACCACACACACACACCAGAAAACCACACACACACACACACACAGACACACCACACAAAACACCACACCACACACACACACACACACACAACACCACACACCACACACACACACACGCACAGAACACACACACCAACAAAACCAAAACAACACACAGCACACACACCCCACACACACCCCACACACACCACACACACACCACCCCACCCACACACCACAGGCACACACTAAACCCAAAACAACACACACACACACACAACAACCACACACACACACACACACACAGACACACCAGACACACACCACACACACAACACACACAGAACACACACAGACACACACAACAAACAACCACACACACACACACACCACACACAAAACACCACAACAGACACACACAACACAGCCACCAGACACACACCACACACCACACACCACCACAAAAACCACACCACACAAAACCACACACAACACACACACGCACAGAACAACCACAACACACGCACAGACACACACAACACATACACACACACAACACCACACACACACAACACCACCCACACACACGCACACACACACACACACACACACAACACAACACACACACACACACACAGAACACACACACAACACACACACACCCACACAAACACACACACACACACAAACACACACACGTTATATATCGCTACATATTAAAGGGAAGTTTTTATGTTATGTTTTTCAGTATATTAAAATAATTTTAAAAAAATCCTGTTCCAGAAGCAAAGGCTTTACGCAACTCATTTTTTAGTCATTGTTAATGGTACAGATATATAAAACAGATACGGAACTTTCATGCTGTCTCGCTAACAGATACTAAACTTGTTTATAAATATGATACACATGCTAATTTTATTTAAATTAATTTAGCAAATATATTAATTAGTCGATGTTTTTCCTTGAGTTTATGGTCAGCTGAAGGAGGGTGAGAGACGCAGCCTCTGGTCACGTTAGTTTCCGTCGGGTTTCCGCCAGAAAACTATTGATTTTGCTGTGGATGAACCCGAAGTGAAGGTCAGGGAAGCTCACACACCCTCTCAAGGGCATACTAAAAATTAAGTTGAGATTTGGAGCGTAATTAAGGAAGTAAGTTAGAAAATATAGTGTTCGTGAAATATGAAGACCATTATTGCTTAGTATGCGTCTGACAACACACACTCGAAATATGTATGTGTAAATGCATGCGATTTTTAGGTATTTTTTTTTATCCCTCATACGTGCAAATAAAATATCAATATGAGTGATTCATTTTATAAATAAAAACACGGAGATAGTATAGCAAATAAAGCTCTTTTCCACCTCTTTCCCGTGGTATATTTCCATTATCACCTCCATCATGGAAGCCACATCCACATTTCTGCTCCCTCATGTGGGTCCCAATTCTTCCAGTTTATTTCTTTGTGACTGAAACTTGCCATGAATGATAACTTAAGCCATGCGGGCTCCTCTTCTTGTTGCTGCTTCCACTATGTCAATCACTGCTGTGCTGACAGGAGTGTACAACGGACAAGTGTAGTAGTAGCAGCATCAATACACACAGCAAGAGGCATTCTTGAGCTTCCCCAGCGCTCGGCCCTTCACGCAAAGCTGGGGAGTAGCTCAAAAAGGAGCCTGTAGTGCTTGTTGTGTTTGTACCTCTTGACATCGTCTGCTGCTGTACAGCTGCCACACCCTTCGAGCCCAATGTGGCCGGGGTTTGTGGCAGCTCAAGGTGCCTAGCTTCTCCTTTCGAGCTCCATGGGGGTGGGGAATAGGGGTAGGCCTGGAGACATTTGGTCCCAGAAGACGATGAGGTACTTGTACCTCCTCTCATGGCAAACTTAGGTCTGAGACACTCCCTCGACAGGGAGTCAAGGCCGGATCCGGCGATTATACCGGCAAATCTACAACAGAACAGAACATTGTTGTGCTATTGTCTTCGTTTTCTTGTCTAGTTTCCTATTATGTAGTGGTTGGTTGTATATCAATCCTGCTACTACTATTTTGGGTACCCAGACTAGTCTATTATACCTACTATGTTGTATTTTGATTAATTTCTATTCATTTCTGTCATCTCTTCAAAACTACACTTGTTTTTGATCATGCTACTCCTCCCCTTTCCCTGTTTCATCTTTTTCCTTATTCTTTGATATCCTGCTGGGAATATGACATCTGTGATAGCTATGAAGTCTGGGGTTTTGTCTGCTGTCTGTTCACTATTCTTACTTGAAATCCATTCTCATGTATGTACTACGTATGTACTGGTGTGGAGTGTTCAAGCTGGGAGTGATGATGGGAGTGTGATGGGAGTTCAGAGTATGGTTGTAGAAAGGGGAAATGAGGGGGGTTATTGTTATTGTGGGGGGGGGGGGGGAGGAAAGCAGGGGTGGGTCTAAATTTGGTCTTGCTGAGAGATGGGCTGCTGGATCTTCCCTCCTCTTTACCACACTCTGTTGATGACTTTTCGTTCTTTTACGTTCTCCCTCAATTGTTCCCTTTCCATTTCTGCTGTGTCAGTCTAGGTGTACACGGTGATATCTTGCATTCCTGAAGAATGTTGTTTTGTCTCTAGATCCTGTTTCCTGTTACCAGAAAGTTAGATGGATACTAGTTGATGCTGATGAATGAGGGAGGAGTCATGAAACTTGGCAGACGATGCAACTTACCCCCAGTGAAAAGTACGGGCGTCACTGGTACACTACGAGAAAACGCAGTAAGTGTCCGGGGCCCAATACTGTTCAACAGCCTCCCACCAGCAATAAGGGGCATTACGGGAAGACCCCTGGTTGTCTTCAAGAGGGAGCTGGGCAGATACCTAAAGATAGTGCCGGATCAGCCGGGCTGTGGTTCGTACGTTGGATTTGCGTGCGGCCAGCAGTAACAGCCTCGTTGATCAGGCCCTGATCTACCGGGAGGCCTGGTCGTGGACCTGGCCGCGGGGGCGTTGATCCCCGGAATGCCCTCCAGGTAGATTCCAGGTAGGTAAGGAAGGTTAGGGAGGAGTCATGATTAAGGAAGGTTAGGGAGGAGTCATGATTAAGGAAGGTTAGGGAGGAGTCATGATGATTAAGGAAGGTTAGGGAGGAGTCATGATGATTAAGGAAGGTTAGGGAGGAGTCATGATGATTAAGGAAGGTTAGGGAGGAGTCATGATGATTAAGGAAGGTTAGGGAGGAGTCATGATTAAGGAAGGTTAGGGAGGAGTCATGATTAAGGAAAGTTAGGGAGGATCATGATGATTAAGGAAGGTTAGGGAGGAGTCATGATGATTAAGGAGGGTTTGGGGGGAGTCATGATGATTAAGGAAGGTTAGGGGGAGTCATGATGATTAAGGGAAGGTTAGGGAGGAGTCATGATGGGTTAAGGAAGGTTAGGGAGGAGTCATGATGATTAAGGAAGGTTAGGGAGGAGTCATGATGAATTTAAAGGGAAAGGGTTTGGGGAGGAGTCATGATGATTAAGGAAGGTTAGGGAGGATCATGATGGAATTAAGGAAGGTTTTGGGAGGAGTCATGATGATTAAGGAAGGTTAGGGAGGAGTCATGATGATTAAGGAAGGTTTAGGAGTCATGATGATTAAGGAAGGTTAGGGATCATGATGTTAAGAAGGGGTTTGGGAGGATCATGATGATTAAGAAAGGGTTTGGGGGATCTGAGATTAAAGTTAGGGGAGTCATATGATTTTAAGAAGGTTTGGGGGAGTCAGATGATTAAGAAGGTTTGGGGGAGTAAAGAGATTAAAAAGGGTTTGGGGGGATCATGATGATTAAAAGGTTTGGGAGGAGTAAAAAAAGGGGG
>NC_069439.1:40664124-40701459 GCF_026875155.1 Cherax quadricarinatus | reverse complement strand
AAAACAAGTACATGTATAAAAAAAAAAACACGAAACTATAAGTAATGGTTCCAGTACACAATCTACGGGTGTTACACACAATGAGACATTATGACAGTACAACACTGTCTTTAACTTACACAACGTACTCACCCCACCTGTGAGTAATTATAAGAATGAACAAAACAAAATTACAGTTACCCTCAAAAAGTTACTTTCACTGAACTGAATATACAAATAAACCCCATTCTTCTGACCTTTAATATGCACGCAACACACTAACACACACCTCACGATTATGACATTGTCCCCTCATACATTAAATTTATTAATCAACGTATGAATTTTACACTTTTGATTACAAGGAAAATGTGTGTACTGACTCGATTGCCATTACATCCTACACAACACCATTCACAACTCGCTATGACGATCATATCATCCAATATAGACATTTTCTTTATGGAATCTAGTAATTCGGTGCACACACCGGACCACCCTGCTGGGTGAGTGTGCTGCTCCTGTTATCTCCAGAAACCCTAAAAGTAATAGACTCTAATTCACGATCTAAAAATGGCACCTTTTTACACAGCAATGTAGAATAAAACACCTAAATTCAGTACCTACATGACACAAAAATGTTAACTATAAATTAGCTAAAACACATTCACCTCAAACAGGCATACACTTGCATATTTATTATGCCAATAGTCACGTTACTGACATTTGTAATAATTATCTCTAAATCCAAAATATTTTTTATTATAATAAAAACAAGCGCAAAAGCCACAAGGGCTATACAGCGCTAAAACAAAAACAATTGTGAGGGAAAAGTTCAATAGATAGGAGTAGCGATGGAGTATATAGTAAAATAGTTTCATTCCCGGTACTTGTTAAGGTAGGGTAAGTAAAAGCTCCCGCTTTTCCCCACCTTTTCTCCCCCCCCCTAAAGTGATAGTTTGATTCCCGGCTGCTTGTTAAGGTAGGGTCAGTCTAGCTCCCACTATCCCTTCCCCTCCTCCTTCTCCGCCCCCGAAAGGTGACGTGTGGGGCTCTGGTCCCAAACATAATCACTAGATTCACGCTCCCAGCACTACTGTAAGTACATGGGTGCCTTGATTCTAGTGGATTTATTGGTGAAAGCTTCACTTTTGACCAATTTCTAACTTTGTCTTTTCAGCCTTGCTCTATGTTGGCTGTTGTAATTTAAACACCACATCTTTTAGGTATTGTATTATCATGGAGAGTGATTATTTAAGCAGTGGGGGGAACCCGTCTATCTTTTCAGCTTGGATGACAGAGAGGGTCACCTGTCAATCAACAAGAAGAATGGATGGAGATGGACTAACGTTTCCCGAGACTTCCCCTTTTTGGATTTAATTACCTGTGCACCTGCTTGAAATTGCAGGACGTAACCCCTCATCATTGCAGCGGTAAAGAACTGCTTTCCTGTCTCGGGGTATAATTACTCAAGGTTATGTGAAGAACTAGCCAGTGGGTCGTAACCAACACCTGCAACCCCCTCCATCATCGCAACGGTTACGATTTCAACCAACCCCAGTGTCACCAACACCAGACACCCCCATATTATTAGGTTTAATTTAGTTATCATTTATATTTTTATTTTTCATTTTCTTTAATGTAGGATTAATATTTCATATTTAAGTGTTTTTATATTTTATATTTTCTATATAATAAAGTGTTTGTTTGTCTGTTATTATTTCTTTTTCTATTCATTAATTTTCCTGAGGAGGAGCCAGCCTTGGTAATACTGTCTGAAGGTTATTACAGGGTGAGTAAGCCTTCACACAATCCTGTAGATCAGTTTAATATGTAGTTCAATTTCACAATGGATACTTATAACAAATGATATTCCTCACCTTAATGTTATTTGGTAATCTTATGACTAAAATGCTACACTCTGTCACCCACCTTATTTCCTGTTCAAATATGCACTCACACACACGTGTATACATTTAAAAACATCTATGTATATTTCCGTTTATGCACCACATATACTCACGCACCTACATATTAAGTCTACGTTTCCCTCGCTGCCCCATCATAGCCGAAGAAAAACACCTTAATCAAACAATGGTGTCATACAAATAGCGTAATACGCTTTTCCCTCACGCACTCTTCCATATATTGCTCAATTTATACGTACTTCCCTACATATTGCCCACTCACACCCCACGCCTCAGAACGGGAGGCTAGCCCGTTGCCTCCCCTTGACCCACAAAGTCCATAAAAACACACGCCGAAATTCCTATAACCCTCTGTAAATTCAGTGTCGCCGCCAGCACCCTTTATCCTTTCACCCGCTCCAACATCTCTCATTGCCATGATGTGAACACGAAATCAGTTACCAGATATGCCATTGTGTTTTTAACTGTGCTCCCACCCCATCAATATCTAAACTTAACCACTCGCAATACCTGCAACCAACCCCCTCCATAAATCGAATTACCCTTCCAAATCATTCCCTGCCCCTACCTATGCATTCACAAAAATATAAAACATGAAAAATGGTTTTACTTCACCACACGCTGGGACACTCCCGACTTCCTGAGTTTTCGATTAAATAAGACGATCCCAGACGGCAGAATCCTGTGTATAAAGCGATACATCACCTCTCGTACCCCCGGACTAATGAGTAACTTCCGGAGACGTTCCCTTTATGTCGCGGTCAGGCATACAACAGGTATGCTCCTTCCACAGGAGCCACCTCCAACCCTCCCCCCACTCTCTCGATTATGCGCGCTTGACTCGATCTGGATCCCTCGCCACCATCAGAATCTCAACTTCGCCTCCCTACTCTCAAACCCTTCCCCCGTCCACCAACGTTTTATGCCCGCATGCACTTTCTCGATCTGCCCTTTTTCCACACTCCTGCAGAAGACTCCCAATCGGCAAAGTAATTACCCCTCTGCTTAACCACTCACACCCAGATCCCCAAATGAACCCGATAAACCTGCGCAACAATTTCGTGACCTCTCGGGCCCCATTAACGGATAGATGCCCAAACCACATGCCATAATTTACTATATTTGGTACGTTTGTTGCATGACTTTGGTGCAACGTTAGATTTGCAGACCTCAATCCACCTAATCTTTTTAACACACTGTTCACGGCCCCCACCCAGTTCACCTACGTGCCACCAATGATCACAAACATACACAATCCACATATCTTAAGTGATTTCCCCCTGCTCCACCCACCCCTCATGCCCCCTTCATTTTTGGGCTCAATTTCCCACTGCCATGAACTAATCTTCGTAGCATTAATTCTCATTCCTGTCGCCTCACCAAACACGTCCATGATTCCTTCACCTGTGCAAGTCTACACCACCCCCTACCAAGACTGATGTATCATCTACGTAACTCACAATACTAGACCACCCATCACGTCATTTAACCCCCAAAGCCCCAAAACTCTAGCCCGCACCGCCCTATGAAAAGGATTTGAAAACACGCAAAACAATAACTGTGAAAGGGGACAACATTGCCTCAAACCCCGATCCATCTGTACTGGCACCACCTAACTTACCATTGACCTGCCACACATTAAATCGCCCCTTTGTATAAAGTCTGTGCCCAAGAGATGATTTCATTCCAAAAACCTGCCAACGCATGAACTGCCACAAAGCTCCTCTTTCTACACTATCTATGCAGTAACCCAATCCAAGCTAAAATCCCTCCCTCCCACCGACACCTGTCGCCTTTTATGAAACCCCGAATCATCCTGTGGCCTTCAAAACATGGATCAACCTGGTATCCATATTGTCCCCTATCTATAACTTTTCCCATCACCTTTTACAGTCTATTCCCAGTATCCTCGTGAACAACTTGTAATCACCACACAAAAGTAAAATGGCCCTATAATCCAGAACTGTTGATCGATCCCTTTTTGGCACCAAAACCCCACTGCTGTCCGTTGCAATTCCCCCAAAACCCCCGTTTAGTCTTTAGATGTTAAACAACCGTACCAAAAACGCTTCATCATACCCCGTTTGTTACGTAGAAATCACTCGGAGCCCTCAATGCAGGTGCTTTCCCTAAGCTCACCCCACCCAGAGCCTGCCATATTTCGCACTCCGAAATAGGCCCTTCCAATGCTTTTTCTGTCTTGCATACTAAGCCCACACTGCATGTTATTACCGATTTCCCATAGTGCTATATTATTAATCCTAATGCTTGCCATGTAGGTCTTAAAACACGCATTTTATATACCCCCTCTTGGCCCCCTTTCGTCACCAACACTTGGCCCTGTGTAGCCTTCTCTCCATGCATGCACTGTTAACCCCATCATTTCCCTAGCTGCTCTCCGGGTTTCCTTGTTCACTCAACACACATGCCGAAGGCCGATCCCCATAGAGAACCTCCCCCAAACCCCACCACCCGAGACCATCAAACCGATCATTATGCAAGCCTTTATACGTTCTTTAAATTTCCCCAATTTCACTACAGGGTTTCGTGCACCATCACCCATATAACAATCACGTAACTGTCCTTCCAAATACCCTGAAGCCCATACAACATTTTATTATTTTCCTCCCTCCCGACATAAAAATCCGGTGCGTGTCAGCCACCATATCCCCACTGAAAACCCAAATCACCCTCCCCAGGTGCCTCCGCCCACAAACCCTCCCACAAAGTCGCAAATGATAGTTGCTTCATCCCCTTTCAAAAATTTAACATTCAATTTCCAATAACTACGACTCCTTCTAGGTAATCCCTCCCACCCTACGTCCCCGAGAACCCCTCTATGATCGGAAACACCACATCCCCGATACGCACGCTCTTAACTGTGACGGTACGCAGTACATACACTCTATCAAGTCGCGCCGTGTACCCAAAGACGTACAAAAAGTTGTTCAACCTCACCCCCCCACCGTCCATCAATCCTGCCCCGTCATAATCCCCAACACCCCCGAAAAATGTTCACTTCCCCGGGGTTCAACATCCCTACGCTGGATCACGCAGTTCCAATCCCCTCCTATGAGCGCCACTTCGGGGAGGTGACCGCAAATAGTAAATTAATACCTCCTTCACAAAGGTAGTTTTTACACACCCATCATTCTCTGCCGGTCCGTACACGCACATGAAGGCAGCCTTCACCCTGCCCCATAAACCTTTCACCCTTATTACCTTCCCCTCCCCACCCTCGCAATGCCTCATAACAAACGGGTTAGTCTCCCTGATCATGATGGCAACGCACCTTTCAAACCCTATGCCCTTTTTCCACATAACATCATACCATCTATCGCAACTCACTTCCTAATTTATGATTGTGTTCCTGTACGAACACAACGTCAACATTATTACGCACTAATAATTCTCAGAATCATACACGCTTTCGCACACTTCTCAAACCATTAATATTTATTGTCAGGCACTTAAATTGGTCAGTGGGGTTTTTCCTTTTGATACTAATGTTTCTCACCGAATCTTTTGTTCCCACCTTTTTCAAACCCTTTTGAACCATCTGACCAGCCCAGAGCTTAGGTCACTGGGGCCTCTTGTGCCAACATCGGCCAGGTTTTTTTTCCGGCATCAGGGACTGGCGTCGCCTTCCTCCGAGTTGAAGCGCTACCAGAGAGCGTTCGCGTAACCTTTCACACCTGCACTTCCTTGGTAATGTTAATGTACGCTGGTGCTAATGTATCATGGACGATGGTGATCTATTGTTCCATGGTCCCCCCCCCGAGGTGACTAAAGTATCATGCGCTGGTGATAATGGTATCATGGCGCTGGTGACTACTGTATCATGACGTTGGTTGACTTATGTATCATTGACACTGGTGACTATAATGTGTCATGGAGTGGTGTCTTATGTATCATTTACGCTCGCGTGACTAATGTGTCTGGACGCTGGTGGCTAAATGTATATAACGCTGGTGGATAATGTTCATGAGATGAGAGCGGACTCATGTATCCTGGACGCTCTATCTAGAACTAATGCATCAGGCGCTCGTGATAATGTATCTGGACGCTTCGTGGACTAATGTATCATGGACCTCTGGTGACTAAGTATCTCGGGGACGCTCTTGAATAATATATCATAGCCGGTCGTGATAATGTATCATTGGACGCCTTCGGCTCGTGTATCATGGACGCTCATGCTTATTTTATCATGGGACTCATGGGACTAAATGTATCATGGACGCTGAGAAAAAATGTATCATGGACGCTGTGAGCTAATGTATCATGGCGCTCAAAACTAATGCATCATGGACGCTGTGACTAATGTATCATGGACGCTCGTGACTATGTATATGGACTCTGGTGATAATGATATCTCGGACGTCTTGACTAATGTATCATAGACGGTCGGGATAATGTATCATGGACGTGCCCTTGTAGTGTATCATGGAGCTCTGCTTAATGTATTGGACACTCATGACTATGTATCCTGGAGCTGGAACTATGGTATCAATGGACGCTAGATATTAATGCGGTCATGGGACGCTCGCGACTAATGTCTCATGGAGCTCGTGCTACTGTATCATTGACGCTGGTGACTAATGTCTCATGACATTCGTGACTAAAGTATCTTAACGTTTTTCAGTAATGTCTCATGGACACTGGTGAATAATGTATCATGGACGTCACGTGAGTAATGTATCATGGCGCTGTTGTTTAATGTATAATGGAGTGTGTGCCTACTGTTCCTGGACCGTCTTGGGTAATGTATCTGGACGCTCGTGACTAATGTATCATGGACGCTCTTGCGTAATGTATACTGGACGACTGGTGACTAAATGTATCGTGGACGTGGTGACTAATGATATGGACTCTTGTGAATAATGTATCATGCACGTCTTGATAATGTATCATGGACGCTGGATGACTAATGTATTGGTCGCTAGTGCCTAAGTAGTATGGACGCTGGTGTCTAATGTATCATTGACGCTGGGACTAATGTTATCATGGACGGTGGTGATACTGTATCATTGACGGCTGTGACTCATGTGTCATGGACGCTGGTGGCTAATGTATCATAAAGCTGGGTGACTAATGTATCATGGACGCTCGTGACTAATGTATCATAGACGCTCGTAACCAATGTATCATGGACGCTCGTGACTAATGTATCATGGACGCTCGTGACAAATGTATCATGACGTGGTGGATACTGGGTCATGAAAAAAAAAAAAAAAAAACACACAAAAAAACAAAAAAGAAAAAAAAAAACAAAAAAAAAAAAAAAAAAAAAACAAAAAAAAAAAAAAAACAAACAAAAAACAAAACAAAAAAAAAAAAAAAAAAAAAATAAAAAAAAACAAAAAAAAAAAAAAAACAAAAAACAAAAAAAAAAACAAAAAAAAAAAAAAAAAAAAAAAAAAAAAAAAAAAAAAAAAAAAAAAAAAAACAAAAAAAACGCTCGTGATATGTCTCATGGACGCTCGTGTCTAATGTATCATGGACGCTCCTGAATAATGTATCATGGACGCTCTTGTGTAATGTATCATGGACGCTGGTGACTAATGTACCATGGATACTCGTGATAATGTATCCTGGAAGGCTCGAGGACTAATGTATTCATGGAGGCTCGTGGACTAATCGTATTCGGAGGGGCGTGACTAATGTTTCATGGGAGCTGGTGACTAATGTATCATGACGCTTGGGACTATGTATCATGGACTTGGTGATATGTATACGGACGCTCTGACTATGTATCACGGACCTCGTGACTATGTATCATGGACGCTGTGACTAATGTCTGTGGGCCTGTGCCTAGTGTATAATGGACTCTCATGTTTAATGTATCATGGACACTATGACTAATGTATCATGGACGATGTAGCCTCATGTATCCATGGGGACGCTGGTGACTAATGTATCATGGACGTCAGATTAATGTGTTATGACGTCGTGGACTATGTATCAGGTCGCTCGTTGCCTAATGTATCATTGACGCTTTGCGTAATGTAAATGGGACGCTGATGACCAATGTCTCATGGACGCTTGGTGTTAATGTTCATGGACGCTCGTGACAAATGTCTCAGGACGTTTTGGCGTAATGTATAATGGACGCTGGTGATATGTATTATAGCGCTCTGATGTAATGATCATGGACAGCTCGTGACTAATGTATCTGGACGTCCTTGCTAATGTATATGGACGCTGGTGAATAATGTATCATGACGCTGGTGACTAATGTATCATGTAGGCCGGTGACTAATGAAATCTTGGAAATGGTGATAATGTATCCTGGACGTGGTGTCGAATGTATCATGGCGCTCGTGTCTAATGTATCCCGGAGGCTCGTGACTCATGAATCATGGGCGTCATTGACTAATGTATATGGACGTTGATGACTATGTAACATGGACGCTGGTGGACTAATGTATCATGGACGTCTCGTGACTAATGCATAAGGAAGGCGTGATAAGAATCAGCGGCGCCTCATGACTAATGTCCTGAGACGCTGGTGACTACTGTATCAGGCGTCGTGACTAATGTTCAAGGTATGCTCGTGAAGAATGAAGCATGGGCGCTCATGATTAAATGTATATGGACGCTGTTGACTAAGTCTCATGGACGCTGGTGACTAATGTATCTATGGGAACGCTGAGTGACTAATGTATCTTGGACGGATCGGTTGGCTTTGTATCATGGCGTGTGACTAATGTTTCACGGACCACTCGCGCCTGATGAATCCTGGACGCTCGTGACTATGTATAAGGAGCTCTTGTGCATGTTCATGGAAGCTGGTAATCTAATGTCTATGAGTTGTGCCCTCATTATCATAGGACGTCCTGACTAATGTATCATGGAGGGGGCTTCGTTCACTCCTTTATTTCATGGACGCGTTGGCCTACCTGTCTCCATGGCCCGTGGTGCTCATGTATTCCACGGGACTCGTGACTACTGTATCAAGGACGCTTGATAATGTTCACTGGCCACTCGTGATAATAGTATCATGGACGCTCATGAATACAGTAATCGTGACGTCGTGACTAAGAATCTGGAATGCTCGTGGACTAATGTATCATGGATGATGGTGGGCTAATTGTATCATGGAGCTGGTGACTAATGTATCGTGGACGCTAGTGGATAATGTATCATGGAAGCTGGTGACTAATGTATCATGGACACTGGTGACTAATGTGTCATGGACGCTCGTGACTAATGTATCATGGACGCTAGGACTAATGTATCATCGGACCGCTCGTGGACTTAATGTGTCATGGACGCTCGTGACTAATGTATCATGACGCTCGTGTATAAATGTATCTGGAGGCTCGTGACTAATGATCATGGACTACGCTTGTGTATTGTATCATGGACGCTCGTTGACTAAAGTATAATGGACGCGAGTGCTCATGTATCATAAACGCGGGGGACTAATGCATCTGGACCGCTGGTGATAATGTATATGGACGTTGGTGACTAATGTATCATTGACGCTGGTGACTAATGTATCATGGACGTGGGGACTAATGTATCATAGGACGCTGGTGATAATGTATCATGGACGCTGGTGACTACTGTATCATGGGGACTCTCGTGACTAATGTATCATGGAAGGCTCGGACTTAATGTATCATGGCGGCTCGTGACTAATGTTTAGGACGCTGGTGACTATGTAATCATGGACGCTGGTTGACTACTGTATCATGGGACTCTGTTGACTAATGTATCACGGACGCTCTTGCACATACGTATCCACGGACCTCGTGACTATGTATCATGGACGGCTACTTGATAATGTATCGTGGGACGTTACTAGTGGTATAATGGACTCTCATGTTTAATGTAGCATGGACACTCCTCATCTAATGTCTCATGGACGCTGTAGATAATGTATCATGACGCTGGTGACTAATGTATTCATGGAGCTCAGATTAAGTGTCATGGCGCTCGTGACTAATGTCTCATGGACGCTCGTGCCAAATTGTATCATTGACGCTTCTTGTGTTATGTAGAATGGGAGCTGGTGACTAATGTATCATGGACGTTCTAGCGTAATGTTTAATGGACGTGGTGACTATTGTATCAAGGACGTCGTGTCTCACTGTATCATGGGACGCTCTTGGGGGTGTAATGTACAATTGACGCTGGTGACTAATGTATCATGGACGCTATTGTGTAATGTATAATGGACGCTGGTGACTAATGTATTATGGACGCTCTTGTGTAATGTATCATGGACGCATGTGAATAATGTATCACGGACGTTCTTGCATAATGTATAATGGACGCTGGTGACTAATGTATCATGGACGCTGGTGACTAATGTATGATGGTCGCTGGTGACTAATGAATCATGGACATTGGTGACTAATGTATCATGGACGCTGGTGACTAATGTATCATGGACGCTCGTGACTAATGTATCAAGGAGGCTCGTGAATAATGAATCATGTGCGCTCATGACTAATGTATCATGGACGCTGGTGACTAATGTATCATGGACGCTCGTGACTAATGTATCAAGGAGGCTCGTGAATAATGAATCATGGGCGCTCATGATTAATGTATCATGGACGCTGTTGACTAATGTATCATGGACACTGGTGACTAATGTATCATGGACGCTGGTGACTAATGTATCATGGACGCTCGTGACTAATGTATCATGGACGCTCGTGACTAATGTATCACGGACACTCGCGACTAATGGGTCATGGACGCTCGTGACTAATGTATCATGGACGCTCGTGACTAATGTATCACGGACACTCGCGACTAATGAATCATGGACGCTCGTGACTAATGTATCAAGGGTGCTGTTGTGCAATGTATCATGGAAGCTGGTAACTAATGTATCATGAATGCTTGTGACTAATGTATCATAGAAGGCCCTGGATTAATGTAACATGGGAGGCTGTCACTCATGTATCATGGACGCTGTTGGCTAATGTATCATGGACGCTGGTGACTAATGTATCATGGACGCTCGTGACTACTGTATCAAGGACGCTCTTGACTAATGTATCATGGACGCTCGTGACTAATGTATCATGGACACTCGTAAATAATTTATCATGGACGCTCATGAATAATGTATCATGGACGCTCGTGACTAATGAATCATGGAATACTCGTGACTAATGTATCGTGGACGCTGGTGACTAATGTATCGTGGACGCTAGTGGATAATGTATCATGGAAGCTGGTGACTAATGTATCATGGACACTGGTGACTAATGTGTCATGGACGCTCGTGACTAATGTATCATGGACGCTGGTGACTAATGTATCGTGGAGGCTAGTGGATAATGTTCATGAAGCTGGTGCCTAATGTATCATGGACACTGGTGACTAATGTGTCATGGACGCTCGTGACTAATGTATCATGGACGCTCGTGACAGATGTATCATGGACGCTCGTGACTAATGTATCATGGACGCGCTTGTGTAATGTATCATGGAAGCTCGTGACTAAAGTATAATGGACGCTGGTGACTAATGTATCATGGACGCTGGTGACTAAAGTATCATGGATGCTCGTGATTAATGTATCATGGACGCTGGTGACTAATGAATCATGGACGCTGGTGACTAATGTATCCTGGACGCTTGTGATTAATGTATCATGGACGCTGGTGACTAATGTATCATGGACTCTGGTGACTAATGTTCATGGACGATAGTGTAATGTTCATGGAAGGTGTGATAATGTCTCATGGGACGTGGTGACTAATGTATCCTGCGCTGGTGACTACGTCTCATGGACTTGGTGCCTCTGTATCATGGATGTGGTGGCTAATGTATCAGGGGTAGTGATATGTCTCATGGCCGCTTGGTGTAATGTATCTTGGACGTGTGATTAATGTATCATGGACTCTGGGATATTGTATCCTGGGACGCTGGTGACTAATGTATATGGCTGCTCTAGTGTAATGTATCATTGACGCTGTCATAATGTCTCATGGACGCTGTTAATAATGTAATGACGCTGGGGACTAATGATTCATGGACGTCGTGATAATGTTATCTGGCGCTCTTGTGTGTTACTGCATTTATCGACGCTGATGCCTAATGTATCATGGACGCTGGTGACTAATGTATCATGAACGCTCGTGACTAATGTATCATGGACTCTGGTGACTATTGTTATATGCACGCTTTGACTATGTATAAGGCCGATGGGACCACGTGTGACTAATGTATATGATGACGCTCGTGACTCATGTATCATGGACGCTCGTGAATAATGTATCATAGACGCTCATGAATAATGTATCATGGACGCTCGTGACTAATGAATCATGGAAGGATCGTGACTAATGTATCATGGATGCTGGTGATTAATGTATCATGAATGCTGGTGACCAATGTATCATGGACGCTCGTGACTAATGTATCATGGACGCCCGTGCCAAGTGTATCATGCACGCTCATGCTTAATGTATCATGGACACTCATGACTAATGTATCATTTACGCTGGAAACTACTGTATCCTGACGCTCCATGTTTAATGGCGTCATGGAGCTGTGACTCATGTATCAAGGACGTCGTGCCTAATGATATCATGGTCGGCTGATGATAATGTATCATGGCCTTCGTTGACTAATGTATCATTAACGGCTCTTCCGTAATTTCTAATGGACGCTGGTGCATTACTGCATAAAAATGCGAGACGCTCGTGATAATGTATCTGGACCGCTTGTGACTATGTATCTGGATTTGGTGACTATTGTATCTGCAGCTTTGACTAATGCATCATGGATGCTGGTGACTTAATGTATATGGTCGCTGGTGACTAATGAATCATGGACGCTGGTGGGACTAATGTACCATGGACATGGTGACTAATGTATCTGGACGCTGGGTGATAAATGTTATATGGACGTGGTGACTAATGTATCTCATGGACGCTCGATGACTAATGTATCATGGAACGCTGGAGGACTACTGATATCTCTGACGTGGTGACTATTGTGTCATGGACGCTCGTGACTTATGGCATCATGGACGTGTTGCACTAAATGTATCATGGACGCTCGTGACTACTGTATCATGGTGCTCGTGACTAATGTATCATTGGTCGCTACGATGCATTGTATCATGGACGCTGGCGGCCTCTGTTCCATGGACGCTGTGGACAAATGTGACATGGACGCTCGTGACTAATGTATCATGGACGCGTTGGTAATGTATCATGGACGCTGTGATAAAGGATAATGGTCCCAGAGGACTAATGTATCATAACGTGGTGATAATGCATCATGGACGCTGAGCTGACTAATGCATCATGGACGTTGGTGACTAATGCATCATTGACGCTGGTGATATTTGTATCCTGGACGCTGGTGATACTGTATCATCGACGCTGGATGACTAATGTATCCTGGGCCGCTGATGACTAATGTATCAGGACGCTCGTGACTCCTGTATCGTGGAAGCCCGTTCTCGTGTATAATGGATCTCTGTTTAATGTATCATGGGACACTATGACTAAAGTATCATGAACGTGTAGACTAATGTATCATGACGTGGTGACTAATTGTATTCATGGCGGTCCTGAATAAGTGTCATGGACGCTCGTGACTAATGTTTCAAGGACGCTCGTGCCTAATTGTATCTATTGACGCTCTTGTGTACTGTATAATGGGACGTGGTGGGACTAATGTTTCATGGACGTCTTTGAAATGTATCTTGGACGCTCGTGACTATTGTATCATGGACGTTCTTGCGTAATGTATAATGGACGCTGGTGACTAATGTATCATGGACGCTCGTGACTAATGTATCATGGACGCTCTTGTGTAATGTCCATGGACGTGGTGGACTGTGTATATGGACGCTATTGTGTACATGTTAATGGTCGTTGTGGACTTATGGTACTATGGACGCTCTTGTGTAATGTATCATGGACGCATGTGAATAATGTATCATGGACGTTCTTGCATGATGTATAATGGACGCTGGTGACTAATGTATCATGGACGCTGGTGACTAATGTATGATGGTTGCTGGTGACTAAAGAATCCTGGGACATTGGTGATCGGTTTATGGACGCTGGTGACTAATGTATCATGGACGCTCGTGACTAATGTATCAAGGAGGCTCGTGAATAATGAATCATGTGCGCTCATGACTAATGTATCATGGACGCTGGTGACTAATGTATCATGGACGCTCGTGACTATGATATCAAGGAGGCTCGTGAAATGAATCATGGGCGCTCATGATTACTGTATATGGAGCTGTTGACTAATGTATCATGGGGACACTGGTGTCTATTGTATTCATGGAGTGGTGACTAATGTATAATGGACGGCTCGTGACTATGTATCATGGACGCTCGTGTTAATGTATCACGGCATCGCGATCATGGTTCATGGGCCCCGCTCGTGACTAAGGTATCATGG
Source organism: Cherax quadricarinatus (assembly GCF_026875155.1). Taxonomy (NCBI): domain Eukaryota; kingdom Metazoa; phylum Arthropoda; class Malacostraca; order Decapoda; family Parastacidae; genus Cherax; species Cherax quadricarinatus. Next base: position 40,687,150 of record NC_069439.1, on the reverse strand, counting down.
AAGCTGTGACTACTGTATCACGGACACTCGCGACTAATGAATCATTTGACCGCTGCGTCTAATGTATAAGGGTGCTGTTGTGCAGAGTATCATGGAAGCTGGTAACTAATGTATCATGGACTGCCGTGTGCCTAGAATCATAGAAGGCTCCGGACTATGTAACATGGAGGCTCGTCATGTCATGTATCATGGGACGTGTGGCTTATGTATCAGGGAGCTGGTGACTAGTATCATGGACGCTCGAGATAACTGTATCAAGGACGTCTTGAACTATGTATCATGGAGCTTTCTCATGATATTGTAAATGGAACTCTGTAAATATTTTATCATGGACGCTCATGAATATGTCTCCTGGACGCTCGTGCACTAATTGAAATCATGGCGTTACTCGTGATAATGTTCGTCGGAGGTTGACTATGTCTCGTGACGTATGGCTATGTATTAAGGAAGCTTGTGATACCTTGTATCTGGACTGGTGACTCCTTTGTCTGGCCGTGAGACTAATGTATCCAGGACGCTGGTGTACACATGTATCGATGGCGTATTGGCTAAAGAATCCATTTACTCTGGTGCTCATGTATATGGAACTGGTGACTACAGTGTCCTGGAGCAGGGACTACATTCACATTTTACGTCTTTCCATAACAATCCATCTATATACACCATACACATGCCGCTCAAGTGACCAGCTTATCATATGCTACGCACTTGTCACCCTTTCCATTCTAATACCACCTTACTCTTCTATTTCCCCTAAATTTTAAATCCTGTATCTCTCTACGCCTGCACGCCTAGTGGGGGAGCTAGCTCAGTTTATATGGCTGCTCGTGATTAATGTATCATGACGCTGGTGCTAAAAGAATCATGGACGCTGGTGACTAATGTATCCTGGACGGCTGTGGACTAAGGTATCTGGACGCTGGTGATATGTATCATGAGATCTAGGTGACTAATGTATATGGACGATAGTGACTAACTGTATATGGATGGTCGTGACTAATGTATCATGGACGCTGGGAATAATGTATCATGGATGCTGGTGGACTCCGTTCATGGACTCTGGTGGACTAATGTATCATGGCTGTGGGGCTCATGTAGATATAGGGGTAGTGACTAATGTATAATGGAGCCTTTTGTGTAAATGTCTTTTGGACGCTTGGGGACCTTATGTATCATGACTCTGGGGGACTATTGTATTCATGGACGTGGTGCCTTACTGTTCATGGATGCTCTAGTGTAAGTATCATCTGCGACGCGCGAACACTACTGTATCTTGACGCTCGTTACTAATGTACATGGACGCTGGGACTTAATTTTCATGGACGTTCGTGCCTATGTATTCATGGACGTCTTGTGAAATGCATTCTAGGACGTGGCTGACTAATGTATCATGGACGTGGTGACTAATGTATCATGACGCTCGTGACATAATGTATCAATGGACTCTGGTGACTATTTGTATATGCACGCTCTTGACTAATGTATCATGGACGATGGTGACTAATGCTATCATGGACGCTCGAGATTATGTATCATGGACGATCGTGAATAAATTCTTCATAGCGCTCATGAATAATGTATCTGGACGCTCGTTGACTAATGAAATCATGAAGGATCGTGACTAATGTTTCATGGATGTAGTGACTAATGTCTCATGACTGTGGTGAACAATGTATCATGGAGTGTGAATATGTCTCATGGACGCCGTGCAAGTGTATATGGACGCTCATGTTTAATGTCTCATGGACAATCATGACTAATGTATCATTTACGCTGGAACCTAATTGTATTGGCGCTCATGATTACTGCGTCATGGGGGACGTCGTGACTAATGTATCAGGACGCTCGTGCCTACTGTATCAGGAGCTGGTGATACTGTTCTGGCATTCGTGGACTACAGTATCATTAACGTCTTCCGTAATTTATAATGGAAGCTGGTGGAATCATGAAACATGGACGCTCGTGACTATTGTCTCCATGGCGCTAGTGCTAATGTGTCATGGCCTTGGTGATTTGTACCATGCACGGCTCTTGACATGCATCATGGCTGCTGGTGCTACTGTATATGGTCGTGGTGATACTGCTCCTGGACGTGGAGACTTGTACCACTGTCGTGGTGACTAATGTATCATGGGACGCTGGTGATAATGTATCAGGACGCTGTGACTAAATGTTATCCTGGGCCCTCGTGGACTATGTTCATGGAAGTGGAGCTAATTATCATGGCGCTGGAGACTAATGTGTCATGGGACGCTCGTGCCTCAATGTATCATGGACGGTGTTGACTACTGTATCATGACGCTCGTGACTAATGTATCATGGACGCTCGTGACTAAGGTATTGGCCGTCGTGGCTCTGTTTTGGACGTGGGCCTATTGTCTCATGCCGCTCGTGAAATGTTCATGGGCGTCCCAGACTCCTGGTCATGGCCGAGGGGTTATACAAGAGCATCTCCAGTATAATGGACGCAGGTGATATTATCATAAAACGCTGGTGACTAATGCAATATGGACGCAGGTGATAATGCATCATGGACCTTGGTGATCAATGTATCATGACGTGGGATGACTAATGTTCATGGCGCTGGTGTAATGTATCTAGGACGGCTGGTGACTACGTATCATGGGACGCTGGTGACTAATTGAATCCTGGCCTGTGACTAATGTATCCTGGAGTCTCGAGACTAATGTATATTGAGGCTAGTGACTAATGTTTCATGGGACGCTGGGTGATCTGTCTGTGCGTGGGCGCTCTCTGTACTCATGGACTCTGTTGATTAATGTATCCGGACGCTCTTGCCACATGTATCCCGGACCCCTCGTGACTAATGTATCATGCCGCTCGTGACAATGTATCGTGGACGCGTTCTAGTGTATAGTGGATCTCATGTTTAATGTCATGGACACTCTGTGACTAATGTATCTGGACGCTGTAGACTAATGTATCATGGACGCTGGTGATTAATGTATCATGGACGCTCATGATTAATGTGTCATGGACGCTCGTGACTAATGTATCAAGGACGCTCGTGCCTAATGTATCATTGACGCTTTGTGTAATGTATAATGGACGTGTGATAGATGTATCCTGGACGCTCTTGTGTACCTGTCTCCCTGGACGCTCAGTGACTGATGTATCATGGACGTTCTTGCGTATGTATAATGGCCGCTGGTGACTAATGTATCATGGACGCTCGTGACTAATGTATCATGGACGCTCTTGTGTATTGTACAATGGATGCTGGTGACTAATGTATCAAGGACGCCTATTGTGTATGTATAATGGACGCTGGTGGACTAATGTATATGGCCGCTCTTGGTGTATGGTCCATGGAGGCATGTGAATAATGTATCATGGACGTTCTTGATAATGTATAATGGACGTGGTGACTAATGTATCATGACGTGGTGGGGGGGGGGGGGGGGGGCGGGGGGAACCTTAATGTTCATGGTCGTGGTAACTAATGAATCTGACATTGGTGACTAATGTTCTCTGGCCGTGGGGACTAAAGTATCATGGACGCTCGTGGACTAATGATCAAGGAGGCTCGTGAAATACGAATCATGGGCGCTCTGATAATGTATCCATGGCGCTGGTGACTAATGTATCATGGAGCTCGTGAATAATGTTCACGGAGGCTCGTGAATAAATGAATCATGGCGCTCATGATTAATGTCATCATGGCGCTGTTGACTCATGTATCATGGACACTGGTGACTCTGTCTCATGGAGGGTGGTGACTACTGTATCATGGACCGCTCGTGGCTAACTGTATCATGGACCTCTGACTAATGTCTACGGACACTCGGACCTAATGAATCATGGCCGCTCGTGACTAATGTATCACGGGTTGCTGTTGTGATATGTATCAAGGAAGTGGTTAACTATGTATCATGCATGCTTGTGACTAATGTTATCCATCGAAGGCTTGATAATGTACCATGGAGGCTCGTCATATGTATATGGAGTGTTGGCTAATTGTATCATGGACGCTGTGAATAATGTATATGCGACGCTCGTGACTACTTAGCAAAGGACGCTCTTGGACTAATGTATATGGACGCTCGTGACTAATGTATCATGGACACTCGTGAATAATTTATCATGGACGGGCTCATGCATATGTTCATGGACGCTCGTGATAATGAATCATGGAATGCTCGTGATATTGTAATCGTGCTGTGGTGGACTACTGTATAGTGGACGTAGTGGAAATGTTCATGGAAGTGAGGTGACAATGTATCATGGACATGTGTGATAATGTGTTCATGGGAGCTCGTCACTAATGTATCATGACCCCGTGTGCTCAGTCTGTGGGCTAGTCGATAAGTTCATGGGAAGCTGGTGACTAATTGTCTCATGGGACATGGTTGGACTAATGTGTCATGGTCGCTCGTGGATAATGTATCATGGACGCTCGTGGACAAATGCATCATGGACGCTCGTGACTAATGTATCATGGACGCGTTGTGTAATGTATCATGGAAGCTGTGATAAAGTATAAATGGACGCTGGTGGACTAATGTATATGGACGCTGGTGATAAAGTATCATGATGCTCGTGGATTCATGTTTTCGTGACGCATGGACTAAAGCCTCTGGACGTGGTGACTAATGTATCCTGGACGCTTGTGGACTATTGTATCAAGGCCGCTGGTGATTAATGTGTCATGGACGCTGGATGACTACTGTATCATGGACGTTAGTGACTAATGTATCATGGAGCTCGTGATAATGTACATGGACGCTGGTGACTAATGTATCATGACGTGGTGACAAGTATCATGGACTCTGGTGACTAATGTATCAATGTATGCGGTGGCTAATGTATCATAGCGGTCTGATGACTAATGTTCATGCGGCTTTTGTGTAATGTCTCATGGACGTGGTGACTAAGTATCATGGACTTCTGGGGGACTATTGTATCATGGACGCTGGTGACTCGTGTATCATGGCGCTCTCGTGTATGTATATCCGCCGCTCAGTGGACTAATATATCATGGACGCTCGTGGACTAATGTACCATGGACGCTGGGGACTAATGTTTATGACGTTCGTGGACTAATTTATCATTGGACGCTTTGTGTAATGATTATCGACGCTGATGACTAATGTAATCATAGACGCTGGTGCCTAATGTATCCTTTAACGCTTCTTGCGTAATGTATCATTGATGGCTTGCTGACTATGTATCATGGAGCTCGTGACTAATGTATCATGGACGCTGGTGGCTAATGCATATGGGACGATGTGACTAATGTATCAGGGGGTCGTGACTTATGATCATGGACGCTCGTGAATAATGTATCAAAGAGCTCATGAAGTAAGTTCATGGACCTCGTGACTAACTGAAACCTGGGAAGGATGGTGACTAATGATGTCAGGGATGTGTGATTCATGTATCATGAATGCTGGTGACAATGTATATGGCGGTGTGATAAGTTCTGGCCGGTGAAGTGTATCATGAGTCATGCTTAATTGTCTCATGGGGACACTCATGACTAATGTATTATTACGCTGGAAATAATGTATCTGGACGTCCTGTTTAATCCGTCATGACGCTCGTGACTACTGTATCACGGACGCTCGTGCCTCATGTATTCATGCCCTGGTGACTAATGTCTCATGGACATTCGTGATAATGTATCTTTAAAAGCTTTCCCGTAATTAAATGGACGCGGGTGAATAATAAAAAAGGGGCCTCGTGCTAATGTAAGGGGGACGTTTGGACTAATGTATCTGGACTCTGGTGACTTTGATCTGCCGCTTTGTAATGATCAGGATTGGGACAAATGTACTGGTCGATGGGACTAATGAATCAAGGACCCTGGTACTTGTACCTGGACGTGGGACTAATGACATGGAAGTGGTGACAATGTTCATGGACGGGGTGACTAATGTTAGGACGCCGTGACTGATGTTCGGCCCTGGTGCTAATTATCAGGGAAAGTGGTGACAAAATGTTCTGAACGTGTGCTTGTATCTGGATGTGTTGATAATGTTCATAGCTGTGATAATGTTCAGGGCCCTCGGGGTAATGTATCAGGCGTCGGCTAATGCACTGGACGCTCTGACTAATGATCATGGACGCTCGTGAAAAATGTTTCGGGGGCGCATTGGTTGTATCAGGGGCAGGTAAACAAAATTTAATGTACGCTGGTGATAATTATCATGGGGCTCGTGACAAATGTATATGGGGGTTGTAACTAAGTTTCATGGACGCGGTGACTAATTTCGGGACGCTTTTGATAATGATCAGGGCCTCTGGTGATAATGTTAGGGCGCTCTTGAAATGACATGGACGCTCGTGACAATGATGAAGACGCCGTGCCTATGTATAAGGTGTATGTTTAATGTTCTGGCACTCATGTCTAATGTATCATGCACGCTGGTGACTAATGTATCATGGAAGTTGGATAATGTATAGGGAAAGGTCATGTTAAATTGTCATGGCGTCGTGACTAATGTATCGTGACGCTGCCCAAATGTATCATGTACGCGGGTGATAATGTATCATTGTATTCGTGACTAATGTACATTGTCATTCTGACAAATGTACATGAACGCACTTTCGTTGTTAATGGCCGGTAAAATAATGTTAGGACGCTCGTGACAAATGTTTTGGACGCTTTTGTGTAATGTAAAGGGCTTTGGGTGACTTGTATAGGACGTTTTGGGATAATGTATCAGGACGCTCGGACTAATGTACATGGACGCTTTGGTAATGTTAAGGACGTTTGTGATAAGTGTCATGGACCTGGTGGCTAATGATCATGGATTTGGTGACAAATGTATCAGCACGTTTGACTTTGATATGAACGTGGGAAAATGACCCTGGTCGTGGTGACTAGTATCGGGCCCTGGTGCAATGTGTATGGCGCTCGTGAAAATGTTCATGGACCTCGTGATAATGTATCATGGACGTCGTGATAATGTATCATGGACGCAGATGATATATCATGGCGTCGTGACTAAGTATCATGGACCTCGTGACTAAAAGTTCAAGGACCCCCTTGAATAATTATCATGGGGCTCTTGTGTAAGTATATGGCCCTGGAAAAAAATGTATCATGTAAGCTGATGACAAATGTATCAGGGAAGGAAAGTGACTAATGTATCATGGAGGCTCGTGACAAATGTTAATGGAGGCTCCCAAATGTTCTGGCGCTGGGACTAATGTATCAGGGACTCTGTGACTAATGTATCATGGACTCTGGGACCCCATGTATCAGGACGCCTTGACTAAGTATTAGGGACGCTCGTGATAATTTCATAGACGCCCGTGCCTAGTTTTAAAAATGGAGTCATGTTTAATGATCCGGACATCTGAAAATGTATCTGGACGTCTTGACAAATGTACGGGACGCCATGTTAATGTGTCAGGAGCTCGGCTAATGTTTCAGGGACGCACGTGAATGTATCATGGCGTGGGGACAATGTATCATGGAATTCGTGCAAATGATTGAATGCTTTTTCCGTAATGATAATGGAGTGGTGAATAATGTATAGGGGCGCTGGTGAAAATGTTCATGGCGCTCTTGTGTAATTTTTAAAGGGACGTTGGGTGATAATTATCTGGCCCGCCTTTGAGTAATGATCAGGGGCGCTCTGAGTAATGTACATGGACGCTCGGCAATGTTATTGACGCTCTTGAGTAATGTATAATGGGTGCGGTGACAAATGTGTCAGGGAGTGGTGATAATGTACATGGATTGGTGCTAATGATCTGCCGCTTTTGACTATTGTTCAGGCGCTGGTGAAAAGTTATGGTCGCTTGTGAATAATAAATCATGGCGCGGGTTTCTAATGTATATTGGACGCTGGTGTTAAATGTTTTGGGACTTCGTGAAATTATCATGGACGCTCGTGATAATGTTCGGCGCTCTTCAAGTATCTGGACGCTGTTGATAATTATCGGGGCGTTTTGTGACAAATGTTCGGACGCTGGTGCTAATGTATCAGGGATGCTCGTGATTAATGTATCATGGACGCTCTGACTAATGTTCAGGGTGGTGCATTTTTCATGGCGTTCGAGCAAATGAAATTTCGCTTTGTGTAATGCATCATGGACGGGGGTGACAAATGTATCTGGACGTGGTGACTAAGTATCTGGACGTCGTGATTTGTATAGGGCCCCTGGTAAAGTATAGAACCCCATGAAAATGTATTCGAAGGCTCGAGACTAATGTATCATGAACGCTCATGACTCATGTATCATGGACGCTGTTGGCTAATGTATCATAGACGCTCATGACTAATGTATCATGGACGCTGTTGGCTAATGTATCATGGACGCTGGTGACTACAGTATCATGGACGCTCGTGACTAATGTATCAAGTATCAAGGACGCTCTTGACTAATGTTTAATGGACGCTCGTGACTAATGTATCATGGACGCTCGTGAATAATGTATCATGGACGCTCGTGACTAATGTATCATGGAAGGTTCGAGATTAATGTATCATGGACGCTCGTGACTACTGTGTCATGGACGCTTGTGACTAATGTATCATCGACGCTCGTGACTAATGTATCATGGACGCTCTTGTATAATGTATCATGGACGCTCGTGACTAAAGTAAAATGGACGCTGGTGAATAATGTATCATTAACGCTTTTGACTAATGCTTCATGGACGCTGATGACTAATGTATCATGGACGTTGGTGACTAATGTATAATTGACGATGGTGACTAATGTATCATGGACGCTGGTGACTAATGTATCATGGACGCTGGTGACTAATGTATCATGGACGCTGGTGACTAATGTATCATGGTCGCTGGTGAATAATGTATCATGGACGCTCGTGACTAATGTATCATGGACGATCGTGACTAGTACATCGTGGACGCTCTTGAATAATGTATCATGGACTCTCTTTTGTAATGTATCATGGACGCTAGTGACTAATGTATCATGGACGCTGGTGACTAATGTATATTGAACGCTGGCGACTAATGTATCATGGACGCTGGTGACTAATTTATCATAGACGCTCGTGATTAATGTATCATGGAGGCTCGTGACTAATGTGTCATGGACGCTCGTGACAAATGTATGTTGGGCGCTGGTGGCTAATGTATTATGGACGCTGGTGACAAATGTATCATTGACGCTGGTGACTAATGCATCACGGACGCTGGTGGCTAATGTATCATTGACGCTTGTGACTAATGTATCAGAGAAGCTGGTGACTAATGTATCATGGATGCTTGTGACTAATGTATCATCGACGCTGGTGACTAATATATCATGGACGCTGGTGACAAAAGTATCATGGTCTCTCGTGACTAATGTATCATGGACGCTGGTGACTAACGAATCATGGACATTCGTGACTAATGTATCATGAACGCTGGTGACTAATGTATCATGGACATTCGTGACTAATGTATCATGAACGCTCTTTCGTAATGTATAATGGACGCTGGTGAATAATGTATTAAGGACGCTCGTGACTAATGTATCATGGACGCTCTTGTGTAATGTATAATGGACGTTGGTGACTAATGTATCATGGACGCTCTTGAGTAATGTATCATGGACGCTCTTGAGTAATGTATCATGGACGCTCGTGACTAATGTATCATGGACGCTCTTGCGTAATGTATAATGGACGCTGGTGGACTAATGTATCATGGCCGCTGGGGGACTAATGTATCATGGACTCCGGTGACTAATGTATTATGAAACGTTTTTTGCCCTATTGTATCATGGACGCTGGTGACTAATGTATCATGGTCGCTGGTGAATAATGTATCATGGACGCTGGTGACTAATGTATCATGGTCGCTGGTGAATAATGTATCATGGACGCTGGTGCCCTAATGTATCATGGACGCTGGTGCCCTAATGAATCATGGACTCTGGTGACTAATGTTCACGGACGCTCTTGACTAATGTATCATGGACCCGCTCGTGACTAATGTATCATGGACGCCCTTCCCTAGTGAATCATGGACGCTCATGCTTAATGTATCATGGACCTCATGACGAATGTATCATGGACGCGGTGACTAATGTATCATGGACGCTGATGACTGATGTATCATGGGACGCTCATGATTAATGTGCCCTGGACGCTCGTGCCTAATATATCATGGACGCTGGTGAACTAATTTATCATGGGCATTCGTGAAAATGTATCATGAAGGGCTCTTTCAAAATGTATAATAGACGCTGGTGAATAATGTATCATTAATGCTCGTGACTAATGTATCATTAACGCTCTTGTGTAACGTATAATGGACGCTGGAGACTATTGTATCATGGACGCTCTTGACTAATGTATCATGGATGCTGGTGACTAATGTATCATGGTCGCTGGTAACTAATGTATCATGGAGGCTGGTGACTAATGTATCATGCACGCTCGTGATTAATGTATCATGGGCGCTCGTGACTAATGTATCAAGGACGCTGTTGACTAATTTATCGTGGACGCTCGTGACTAATGTATCATGGACGCTGATGAGTAATGTATCATGCACGCTCGTGATTAATGTATCATGGACGCTTGTGACTAATGTATCAAGGACGCTGGTGCTAATGTTTCATGGGCGTTCGAGACTAATGTATAATGGACTCTCTTGTGTAATGCATCATGGACGATGGTGACTAATGTATCATGGACGCTGGTGACTAATGTATTATGGACGCTCGTGACTAATTTATCATGGACGCTCGTGATTAATGTATCATGAACGCTCGTGACTAATGTATCATCGAAGTCTCGAGAATAATGTATCATGGAGGCTCGTGACTAATGTATCATGGAAGGCTCGAGACTAATGTATCATGGAGGCTCAGGGACAAATGTATCATGGACGCTGTTGGCTAATGTATCATGGACGCTGGTTTTAAAAAAAAAGCGATTTTTAAAAAACTTGGGAATTCTCCAGGGGAAATTTAAAAAGGGCTCCCCTTCTAGCATCGACCCTTGTTACGGGGTTTTCGTAAAAGTAGCCCGTTTCCTTGTCCAATTATCCATTAAAATTCAGTAGGGTTTCAATAGCGTTTTTAGGATTAAAACTGGTGGGCTACTAACTGGGAAAAAATTAAAAATTTTAAAAAATTTATTGGTTTTGGGGAATATTATCAAAGTAAAATTTAAATACACAATCAAAATAAAAAAATTTCTCTCGAGTTCAATTTTAAATTTGTGTTTGAAAGCACTTCCGTTTATAATTCTTAGTACCGTCAGGTACTTAACATTTAAAAAGAATTAAAAAATTTTGTAAAAGTGTGTGTTTGCGTGTAAGTGCTTTTTAAGTTAGTTAGCTTTTGTCTCAAGCCCTCGAATAAAAATTAAAACAAGTGACTGACAAAGTCCTAAAAATAAATAACTTCTTAAAGGGCTGGAAACCCCAACAGTCTCCCTTGAACAACAAAGAATGCTAACCCCAAATAGCAATGAAATATCAACGACTGCGCCACAGAATCAGGAACTGGGAAATAATTTAAGGGACACTAAGTAGGGACCATTCCCGATCCCCCACAAAATTTTCCCAAAATTCCCAAAATACTAAATCTATGTTCAGCATAGGAAAAAACTGTGACTGTGAAATACACAGGAAACCAGAAAAAAAATTTAAAGGTCAAAAAGGAATTAGCTGGGGAAACTGAGATGTTCAGAGTTCTTTTGGTGACACACAAACCTAAATTTTAAAACGTGGGAAAATAAACTAAGTCATAAAATTTCTGTAAACAAAGTTTACAGAACTAAACAAGAATAATGAGCAGAAAATTTGGGTCCAAACAGAAAAGCGAGCCCTACAGCAGACTGAATACTTCACGAGGGTGAGGACACCCCCCCTCGATCACGTGATGTCCCGGGGCCCCAATGCAGCCAGAAGCCGGCGGGTAAAAACGAGCGAAAAGGTAATTACAGAGTTTTTGACAATCAAGACAAAAAACTGGGGGCACATTTTATATACTTTTAAACAAATAAGCTAAGCAAAAAAACAATTTTTAAGGCAATACATTGCGTTTTAGCTATTATCGAAAAATAAAGCAATAAAAAAGAAAAATTTGAAAAGGTAATATACTTTAATTTTTAAAAATTTTAAAAATTCTTTGAAACCCCATTCGGGGGTTGCAACACCCCCCCAACACGCCCAGAGGGTCGCACTAGGATTTTTGCATGAATTTTTTTAAAATTTTTTTTGGGTTTAACTCATTTAAATTTTAAATTACCCAAAATAAAAAATTAATTAGTTCTCTTGTCCAAGAACCTCTACAATTTAAACAGCTTTCCGTCACTAGGATACCCCCCCCCTTTATAGGGCAGACACAGAAATCGTATTCTTCATACTCTTGGTTATTACACCCGTGTAGGGGAAAAGATAGCGCTGACAAGGAGGGCCTTTGAGGCTCGATATAGTAGAGGGACTGCTTTCCACTCTTAAGGTGGTTGTGGAAGGAAGGCAGTATAAACATCTAAAGTATAAAAGCTTAAGGTGTGAAAGTGGGGGGGGGGCCCCTGCGACAGGAACAGTGTTGCGTCACGCGTACATCACCGCACCACACTATTCACTCAACCCCTCAGTTTTGTCCCCTTTCCTCCCCACAACATTACGGTGAAATATTAAAAAAATAATTGGGCCCTTGACAGGGATTTATATATAGTTAATAGGGTGGAGGGTTTAAAAGTTATTTTTATTGAATTAAACCATAGCAAGAAACCCAAAAGGTATTTGGGCAAAAAAATTTAAACTTTAAATTTAAATGAAACTGATAAAATTAAGGACAACAGGCGTCAGCAATTACTTTAAACAATGCCCACTTATGTGTTTTATACTAATAAAAAAAAGGGGTTGGATTCTGGGGCCCACCTAAAGATCCTAGCTTTTTTTAATTTTCATCGTATTTATAAAGGGGAGGGGTTTGTGGTCAAAAAAACTTTAATTTTAAAGGGGGAAGTCCCAAACCTTTCAAAATTTTCCAAGGCACCACAAGAGCTAGAGCCTCTTTCTCAATAGGGGCATAATTTTTCGGGTGTGGGTTTAAGCTTTAGTGAAAAGTAAAATAGGATGGAGAAAGTCAGGGGAAATGTTGATGTTGGAGCAGCACAGCGCCCACCTGCCAAAAAACCACTCGCTTTCTTTTGTAAAAAGAAGGGAAGATTAAAATTTAGGATTTTTTAAACACAGGAGCGGGGAAGGAGAGAAAACTTTCCCAACCCTTTTTAAACGATTGAAAAATCTCTAGTCCAGGTGAACTGAACTTTGCTACTAGTAACCCTCGGGTGAGAGGAGCTGCAATCTGAGAAAATTTTGGGGAAAAAACCCTGCGTTTAATACCCTCCCCTACCCAGGAATTCTGTACTCCTTTCCTATCCTGTGGCACTAAAAATTTCAAAAAATTAGCCAAAACCTTAGCCTAAATAGGAGAAAACCTAAACCGGGGGCCCGATACAAAAGCCTAGATAGGTAATTTTGGTTTGCCCAAAAACTACATTTAGCTAAGTTAACAGTGAAGTTGTAGTGCCCCAGTCTTAAACCCAATTTTCCTGAAAACGGGGTTCAAGTGCTGTTCCCACTCGTCCACTATACACCACTAAGCGTAAAGGTAGGCTCTACTCCTTCTAATTTGGTGGGTCAACTCGTTCTTTAACTTTGGGAAATGAAGAAGCCGCTTTACATAGGCCAAAGGGGGGTGCGAGGTTTTTTTAAACAATCCATTTTGAAATTTAAAAGCAGATATTTCTTGAGCACGTTCAGAAAAGGGGGACTTATAATAGCCTCGTAAGAATCTAAACGGCTGAAAAAACGGGGTTTCCTGACACACGGTCAATAAGGTCCAATGCGAGGTAGGGGGAAAACCATCAGGCAAGGTGAAAAGGAGTTCACTTTCCTGTAATCAGTGCACACCCTGAAACAAACCGCGGGTTTTTGGCACAAAAATAAGGGGATGCCCTTTGGGACTTTTACTGCGCTAAATAAGTCCGTAGATAACAAAAAATCAACCTCTTCTTCAAGGGCTTTATGCTTTTTTGGCCATTTTATATGGTGATTGCTTAAGGGGTGATGCTCCCCCCCGGGGTTTCCCCAAAAAAAACGTCATGTACACCCAGATAAAACTTTTAAAGGAACATCACCGAACAATTCGGGAATGAAAAATCATTTTTTTTAATACCCCCAAAGTTTTTATCAATCCCAAGGTTACTAAAAAAAATCTTTTAAAGTGATTGTAGAGTCACTGAATTTTCTAAACGAACCTCTAACCTCTAGAGATGTCATTAGATACTTTTTCCCTTCCCTCTGTCCTGGGAAAGAATAGAATAGTAGGTAGAGACTGGGCGTATTTTCCCCCTTTTGGGGAAAGGTTAACAGGTACCTTGATTAGATTTTTTTTTCCCCAAGGCTTTAGAAACCAAAAAAATTTTACGCGTTTAAGCTTTTCATATTTCCCAGGGACCATCTTCCCCGGCTTGTAGAGCATGCCCTGGTACAAAATTCCGGCCCATCACCTTATCTCCTGTTTTAAAAAGAACGAGAGACAGAAACCCCTTGTCATAATGTTGTTTCTTCTAGTTTTGGGGTTTAAAAACTAGGTTTTTTCGAAGCTCCCTCTTTTTGGGCGGTGTAAAAATGTTGCTGCATTAATAAAGGTGAAAACTCAATAAAGGGGAAATTTGTTTTTCCCCTGCCCACCCGTCTTTTAACATGCAAGGGGAAACCAGCATTTGGGTGTCCGAATATTGTTCAAAGGACAAACCCAGACTTTCTTGCTCACTTTCTCTCATAGGAACAGAAAAAAAGGGTTTCCCCTCATCCCGTCTCTAGAAAAATTTTTCAAAAATAAGCTTCATCATGGACTTCAGGTCTGATGAAATCTCTCTAGAGCCCCTTTGTGACTGTGGATGAAAAAGGTTAAAAAGGGTACAGACTTTATTTTCCCCCGGGGTGGGAAAATTTCTTTTTCAAAAGTCTTAGAAGTGAATTTTGATCCCTGTTTGTTTGGTTCTCTCGTGGAAAACCCCAATGGGGGAAAAATTTCACAGCGCTCTCAAAATGCACGAGTTTAAATTTTTTCTAATAGGAATAGCTTCGGGATGGGCGTTTTTTGCAGCTCCATAATAAAAATAAAGTATGGTTTCCTATTTTGGTTTTCTAGGCAAAGGCCCAACCAATCAATAAAAAAATGAGAATGGTTCACCATGCAGGGTTTGGGGAATGAAAAGGGCGGTGGAGGTTGTGTCGCGGGCTTGCCTGTCACTTGAAACGGGGCAAGTCGCCCCATGATCCTACGTTTCCTTCATTTTTGGCCAAGAAAAAATTTTTTTGGCCAGTTTACCGAGTGTTTTCCCTTGACACCCAAATGTCCCCCTGGGGGGCTTTTTGGGGCCCCAAAATCAAGGGGCTTGTTCACGAAATGTAAAGGGAACAAAAACTAGATGCTTGACTTTTGGTGGAAAAAACTACCCGCTGACCAAAATTGCATGTAGTTTTTTTCCATCAGTACAAACCCTTACCATAAAAGTAACAATTATCGAGATCCTTTGCTTCACTCTCATAACTCTATATCTCTCATCTTTCCAGTGACTGATCAACAAACTGACCCCTTTATTAAATTTAACATGAGTTTTGAAATTTAAAAGTCAGTTGTGTCCTGAAGGTTGATTGGCCGGGGGGAGTCAGTGTTAATGATCCTGGGCGCAGAGCGTCACTAAACAACATATTCAAGGGCCCCAAAACATTGTTTTTCCACTAAAATCAACAGGAAACAAGGATTTTGGTTTTTGAATCTTTGACATAGCTTAGTAAAATTTCGCCTGAGAGGAATAAAATAGGGGTTTTTTTCTACAAGCTTCATTTGGCCTTTAATTTTCAACAGTGTTATTATTTAATCACAAGTGGTTCTTTACATAACCACATGAAGGATATCGTTCCCCCTCAACAATCCACTTACCTGGGGAAATACACCACTGGGGAAAACCCAAATGAAATATAACCAGTATAATAGCTTGTTTCAATAAAAAACTTTTTGCAGAGGCACTTTTAAACAGCCCCTCCATAGGTTTCTAACAAAACATCTATCTTGCCCAATTTTTGGGATCGTCCCTTAAAGGGGGAGTACATTTCTCTTTTTAACGTGAAAAAGGGGGTCTCCGTGTCTCGAAAGGTTATCCCAAAATTAAAATGTGATTCGTCAAATCCTACTTTTTTCTCTCCCAAAGTAAAGGGCTCATCGCCCGAACAAACTTTTTGTTCCCGATACACTTTCTTTACGCTAGTAAACTATCCTGGGGTAACTTTTTCTTAAAAAAGTAGGATAAAAGGTTTTTTAGGAAATTTTTTTCCTTTTTTCTCGGAAGAGGATACGATTGAGTGGGGGCGCCCGCCGCACGGGTGGTTTTTCGACTCTTTCTAAATTATAGCAATACTCTCTAGTATGTCCTTTTTTTGTTACAATAGGTTTTTTAAATTTTTCTTTCAATTCCAGATTTTTTGTCTAGCCCCCAGAGACAGATTTTAGGGTTTTGGTTTTCCTGTAAAGGGATGAGAAAATTTCAGTAGCAGTACTCAGGCCGGCCCAAAGAGCAGGGTGATTTAATTTCCCCCCTTTTTGGACAAATTTTTAGTTACCTTGTTTCTTTTTGTTTTTTGTACTTTCAAATTTGTGAAAATCCTTTTTTGTCTGCTTTTTTTTCTTGTTTTTTCCCAAAAAACCGAGGTGAGATTGATCAGTATTTTTTGTAAAGTCAGCAGGCATTACAAATTGTTAAACTTTTTCATGTTTGTAAAAAAACTGAACAAGGGTTTTCATAGTTGTTTAAATTTTGCAGTCTACAAACCCCTCTGAAAAGCAACTTTTTTCTCACAGTCAAATCTAACACAAATTTGAAAATTTTTCGTCGTTTGTAACGTACGAAATGCTTTTTGTTTAAATTCAGGTAAAAAAAGGGTTTTATGTCTCTAGAATTGTTTTGGGTTTTACGCGTCATAATTAAAGTACTTAGCCCAAAAGGCAAAGCTGCAGTACAGGTTTGAGCTTTTTTCCCCCCCAAAGCCCCTTTTCCGCCCCAAAGTTGCCCTGCTTACTTGGGGAAGGTTTATAGCCGTGCCCCGGTTTTTCAAACACATCAAAAAAAGGTCTAAAATCACTTTCAAAAAAACTTGGAACCATAGATGCAGCTTTCTGCACTTTTAAATTTGTCCTGTGGGTCTATCATTCTGTTTTCCTTTCCCCGTCGAAAAAATTTTTCCTTTTTTGGAAAATTTTTTTTCGTTCAATCTCCCTGTGGGCCCCAATTTGTGCCCGTCTGCAACATAATGGGCGTTCCAACCCTCAAACTGTTCCCGAGAGATGGACCAGTGGGGAATGGAGGATAGGGGGAAAAAAAAAATGGTCTGGACGGGCCTTTGGTCGGACACTTGGTCCAGCCGTCTCTAGAGTGTCTAATTGGTCTAGGTTTAAATAAAAAACAGGTGTTAAATTTACACTGTTCTAGTATTAGGGGTGTGTCATTTCTACCCCGCTACACCCGTACTATAGTGGCAGTGGGGGAAGGCGTGAGCGAGAAAATGAGCTACCCCTAGGCTCAGACACTTTGGCTCACTTCTGCTCTGTTGCTTTTTTCTTCTTCCCCAAATTTGAGTTTATAAATTTCCAAAATTGGGGACACTAGCCCTTTTTGAATCTGATCATAATCAGACAAACTCTGTATGAGCAGGAAACAATTTATATTTAATTAATGCTCTGACAGTTTTTTCGGTGGGAATTACTGGTTTTCGTCCCCAAAAAAGATACCTTGACTACTTGCCAAAACCCTCTGAAATTTTAAGTACTTAACTCAGGCAAAGTCAGAGTATCAATTTTAAAATGTTTCCTTTTTGGCATACATCAAAGAAAATAAAGGGCAAAGAGAGAGTGGGTTTTTGGGGAAAATATAATCCCAATTTGGAAATTTTTTTTTTTGTTTGTCCTTTGGTTTGAACTCTTAAAAAGTTTTTTTCCTTTTCCTTGGATCAAAAGGGCTCCCGGCAAGTACATACTTTCCCCCTGGTATGTTGTACAAAACTTTAAACTCAAAGTCTTAGAGATTTGGGGAAAATACTCAAAATGTTTTGATTTATAGATTCAATAATGTCCCAAAAATGGCAATTTTTTCCCAAAACCCTTGGATCAAAAGCCTCCCGGACAGGCCCCCATTTGTTACAAAAAAAAAGCGATTCCCAAAAACTTAGAGTTTCCATGAATACTAGAAAGGAATGCCCCTTTTAGCATCCCCGCCCGTTAAATGGGGTTTTTCCCCAAAAAAGTTTGTCAGTACCTTTTTCCAATTACCCTTTTTAAAAAACGTATGGTTCAATAGCGCCCCTTTTTTATTACAAATGGTAGGTATAACTAGAGAAAATTAAAAAATTTTAAAAAATTTATTAAGTTTTAGAGGTATATTATAAAGTAAATTAAATTTTACGCAATCAAAATAAAATCAATCTCTCGGTTAAAATTTTTTTGTGCCCGAAAACACATATCACAATTTTTTAATTTTTAAGTACCGTCGGTACATTAAAACTTTAAAAAATGATATTTTAAAAAATGTACAAGTGTGTGTATGCTGTAAGTGCTTTTAAATAGTTGCTATGTCTCCCAAGGGCTCGAAAAAGACTTAAACAAATGGGCTGACCCCAAAATCCCCCAAATAAAATAAATTTTTGAAACCCCACTGGCAACCCCAACGTCCCCGCTTTAACAACAAAGAATGCTAAAACCCCAAAAGCAATGCAATAAACAAGCGACTCGACACGAATCAGGAAAATGGGGGAAATTTTTAAACGACACTAAGTTTGGGGCCAACGCAGATCCTCCACAAAATTACAAAAAATCCCAAATTTTAATTCTATGTTTTTGCCCTAGGAAAAACCCGTGACTGTGACAATAAAACCCGGGAAAAGTACAAAAAATTTGGTCAGAAACTAAGCTCGGGACCTGATTGTTTTTTGGGGTTTCATGGACACACAAACCCCATACCCCGTCGAAAAAAAACTAAGTCCCATACAATGTTTTGTGAACAAAGTTCTACAGAACTAAAAAAGAATAATTTAGACAAACCCAAACTGTCCAACCAAAGCGAAATCACAGCAGAAAAAGGAATACTTCACGAGAGGGGAGGACCCCCCTGGGGGGGCCCGGGCTAATGTTCATGGGGCGCTCTCCGACTAATGTATCAAGGACGCTCTTGACTAATGTATAATGGAAGCTCGTGACTAATGTATCATGGACGCTCGTGAATAAAGTATCATGGACGCTCATGACTAATGTATCATGGAAGGCTCGAGACTAATGTATCATGGACGCTTGTGACTAATGTATCATGGACGCTGGTGACTAATGTATCATGGACACTGGTGACTAATGTATCATGGACGCTGGTGACTAATGTATCATGGACGCTCATGACTAATGTATCATGGACGCTGTTGACTAATGTATCGTGGACGCTCGTGACTAATGTATCATGGACGTTGGTGACTAATGTATCACGGACGCTCGTGATTAATGTATCATGGACGCTCGTGACTAATGTATCAAGGACGCTTGTGAGTAATGTTTCAATGACGTTCGAGACTAATGTATAATGGACGCTCTTGTGTAATGCATCATGGACGCTGGTGACTAATGTATCATGGACGCTGGTGACTAATGTATCACGGACGCTCGTGGCTATTGTATCATGAACGCTTGTGATTAATGTATCATGAACGCTCGTGACTAATGTATCATCGAAGGCTCGAGGCTAATGTATCATGGAGGCTCGTGACTAATGTATCATAAACGCTCATGACTAATGTATCATGGAAGGCTCGAGACTAATGTATCATGGAGGCTCATGACTAATGTATCATGGACGCTGTTGGCTAATGTATCATGGACGCTTGTGACTAATGTATCATGGACGTTGGTGACTAATGTATCAAGGACGCTCTTGACTAATGTATAATGGACGCTCGTGACTAATGTATCATGGACGCTCGTGAATAATGTATCATGGACGCTCGTGACTAATGTATCATGGAAGGCTCGAGACTAATGTATCATAAACGCTCATGACTAATGTATCATGGAAGGCTCGAGACTAATGTATCATGGAGGCTCATGACTAATGTATCATGGACGATGTTGGCTAATGTATCATGGACGCTTGTGACTAATGTATCATGGACGTTGGTGACTAATGTATCAAGGACGCTCTTGACTAATGTATAATGGACGCTCGTGATTAATGTATCATGAACGCTCGTGAATAATGTATCATGGACGCTCGTGACTAATGTATCATGGAGGCTCGTGACTAATGTATCATAAACGCTCATGACTAATGTATCATGGAAGGCTCGAGACTAATGTATCATGGAGGCTCATGACTAATGTATCATGGACGCTGTTGGCTAATGTATCATGGACGCTTGTGACTAATGTATCATGGACGTTGGTGACTAATGTATCAAGGACGCTCTTGACTAATGTATAATGGACGCTCGTGACTAATGTATCATGAACGCTCGTGAATAATGTATCATGGACGCTCGTGACTACTGTATCATGGACGCTTGTGACTAATGTATCATCGACGCTCGTGACTAATGTATCATGGACGCTCTTGTATAATGTATCATGGACGCTCGTGACAAAAGTATAATGGACGCTGGTGACTAATGTATCATGGATGTTGGTGACTAATGTATCATTGACGCTGGTGACTAATGTATCATGGACGCTGGTGACTAATGTATCATGGACGCTGGTGACTAATGTATCATGGACGCTGGTGACTAATGTATCATGGACGCTGGTGACTAATGTATCATGGACGCTCGTGATTAATGTATCATGGACGCTCGTGACTAGTACATCATGGACGCGCTTGAATAATGTATCATGGACTCTCTTTTGTAATGTATCATGGACGCTGGTGACTAATGTATCATGGACGCTGGTGACTAATGTATCTTGAACGCTGGCGACTAATGTATCATGGACGCTGGTGACTAATGTATCATAGACGCTCGTGATTAATGTATCATGGAGGCTCGTGACTAATGTGTCATGGACGCTCGTGACAAATGTATATTGGGCGCTGGTGGCTAATGTATTATGGACGCTGGTGACTAATGTATCATTGACGCTGGTGACTAATGCATCATGGACGCTGGTGGCTAATGTATCATTGATGCTTGTGACTAATGTATCAGAGAAGCTGGTGACTAATGTATCATTGAAGCTTGTGACTAATGTATCATCGACGCTTGTGACTAATGTATCATGGACGCTGGTGACAAAAGTATCATGGTCACTCGTGACTAATGTATCATGGACGCGGTTGACTAACGAATCATGGACATTCGTGACTAATGTATCATGAACGCTGGTGACTAATGTATCATGGACATTCGTGACTAATGTATCATGAACGCTCTTTCGTAATGTATAATGGACGCTGGTGAATAATGTATCAAGGACGCTCGTGACTAATGTATCATGGACGCTCTTGTGTAATGTATAATGGACGATGGTGACTAATGTATCATGGACGCTCTTGAGTAATGTATCATGGACGCTCTTGAGTAATGTATCATGGACGCTCGTGACTAATGTATCATGGAAGCTCTTGCGTAATGTATAATGGACGCTGATGACTAATGTATCATGGACGCTGGTGACTAATGTATCATGGACTCTGGTGACTAATGTATCATGCACGCTTTTGACTATTGTATCATGGACGCTGGTGACTAATGTATCATGGTCGCTGGTGAATAATGTATCATGGACGCTGGTGACTAATGTATCATGGTCGCTGGTGAATAATGTATCATGTATGCTGGTGACTAATGTATCATGGACGCTGGTGACTAATGAATCATGGACTCTGGTGACTAATGTATCATGGACCCTCTTGACTAATGTATCATGGACGCTTGTGACTAATGCATCATGGACGCCCGTGCCTAGTGAATCATGGACGCTCATGCTTAATGTATCATGGACACTCATGACGAATGTATCATGGACGCTGGTGACTAATGTATCATGGACGCTGATGACTGATGTATCATGGACGCTCATGATTAATGTGTCATGGACGCTCGTGCCTAATGTATCATGGACACTGCTGACTAATTTATCATGGGCATTCGTGACTAATGTATCATGAACGCTCTTTCGTAATGTATTATAGACGCTGGTAAATAATGTATCATGGATGCTCGTGACTAATGTATCAGTAACGTATAATGGACGCTCTTGACTAATGTATCATTGACGCTCATGATTAATGTGTCATGGACGCTCGTGACTAATGTATCATGGACGCTCTTGACTAATGTATCATTAACGCTCTTTTGTAAAGTATAATGGACGCTGGTGACTAATGTATCATGGACGCTCTTGTGTAATGTATCATGGAAGCTCGTGACTGATGTATTATGGGCGCTCTTGCATAATGTATCATGGACGCTGGTGACTAATGTATCATGGACATTCCTGACTAATGTATCATGAACGCTCTTTCGTAATGTATAATGGACACTGGTGAATAATGTATCATGGACGCTCGTGACTAATGTATCATGGACGCTCTTGTGTAATGTATAATGGACGTTGGTGACAAATGTATCATGGACGCTCTTGAGTAATGTATCATGGACGCTCGTGACTAATGTATCATGGACGCTCTTGCGTAATGTATAATGGACGCTGGTGACTAATGCATCATGGACGCTGGTGACTAATGTATCATGGACTCTGGTGATTAATGTATCATGCACGCTTTTGACTATTGTATCATGGACGCTGGTGACTAATATATCGTTTTCGCTGGTGAATAATGTATCATGGACGCTGGTGAATAATGTATCTTGGACGCTGGTGACTAATGTATCATTGACGCTCGTGACTATTGTATCATGGACGCTCGTGAATAATGTATCATGGACGCTCATGACTAATGTATCATGGACGCTGTTGACTATTGTATCGTGGACGCTTGTGACTAATGTATCATGGACGCTTTTTG
>NC_069439.1:40619112-40663624 GCF_026875155.1 Cherax quadricarinatus | reverse complement strand
GTCCCCCATGTCCATGATACATTAGCCCCACCGGCGTCCTTTTTGATACATTAGTCACAACGTCCATGATACTTTAAGTCTCTCCCCCCTTCCATGTTTACTTTCATGAGCGCCCCTTTATACTTATTAAACGACCCGCCCCCATGTTTCATTAGTCACAGTTTCCCAATTATACAAATTCAAGAGCGCCCTTGATAAAAATTAGCCCGGAGCGCCCCATGATACATTAGAAAAGGCCCCCAGGTGTCCTCTCCCCTTCGGAAGTTTTCCCGCGCTGTAAACTCGTTTGCGGGTTGGACGGGGGTTGTTTTCCCCCTCTTTATTCTTGTTAGTTTTTTGTAGAACTTTGCCCACAAACATTTGAATAGACTTAGTGTTTTGGGACTTTTTACGAGGTTGTTTTCACATTAAACACCCCTGAACATCTCGGGTCCCGAGCTATAGCTTCTGCCCCAAATTTTTTGTACTGGTTCCGGTTTTTGCCCACAGCCCACATTTTTTCCTAGGGCTGAACAAAGATTTAGTATTAGGGGATTTTTTTGTAACTTTTGTGGGGGAAACTGCAGAGGGTTTCCCTACTTAGGTCTTTTTATATTTTTTCCCCAAAGTTCCTGATTCTGTGTCCAGTCCCTTTGATATTGCATTGCAAATTGGGGTTTTAAGCATTCTTTTTTTGTTCAAGCAGACTTTTTCGGTTCCAGTCGGTCAAGAATTTTATTTTATTTGGGGAACTTTGTCAGACCCCTTGTTTAAGTCTTATTCGAGTTTTTTGGGGACATAGCTAACTACTTAAGAAAACTTACACGCAAACACACCCCTTGTACAAATTTGTAATACCCTTATTAAATGTTAATGTCCCGGGAGGGTACTTAAAAATTTAAAAAAATTATTTTGTGTTTTTCAGCACAAAAAATTAAAAAAACTCGAGAAAATTGATTTTATTTTGATTGCTGTAAATTTAATTTACTTTGATAAAAACCCTCTAAAAACAAAAAAAATTTTAAATTAAATTTTTTTTCCCTCTAGTTAGTAGCCTACCAGTTGAAAATCCTAAAGCCTATTAAAACCATACAAATTTTAAAATGGTTTAATTGGACAAGGATACTGCCCTTTTGGGTTACAAAAAACCCAGTAACAGGCTGGAAGCTAGAAGGGCAGCCCCTTTCCCTAGTATTCACGGGAAAACTCTAAGTTTTTAGAATCGGGGTTTTTTTGTAACAAAGGGGGGCCTGCCCGGGGAGGCTCTTGACCCAAAGGGGGTTTGGAAAAATTTGCCCCTTTTTTACATACTAGGAATCTATGATCAAACACTTTGGACTTTCCTAATCTCAAAAGATTTGATTTGGGTCTTTTTAAAACCCATCCCAGGGGATGTATTACTTGACTGAGCTTTTTGGACCCCAAAGGAAGGGAAATTTACGTTTATGATTTTCAACTAAAAGACAAACACACAAAAAAATTAGGATTATATTTTTCCCATAACCCACTCTCTCGATTACAATTATTTTCGGATGTAGGGCCAAAAAAAAAAACCCGTTAATTGATATTCCGGGACTTTGTCTGATTTAAAGTACTTTAAAAATTTTTCAGACGTTTTGGCAAGTAGCCCAATATCAGGGTTTGGGGAGGGTTAAAACAAAATTTACACCCCCGAAACTGTCGGGAGCTTTTAATTAAATAAAAATTTTTTCCGCTATACAGAGATGTCGATTTGATTCAGATTCAGAAAGCCCTATGTCAAAATTTGGGAAAAAAGACCAAATTTGTGAATAAGAAAACAACGGGAGAAAGAAGTGACCCTATGCCCCTGAGCCAAGTGTAGCCAGTTCTCGCTCACCCCTTTTCCTCACTGACACTAAAAGTACAAGTGAGCGGTAGTATGAAACGGGCCAAATACTAGAACAGTGAATATAAAACCTGTATTTATTTTCCTAGCCCAAAAATCAAACACTCTAGAGACGGTTTCCCAAAGTGCCGCCTAAGGACCGTCCAGACCATGTTAATTTCCCATTTCCCCATTACCCACTGGCCTACTCTCAGGAACAGTTTGAGGGGTTTGGAACCCTCTTATTTGCAGACTGCAAAAAATTGAAGGCACAGGGGGAGATTAAAGAAGAAAAAATTTTCCAAAAAGAAAAATTTCCCCGTCGGGAAACAAAAAAATGATAGATCACGGGACACTTTTTAATGTGCAAAAAAGCTGCATCAAAGGTTTCCAAAATTTTTTGAAAGCCCCCTTGGGACACAAATTTTATGTGTTTGAGAACCGGGCACGTCTATAACTGGCCCAAACGAAAGCACGGGGAACCCATTCCCGGCAAAACGGCTTTGAGGGAAAAACTCAAACCTGAAACTGCAGTTTTGGCCATTTGTTTAAGTACATTAGTTTGCGCTGTCAAACAAACAAATTCAAAGAGACAAAATAACTTTTTAAACCTTAAATTTTATCAGAGAGTTTTTCGTACGTTACAACGACGACAAGATAAAAACTTGTGTAGATTTGGGGCTCGTGAAAAAAAAGTTCCCATTTCAGAGGTGGTGTAGACTGCTAAATTAACAACTATGACAGCCTTGTTCATTTTTTACACATGAAGATTTTAAAACAACGTAGCCTCTGACATACAAGAATATCTTTTAAATCATACTAACCCAGATATTCGGAAAAACTACAGCATTAGCAGAAAATTTACGAAATTTCTCACAAATTGTACTACTAAAAACAAAGAAAAAAGGTAACAAAAAATTTGTCCTAGAAGGGGGCCCAACTTAAATCCTGCTCTTTCCCGGCCGATGTACCTCCCTCTGTAACTTCTCTACCTTACCAGGAAAACTCACAAATCCTGAATCTGTTTTCTGTGGCTAACAGAAATCTGGTATTAAAAGAAAAATTTAAATGTACCTTTTGTAACGGGAAAAGGACATACTAGAGATATTGCTAAAATTTTAGAAAGAAAATACGAAAACATTTTGGGGGCCCGGGCGCCCCCCACTAAAGCCGTACCTCTTCCAAAGCAACAAAGCACCAAAACCCTAAAATTTCCCTCTAACCAACTGTTTAGATAATGTTAC
Source organism: Cherax quadricarinatus (assembly GCF_026875155.1). Lineage (NCBI taxonomy): Eukaryota > Metazoa > Arthropoda > Malacostraca > Decapoda > Parastacidae > Cherax > Cherax quadricarinatus. The sequence continues at coordinate 40,660,555 of NC_069439.1, read as the reverse complement.
CCAAGGATAGAGACTACGCCCAGAAAGTGAAATCTGACGAAAAAAAATTCGTTCAGCGATGACCCCTTATTTTCAGAATAAAGTAGGATTGACAAAACAAAAATCTTTTCGAGAAAACTTCTTTAAAGAGACATTTGGCAGTTATCTCACGTTTTAAGAGAAAATTACTGCCCAAACTGACATACCTATTGCAAGAAAAAGATGTATTTTTTTAAAAGGGCCTTTTGGGGGGGCTTTTAAAAAAAGGGTGCCTCTCCCACAAAGTTTTTTTATTGAAACAAGCTTTTAATAAGGGTTATTTTTCAGGGGGGTAAAACCAGGGGGTGTTTTTCCCCATCAGGTCAGTGGACGTTGAGGGGGAAACGAAACCTTCATGTTTGGTAATTTTAAAAAACCCCTTTGTGATTGATAATAACACTGATAAAAATTTATGCCATTGAACCTTGTAGAGAGAAACCTTTTATTTTTCCTCTCAGCGAAATTAAACTAGAGCAAAGTCAAAGATTCAAAAACCCAAACCTTTGCCCCTTTTGATTTAAAGGGGATGACAATGTTTTTTGGGGGCTTGAAAAATGTTGTTTAGGGGAAAGGGGGCTCTGCGCCCAGGATCATTAACACTGACCCCCCCCCCGTCATCAACCTAGCCCGGGACAAAAATGACGTTTAAATTTCTAACTCTGATGAAAAAATCAAGGTTTCGGGTTTGTTGATCAGTCACGGGAAAAGATGAGGTATACAGTTACTGAAGTGAAGCAAAGGATCCGAAAATTTTGTTCCCTTTTAATGTAAGGGTGAAACTGATGGAGAAACTACATCAAGTTGTCAGCGATAGTGTTTCCACCACATTAAAGCATCTATTTTGTTCCCATTTACATTTCGTGAACAAGCCATTGTTTTTCCCTCAAAAATACCCCCATGGGAAGGACATTTGGGTGTCAAGAAGACCCTGGGTTTAAACTGGAAAAAAACTTTTTTATTTGGGCCAAAGATAAAGGAAACAGTAGCTGATCATGGGGCGACGTTGCCACTTTTGTCAAGTGAAAGGCAAGGGCCCGCGCAACACCTTTCCCCCTGCGCCTCTCATTCCTATCACCGGCATGGGGAACCATTCTCACGTCCCAAATTTTTGTTGTGTTGGTCCCTTTTCCCCAGAACCAAACTAGGAAACCAATACTTATTTACATTAAAAGGACGCTGCAAACACGCATCCCGAAGCTATTCCCATGAGAAAAATTTAAAGCTCGTGCAATTTTTGGAGCGCTGATGAAATTTTTTTTCCCCGGTTTTGGGTTTCCACGAAGATTCCCCAAACAGATCAGGGGTCTAACTTCACTTCTAAGATCTTTTGAGAAGCAAAAACCCACCTAGGGAAAAAAGTCTGTACTTTCCCAAACCCTTTTTTCACCCCAGTCAAATTCTCAAAAGAGATTTCATCAAAACTGAAGTCCCCGAGAGAGCTTATTGTGAACATTTTCAAAAGACGGGATGAGGGGATACCTTTTCCCTTTTGTTCGCTATTTAGAGAAAGTGACAAAGAAATCTCGGGTTTAAATCCGTTTTTAACTAATATTCGGAAAACCAAGGGGCTGGGCCTCTCGCCCGTGTTAAAAGACGGGGGGACAGGAAAATCAAATCCATCATTGAGTACTTTTACCTCATTAAAAGCAGCAACATTTTTCAGCCGCTAGAGACTACTTCGAAAAAACCCAGTTTCCGCCCAACTTTGAATGAACAACATTATACAAGCGTTTCCCGTCCTCTTTTTTTTAAAGCAGGAGAAAAAGGTGATGGGGTCGGAAATTAGTACCAAAGGGGCCCTGCCCTACAAGCCAGGTAAAAAAAGGTCCTCTGGGAAATAAAAGGGAAAAAACTTTGCGAAATAAAAAAAATTTTGGGACGACGCCCTGGGAAAAAAAAAATCTAATCAAATTTTTTAAACCCTTTTAACCAGCCAAGGGATATTACGCCAAATCCTCTAAACCCACTACTTCTATTCTTCCAAAGGGCAGGGAAGAAAAAGTCAGTCTAAACCCGAAAATCTCTAGAGGTAAAGAGTTTTTTTAGAAAATTTAGTGACTCAAAAATCCTAGAAAGATTTTCTTTTAACCTTTGGGTTATAAAAACGGTGATATTAAAAAACAGATTTTGCATTTCCCTGAATTGTTCGTTTATGTTCCAAAAAGTTGTACTCTGGTTTTACATGAAAGTTTGAAGTACAGGAACATCCCCATTAAACAATCACCATAAGAAAAGAGGGCCAACAAAGCATAAAAAATTTAGAGAAGAGGTTAATTTTTTTTGTTATCTCACGGGCTTAATTTAGCGCAAAATAAAATCCCTGGGCACTCCCTGTATTTTAGTGCCAAAAACCCGACGGGAGTTTCAGGATGTGCACTGATTACAGGAAAATGAACTCGTCCCCCCTTGCCTGATGGTTTTCCCCCCTAAACCCCGCATTTACGACCTTTTTGACCGGTGTCAAGGGGCCCAGTTTGTCACCGTTTTGATCTCTTACGAGGCAATTTTCAAAACCCCATCTGAACTGCCAAGAATACTGCTTTTTTGTTCAAGATGGAAATTTTTTTAAATACCCGTCCCCCCCTTCGGCCTTTTGTAACGCCCGGGTTTTTTCATTCCAACGTATAAAGAACGAGTTGACCCACAACTTTTGAAGGAGTTAAACCTACCTTTACGACTTGTGGGTAAAGTGAAGAAATGGGAAAAGCAAAATTTGGGCGCGTCTCCCAAACATTGTTTGAAAAGGGCCCGGCGCACTCCAAACTTTACTGTTTTAAATTAGGGTAAAATTTTTTTGGTCAAGCCCAAAAATTTCCTTTTCTAGGGTTTTGTATCCCAAGGTGAGGTTTTCTCCTATTGAGGGTAAGGTTCGTGCTAATTTTTAATTCCATTGGGCCCCAGTAAAAAGGAAAGGGGTACAGGGGATTCCCGGGTAAAGGGAGGATATTTTAAAAACAGGTTTCGTCCAAACTTTTCCAGATTGCAGCTCCCCCCACTAGTTACAAATAAACAAAGTTCAGTTCACCTGGACTAGAGATTGTTTTAGAAATCGTTCAAAAAAGGTTTTAAAAGTTTTGGGGCCCCCTCTGCTCCTGTGTTGAAAAGTCCTAAAAATTTAATCTTCCCTTCTTTTTTCATATAGAGCGATTGGGGTTTTGCATGGGCGCTGTGCTGCTCCCAAAAAGTCCCAAAATCCACGACATTCTCCAACCAAATGTTTAAAAATTTATCAAAACTTTAAAAGACACCCAGAAAAATTATGCCACTATTGAGAAAGAGGCTCCCAGCTCTTGTGGGGTCCTTGGGAAAATTTTTACGTGTAAATTTTGGGGACTTTCCCCCTTTTAAAAAAAAAAACGGTTTTTTTTGACCAAAAATCCACTCCCTTATATAAAAACGATAAAAATAAAAATCTAGGATCATGGGGGCCCTCAAATCCAAAACCCTTTTTTTATAAATATAAAACCCATAAGTTGGCATTGTAAAATTTTTAATTTCTGACGCTCTGTCTCGGGCCCCTTTAAAAATTTTTCAGTTACATTAAATTTAAAGTAATTTTAAAGCCCAAAAACCCTTTTGTTACTTTCTATGTTTAAAATTTAAAAAAGTAAAATTAATCCCCCCAGCCCATATTAACTATATATACTCATTTTCAGTCTAAATTTTTAAATTTTAAATTTACAAATAAAAGTTTTGTGGGGGGAGAACAACTAGTGTTTTAAATGAGTAGTGGGGTGCGGGAAGTACTTCGGACGCAAAAACTTCCTGTCGCAGACCCCCCCCCTCAAATACACACCTTAAACTGTTTCATATCAGATTTTCATAAAAGCCCTCGCCTTCCCCAACCACAAATTAAGAGGGAAAAGCAGGGCCCCCCAAAAATGATGAGCCTCACGTGGGCCCCCCTTGCAAACGCTTCTTGTCTCTACATGATGAAAATAACCACAGTATTTAAAAGAAACATACTGTGTTTCCCGCCCTAGTACTAGGGGGGAAAACCTTGACGGGCGCTGTGAAATTGTAGAGGTGCTTGGGCCCAAAAAGACTAATTAATATTTATTTTTAAATAATATTTATAAGAGTAACCAGAAATAATTTTGAAAGAAAAATTTTAATGCAACTCCAATCACCCTCTGTCGTGTTGGGGTGGGGTTTCAAACCCCTGAATGGGGTTTTCAAAGAATTTTTATGTATATTTTGTAAAGGTATATTACCTTTTTTATTTTTAATTTTTTTAATTTCTTTAAATTTTTTCGAAAATAGGGGAAAAACGCAAATGTATTTCCCCTTTTATTGTTTTTTGACTTAGCTTATGTTTTTTAAAAATTTTATATAAAATGTGTTTTTAGTCTTATTGTTCAAACTAAGTAATTAAACGGGTTGTTTCCCCCGTTATACGCCCCGGTTTTGAGCTGCAGTTGTCCCCGTAGCTATCACGTATCGAGGGGGGGTGTCCTCAACCCTTCCCTGAAGTATTCAAATCCGCTGTAACCCTTTGCTTGCTGGGTTGGGCAATTTTCCCGTCTCAATTTTTCTTGTTAGTTCTGTAGAAAATTTTTTCACAGAACCCTTGTAAAGACTTAGTGATTTTTTGAAAGTTTTAAATGAGGGTTTTGTGCCCCATTGAAAACCTGAACAAAATCAGGTCCCGAGCTATAGCTTCTGCCCAAAATTTTTTACTGGTTCCGTGTAAGTCACAGTCCCCAGTTTTCCTATGCTGAACATAGATTTAGTATTATGGAGTTTTGTAAAAATTTTGGAGGATTTTGCAGATGGTCCCTACTTAGTGTCGTTAAAAATTAATTTTTCCCCGTTTTTAAAAATGGCGCAGTCCCTTGATATTGGGATTGCTATTGGGCTTAGCATTCTTTTTTGTTCAAGCAGACCTGTTCGGGTTGCCAGTCGGTCAAGAAGTTAGTTTTTTTGAGGACTTTTTCAGTCACTTGTTTAAGTCTTATTCGAGTCCCTTTAGACAAAAGCTAACTACTTAAGAGCACTTTCACGCATACACACACTTGTACATATTTGTAATCTTATAAAAGTTAATGTACCTGACGTACTTAAGAATTATAAAAAGTGATATTGCTTTCAGCACAATAATATTGAACCCCGAGAGATTGATTTTATTTTGATTGCTGTGATTTAATTTACTTTGATAATATACCTCTAGACTTAATAAATTTATTAAATTTTAATTTCTCTAGTTAGTAGCCTACCAGTTGTAATCCTAAAGCGCTATTGAACCATACTGAATTTTAATGGATAATTGGACAAGGATACTGACTACTTGTTACGAAAACCCAGTAACAGGCTCGATGCTAGAAGGGCAGTCCTTTCTAGTATTCACTGGAGATCTCTAAGTTTTTAGAATCGCGTTTTTTGTAACACCAGCGTCCATGATACATTAGCCAACAGCGTCCATGATACATTAGTCATGAGCCTCCATGATACATTAGTCTCGAGCCTTCCATGATACATTAGTCACGAGCCTCCATGATACATTATTCTCGAGACTTCGATGATACATTAGTCACGAGCGTTCATGATACATTAATCACGAGCGTCCATGATAAATTAGTCACGAGCGTCCATAATACATTAGTCACCAGCGTCCATGATACATTAGTCACCATCGTCCATGATGCATTACACAAGAGAGTCCATTATACATTAGTCTCGAACGCCCATGAAACATTAGCACCAGCGTCCTTGATACATTAGTCACAAGCGTCCATGATACATTAATCACGAGCGTGCATGATACATTACTCATCAGCGTCCATGATACATTAGTCACGAGCGTCCACGATAAATTAGTCAACAGCGTCCTTGATACATTAGTCACGAGCGCCCATGATACATTAATCACGAGCGTGCATGATACATTAGTCACCAGCCTCCATGATACATTAGTTACCAGCGACCATGATACATTAGTCACCAGCATCCATGATACATTAGTCAAGAGCGTCCATGATACAATAGTCTCCAGCGTCCATTATACGTTACACAAGAGCGTTAATGATACATTAGTCACGAGCATTAATGATACATTATTCACCAGCGTCTATTATACATTTCGAAAGAGCGTTCATGATACATTAGTCACGAATGCCCATGATAAATTAGTCACCAGCGTCCATGATATATTAGGCACGAGCGTCCATGACACATTAATCATGAGCGTCCATGATACATCAGTCATCAGCGTCCATGATACATTAGTCACCGGCGTCCATGATACATTCGTCATGAGGGTCCATGATACATTAAGCATGAGCGTCCATGATTCACTAGGCAAGGGCGTCCATGATACATTAGTCACGAGCGTCCATGATACATTAGTCAAGAGCGTCCGTGATACATTAGTCACCAGAGTCCATGATTCATTAGTCACCAGCGTCCATGATACATTAGTCACCAGCGTCCATGATACATTATTCACCAGCGACCATGATACATTAGTCACCAGCGTCCATGATACATTATTCACCAGCGACCATGATACATTAGTCACCAGCGTCCATGATACAATAGTCAAAAGCGTGCATAATACATTAGTCACCGGAGTCCATGATACATTAGTCACCAGCGTCCATGATACATTAGTCACCAGCGTCCATTATACATTACGCAAGAGCGTCCATGATACATTAGTCACGAGCGTCCATGATACATTACTCAAGAGCGTCCATGATACATTACTCAAGAGCGTCCATGATACATTAGTCACCAACGTCCATTATACATTACACAAGGCGTCCATGTACATTAGTCCCCGAGCGGGCCTTAAAAACATTTTTCCACCAGCGTCCATTTTTACCCTTAAAGAAAAAGCGTTCCCTGATACATTTGTCCCCGAATGTCCATGATACATTAGTTTACCAACGTTCAGGGTACCTTAATAAAAGAATGTCCCTGATTCGTTAAATCACCAGCGTCCCTGATACATTTGTCACGAGAGGGCCATATCTTTTGTCACCACGTCCATGAAAAATTAATCCCCACGTCGATGATACATTTTCACAAACATCCATGATAAAATTTTTCACCAGCCTTTTCTGATACATTATCCCAACTCAAGGAACATTAGCCACCAGGGGCCGTGATGCTTTAAATCACCACGTCCAAAAGATACATTTGGGCCCCCCAGCGTCCATAATTTCATTTGCCCAAACCCGCGGGCCCCAAAAAACTTTTTCCCCGACCCTCCAGGGCACATTATCACGAGCCTTTTCCCTGAAACATTATTTTACCAGCCACCATGAACCCTAGTCACCAGCGTCCATGATACAATATCAAAAGCGGCATTATACATTAGTCCCCCGGGGTCCTTATACATTAACAAAAACGTCCATGAACATTAGTCACCACGTCCCAAAAAACATTTCGCAAGAAACTCCATGATACATTTTGTCACGAGCGGCCATGAAACATTTTCTCAAGAGCGGGCCATGTACCCTTTTCTTTAAGAGCGTCCATGATACAAAAGTCACCAACTCCATTATACATTACACAAGAGCCCATGGGTACATAACACGAGCGCCTTTAAAACATTTTTCACACAGCGTCCATTTTACATTACGAAAGAGCGTTTAAGATACATTAGTCAAGAAAAACCTGATACATTAGCACCAGCGCATGATACATTATCAAAAATGTCCATGAATTTTTATCACCCACGTCCAGATAAAATTAGTCACGAAGACCAGAACTTTTGCACCACGTCCCCTGATAACATTTGTCCCCCCCAAAAGTCGATGAACCATTGTCCACAAAACATTTCCCTGATAAAAATTGTCAAACCCGCTTCTCTGATACATTTGTCACAAAAACGTTTAAGATACATTAGGGCCCCCACGTCCAAGATGAAATTTGTCCCCCAGCTCCCCTGATACAATTTTTCACCAGCGTCCATAATACATTAGCCACCAACGCCCAACATAAAATTTGTCACGAGCTCCATGACAAATTAGGGCCACAGCCCCCCATGATACATTAATCACGAGCGTCTATATAAAATTAATCACCACGTCCCCTGATACATTAGTCCCAGCGTTTAATAAAACATTATACCCCACGTCCTGAAAACATTTTTCACTAGCGTCCATGATACATTTCCCAAAAAAGAGTCCATGAAACCTTATTCAAGAGCGGGCCCACGATGTTTCTAACCCATCGCCCCTATACAATTTGTCACGAGCGTCCATGAATTTCTTATTCAAACCCGCGAAACCCTGATACATTTTGTCACCACGGCCATGATAAAATTTTCCCCCCGCCCCAAAAAAGGGTACATTTTGTCACCAACCCTCCATTATACATTGGTTTACCATCGTCCCCAAATTAAAACATTAGTCACCCAACGTCCATGATACATTAGTTTATCAGCGCCCCAAAAAAATTTTTTCCCAAAAACGTTTAAAATACATTATTTAAACCCGCGGGCCATTTTAAATTTAGTCACGACTCCATATAAAATTAAAAAAAGAAAGGGGGTCCATGATACAAATTTGTCCGAGCGTCCCCCAAAAAGATTTTCATTAGTCCCCCAAAACGTCCCTGACACAGTAGTCACGAGGGGTCCATGATAAAATTAATCTCGAAACCCTTTCCCTATACAATTTTTCACGAGCTTTCCCTGATTTCATTATTCACACGTCCATGAACATTAGTCCCCGAGCGTCCATTAAACATTAGTCAAAGAGCGTCCTTGAAACTTGGGAAAAATTAGTCACGGCCCATTACTGTGTCACCCCGTCCATGATACTTTTCCAAAAGCGGGCCCCCTGATCATTTAATGAGCGTCTTTTAAACATTTGCCAACAAACGTCCATGAAAACATGAGTCAAAAGCGTTTTAGATACATTTGTCCGACCTTCGAATACATAACATGAGCGTTCATGAAACTTTAATCAAAGGGGGGGATACAATAGTCACGAGCGTCCATATCGTTTGTCACCACGCCATGATACATTAGTCACCACGGCCATGATGCCTTTCACAAAAGCGTATAATTTTTACATTAGGCTCGAACGCCCAAAAGAAACATTTGGCACCAGCGTCCTTGATACATTAGTCCCCAGCGCCATGATACATTAATCACGAGCCAAACCTTTATAAAATTAGTCCCCCCAGCGTCCATGATACAAATTGTCACAACGTCCCCGATACATTAGTCAACAGCGTTTCCAAAGATACAATTTGTAATGAGCGTCCATGATAATTATTCTCGAGCCCATAAAACATTACACGAACCCTCCCCAAAATAAAAATTTAAACACCAACGTCCAATAACATTAAACCCACGCCCTGAAATTTATTATTCACAAGCGAAACCCTAACATTAGTCACCAGCGTCCATGGGTAAAAATAGTCAAAAGCGGGCATGAAAAATTTTGTCACCAGAGTCCGATACAATTTGTCACCAGCGTCCAACACCTTTGTCAAACCCGCCCCCATTATACATTACTCAAGAGCTCAATGAACATTATCCCGAGGGGTTTCCCTGATACATTACCAGGAGCGCCCCTGATACAATTTCTCAAGAGCGCCTATACATTAGCCCCCCAAAGTCCATTATACATTAAAACCCAAACGTCCTGAAACATTAAATTTACCAGCGCCCAAAGATACATTAAATTTACCAACCCTCCATTATACATTACGAAAAAGCTTTTAAGATACATTAGTCCAAAGAAGTCCATGATACATTAGTCCCCAGCGCCATTTATTTCATTGGGGACGTGCGCCATGAAAAAAATTAAACACGGAAACGTCCATGACACATTAAAAAAAAGAGCCCATGATACATTAGTCAAGACGTCCCATGATACATTTTTCATGAGGTTTTCCCTGATACATTTAAAATGAGCTTTCCCCCATACACTAGGCACGGGGGTCCCATGATACTTTTGTCCCCGAGCGTCCCTAATTCATTAGTCAAGGCGTCCTGATACAAAGAGTCAAAACCCGAAGGGCCAAAGAACATTAGTTCCCAAAAGAGTCCCCCCCCTGATACATTAGTCACCAGCGCCAAAAAAGCTTAGTCAGGAGCCCCAAAATTTTACATTATCACGCCCTTTCCCTGATTTCATTAAATCCCCCTTCCCCTTTCCCTGATACATTTGTTTAATCAGCTTACATGAAACATTAGTTACCCGCGCCCCCCATACATTACACAAGAGGCCCCCCCATGATACATTATTTAAAAGAGAGTCCTTTTACTTTAGTCAAAGAGCGTCCATGTTTCATTTGCCCCGGGGCGTCCCGTTTTACTTCATCTGCGTCCATGATAATTATCACGAAACGTCCATGATACCCTTAGTCACGAGCGTCCATGGGTTTCATTAGTTTACAGGTCCTTTACACATTAGCCCCCCACGTCCATGAACATTAGTCCCCCAAAAGACCATGATACATTTTTCACCAGCGTTTTATGTACAATAGTCAAGAGCGTGCATGATACATTAGTCCCCCAGAGTCCATGATACATTACCCCCACGTCCATACACATTTTGTCACAAACGTCCATTAAAAATTACGCAAGCGTCCCCTGATACATTAAATCCGAGCGTCCCCAAAACATTTCTCAAGAGCGGCCCCTGATACATTAACCCCCCAACGTCCATTAAAAAATTCACAAGAGCGTCCATGATACATTAGTCACGAGCGTTTCCCGATACATTAATTTTACCCAAAGTCCCCTTAACAAAAAAAGAAAGTGGCGTTCATGATACATTTGTCACGAATGAAAAATGAAAAACATTAAAAAACGAATACCAAAGATACTTAGTCACCAAACGTACATTATACATTTGGCGACGTCCACGATAACCCTTTGTCACGACGTCCATGACAAAATTTAAAAAAGACCTTCCCTGATAAATTAAATCACAAGCTTCCAAAAAATTAAATCACCACGTGCATTAAAACATTTGACATGAGTTTTCCCCTGAACAATTTAAAAATAAACAATCCATTATACCTAGGGACGGGGGGCCCATCATACTTTTTTCCCCGAGCGTCCCCTTAAAACTTTTGTCAAAGCGGCCGTGAACATTATTCCCCCAGAGACCATATACAAAATTTGCAAAGCGCCCCTGATAAATTTTTCACCACCCTTCCATAAGGGGATTAGTTTCGAAAACCTCCCTTAACAAATTTGTCACGACCTCCATGATACATTAGTCACCACGTACATATACCTTTGTTACCTGCCTCCCCTGAAAAAATTTCACCCAAATGGGGGGCCCCTGAAAAATTAAATTTACGACTCCCCTGATACAAATTTTCCCGAGCGTCCCTGATGCATTAGTCCGAGCGCCCCATACATTACCACGAGCGTCCATTTATACATTATTTACGAGCGTCCATGAACATTAGTCAACAGCATCCATGTACATTAGCACGAGGTTCTGACACATTAGTCACCAGCGGTTTCCAAAGATAAAATTTGTCCCCACGTCCCAAAAATACATCAGTCACGAAACGTCCATGATACATTAGTCACCACGTCCATATACATTAGCACCACTTCCCTATACCCTTAAATCCCCCAGCTCCCTTAAAAATTAGTCCCCCCCCCTCCCCCCCCCCTTCATTAGTACCATCGAAACCCTTTATACATTAGTCACCAGCATCCATGATGCATTAGTCAAGAGCGTGCAAGATAAAAATATCCCCCCAAGTCCGATACAAAGCACAAAACGGGCCATGATACATTAGGCACGGCGTCCATTTTCATTATTCACCAAGGGGTCCATTTTAAAATTACGGAAAAAGCGTTAATGATACAAAGCACGAATGCCATGATACATTAGTCCCCCAGTCGGGCCATGCTACATTAGGGAAAGAGCGCCTTGATACATTAGTCACAGCGTCCATGACGGGTTTTAAAAAATGGGGCGTCCAAGGGGGTACATTTTGTTTTTTCCCCGCGTAAAATTTATAAAATTAGTCATGAGTGTCCCGAATACATTAAGCAAGGGGCTCCATGATACAAAAGGGGGAAGGCGTCCATGATACATTAAAATCAAAAGAGCGGCCCCTATACAAGGTCACCACATTTTATGATAACTTAAACACCAACAAACCCTGACACATTAGTCAAAGATCCTTCCATGATTCATTAGGTTTACGAGCGTCCATGTAAAATAATTCATGGCGTTCTTTGATACATTATTCACGAGCGGTTCCCTGATACATAAGTCACGAGCCTCCCCTGATACATTAGTCACCATCGTCCCTGGCAAAGCCACCAGCTCCCCGAAAACCCTTTTCCCCGAGCCTCCCCGATACCTAGCCCCCCAACCCAAAATTCCCTTACCCACGGCGTTAAAAAGATACATTATCCCCAGCCTCCCATGATACATTAGGGCATCCCGTCCCATAATGCATTACCAAAAAGGAAACGTCCAAAAATACAATTTGCCCGAACCCTCCATGAAACAATTGTCCCCCCGCCCCCCATGGAAAATAAATCCCCCGGGGCGCCATGAAAAAAAAGTCCAACGGAAAACGTCGATGATACAAATTTCACTAGAGCGTCCATGATACAAAAAGTCACCAGCGTTCCCTGATACAAATCCCCAGAGTCCATATACCCTTCGTCACCAGCGTTTCCCTGATACATTACCAAAAATGTCGCCCCTGAAACATTTTTCCCAAAACCCATGATACATTTTGCCACCAGCATACATTGGGTACATTAGTCACCAGAGTCCATGATAAAGTTAGCCCCCACGTCCTGATACAATTAAATCACCACGTCCCTGAAAACAAAATTTCTAAAGAGCCCCTTTCCCCCTGATAAATTAGTCACTATGTCCATGATACATTATCCCACGTCCATGACACATTAAACACCAGCGTCCCTTTATTCATTAGTTTAAAAAGCTCCAGGATACCTTAGTCACCACCGTCCATGATTCTTAGTCCACCACGTCCACGAAACATTAATCACAGCAACCCCTGATACCTTTTGGGCACCAGCCCTCCATGATACATTAAATCACCACGTCCATTATACTTTAGGGCAAAGAAACTTCCATGATACCCTTAACACAACCTTTCCCTGATACAATTTGTCACGAGCGGGCCATGGGTGCATTTGTCAAAGAAACGCCTTATACATTATCACGAGCGTCCCTGACACAATTAATCCCAAATGTCCATAACAATTTGTCCCCCACTTCCATGAAAATTTTTCGACTACGTCCACGATACCAAATTTGTCGCACGTTTCCAAAATACATTTAGTGACACGTCCATGACACATTAGTCACCATGTCCATGATAAAATTAGTCACCAGCTTCCCTTTATACTTATTTCCCCTAGCGTCCACTATACTTAAATCACCAGCATCCACGATACATTAGTCCCCGAGCATTCCCCTGATTCATTAGTTTACAGCGTCCCATGATACATTTTTTCATGAGCGTCCATGAAAAATTAATTTACGAGTTCCATAAACATTAAACACGAGGGGTCCATGATACATTTTGTCAAGACGGGCCTTTCTACAGTAGGGCACGACGCCCGATACATTTTTCACCGCGTCCAATTTACATTTGCCCAACAGCGTCCATGATAAAAAGATGACGAGGGCCCCCATGTTACATTATCAGGAGGCCTTCCCATTGATACATTAAATCCCCAAGCATTCATAAAACCCTTAGTTTTCCAGGGTTTTTCCCGATACATTGGGACAACAGCACCCTTGATACATTATCACGACTTTCCCTGATTCATTAGGTCGCGATTTTCCGTGATACATTAAATCCCCGAGCGTCCTTTATACATTAGCACGAGCGTCCCCTGATACATTTGTCAAACCCGCGCCCTTTATACATTAGCACCAGTGTTTCCCCTGATAAAATTAAATCAAAAGCGCCAAGATCATTAATCATTTACGCCCCCTGATTTTTAAATTTTTCACGAGCCCCCCCTTAAAACTTTTTCCCCGACGTCCCCCTGAAAATTGCACCACTTTCCAAAAAAACATTAAATTTATGGAGCGCCCAAAATTCCAAATTTTTTACACGACCCCCCTTGATTTAAAAAAATTAGTCCCCGGCGGGCCATGAATTACATTTTGTCCCCCCAGCGTCCATGATACATTAGTCACCAATGTCCATGAATTTTTTTAATTTCCCCCGGAAACCCTGAACTTAGTCACCAGCGCCATGATACATTAGTCCCCCACGTTCCCCTTAAAAATTTATGCAAGAACGTCCAGAAAACATTATTCACATGCTCCAAAGATACATTTCAACAAGAGGTCCAAATACATTTGTCCCAGCGTCCATTAAAAATTAAAAACCCCAATTTCTCCATGGGAAAAATTAGTCACCCACCAAAATTTTCAAAACACAAAACGGGCCAGGGTACAAATTTGTCCCCGAACGTCCAAATACATTAGCACCAGCGGGCCATTATACATTCGCAAGAACGTCCAAAATACAAATTTTTCACGAGGGGTCCATGAAAAAAATTTCACAAAGCGTTCCCTGATACATTAGTCCCCCAGCGTTCCCTTTACATTACACAAGAGCGTCAATGATACATTAGGCACGAGCGTCCTTATACCCTTAAATCACGAGCGTCCCAAACACAAAAAAAACATGACGTCCCCCTGATCCCTTAATCACCAGCGCCCGAAACATTAGTTCAACAGCGTCCAGAAACATTAGTCACGAGTGTCCAAATACAAATTTAAAAATGAGATTCCCCCCATACACTAGGGAAAGGGGGGTCCCCCGATACATTAGTCACGAGCGTTCCCTATACATTAGACGAAGGGGCCTTATTTTCATTTGTCCAAAGCTTTCCCTGATACATTTGTCAAAAGATCCATGTAAAAGTAGTCCCCCAGCTTTTTACGATACTTTTGTCACCACGTCCAAGAAACATTAACCCCGAGCCTCAATGATACAATTTGTCTCTAGCCTTCCCCTGATACATTATCCCAGCGTCCAAGATAAAAAAGTCCCACGGGCCATGTACATTAGTCACCCCGCGTCAAAGATACATTAGTCCAAACCCCGTCCCCTATACATTTGTCCCCCAGCGTCAATGATACAAATTTGTCACCCAAAGTCCTTGGGTGCATTAGTTCCCCCCAGCGTCCCCTGATGCATTATCCCCCAGCGGGTTTTTTGATACATTTGTCACCTTCCCCGGGCCATTATAAATTTTTCACCCAGCCCTCCCCTGATTTCATTAGCACGAGCGTTTCCCCCACACATTTGTCACGAAACGTCCAGATACATTTGTCGCCAGCGGGCCATGATACAATTTGTCACGAGCGTCCAGAAAACATTAGTCACAACGTCCCTGATACATTGTCCCGAGCTCCATGAACTTTTGTCCCAAAAGCTCCATGAAACATTTTGTCCAAAGCGTCCATGACACCTTATCACCAACGTTTCCTGATAAATTTGTCTCCAGCGTCCATGAACATTAGTTTACGAGGGTCCATGATACATTAGTCCCAGCGTCCATGATACATTAGTCACCAGCGTCCATGATACATTAGTCAAACCCCGGGGTCCATGGTACATTAAATCCCAGCGTCCCTGATTCATTAAGGGCACCAGCGACCAAGTACATTAGTCACCAGCATCCCCGATGCAAATTTTCCCAAAAAAGCGTGCATGGGCAATATCACCAAAGTCCATGACAAAATTGTCCCTAGCGTCCATATACATTGTCACGAGCGTCCATTTTTTTTTATTATTTACCACGTTTCCCTTATAAATTACGGAAAAAGCGTTTAAAAAAAACATTAGTCACGAATGCCATGAACATTAGTCACCAGCGTCCCCTTATACAAATTTGGCCCCGAGCGCCCTTTATACATTTTTTACGAAACGTCCCTGACGATTAAAACATGACGTCCAGGATACATTTGTTTCCCCCGTAAATGATAAAATTAGTCATGAGTGTCCTGTACATTAAAACATGAGCGTCCCTGATACACTTGGCAAAGGCTTTCCCTGATACATTAGTCACGAGCGTTTCCCGATACATTGGGGCAAACCCGCATTCTGAAACATTTGTCACTAAACAAACCATGATACCCTTTTGTCCCCCATCCTTCCTGATTCATTAGTCACGAGCGTCCAAGGGAAAAATTTTTCATGAGCGTCTTGAACATTTTTTTTCACCCAAACCCCCAAATACATAAGTCCGAGCGCCTGATCATTATCCCAACGTCCCCTGATACAATTTGTCCCAAAAGCTGCATGATACAAAAAGCACCAGGTCCATAAAACTTAGGCACGAGCGTTTTTTATACATTAAAACAACCCCGCGTCCCCTGATACATTAGTCACACAGCCTATTTAATTTCATTACACAAGAAACGTCCATGATACCCTTAGTCACGAAAATCCCGAAAAATTTGTCCCCAGCGTCCCCTGGGCATTTGTAACGAGCGTCCCCTGAAACATTAGTTACGAGCGTCGTATACATTAAAACTAAAGCATCCATGATACATTATCACCAAACGGCCATATACAAAAAGTCCCCCCGAGTCAATGAAACATTAGTCCCAACGTTTCCCAAAAAACTTTTCACAAAGCGTCCCCTGATACATTAGTCACTAGCCCCTTTTTGGGGTACATTAGCCCCCCAGCATCCATGATACAATTTGTCCCCCCAGAAATTTCCCTGTACTTAAACCCCCAGCATCCCGATACATTAGTCACCAGCGTCCAGATACATTATTCACGAGCCTTTTTTTAAATACATTAGTCAAATATCGTCCATATACATTATCACCAGAGTCCATGATACATTAAATCACCAAACGTCCCCTGATACATTAGTCACAAGCGTTTCCCGGTAAAATTTTGTCACCAGCGTCCATGATTCATTAGTCCCCCAGCGTCCAATTTATAACATTAACACGAAACATTTCCCTTATACTTTGGTTTCCCCAACGTCCATTATTTCCCTTTTTTACAAAAGCGCCATTAAACTTTTTCACGAGCTCTATGATACATTAAAAACAAGCCCCGGGCCATGATACATTACCCCGAAACGTCCCTTTATAAGATCCCGTCACGAGCGTCCCCCATACATTGTCCCCCAGCGTCCATGACACATTATTTACCAGTGTTTTCCCTGATACATTAAATCACCAAACTCCATGATACATTTTCCACAAACGCCACGATAAATTAGTCACCAAACGTCCCTGATACAAATTGGGACGAGCGTCCATACACATTATCACCAGTGCCAAAGATACATTAGTCAAAAAGCTTTTAAGGGTACATTTAAACCCCTACGTCCACGATAAAATTAAATCCCCCAGGGGTCCACGTACATTTGTCACGAGTATTCCCCTGAAACATTAGTCACGACGTCCATTTAAAAATTAAATTTAAAGAGCGCCATGTTTAAATTTTTTTAACGGGGGTTGGGCCAAGATACATTTTTAAAAAAATCACGAGCGTCCAAGATACATTAGCAAGGCGTCCCTTTATAAAAAGTAAATCCCCCGAGCGTTTCCCTATACAAATTTGTCACCAGCGTCCAAAGATACATTTGCCCCAAAAGCGTTTCCCTGATACATAACTGAGGGGGCCCCAAGTTAATTTGTCCCGGGGCCTTCTATGATTCATTAGTCACAAGCATTCATGATAAACATTAGTTTTCCAGCTTCCATGATACAAATTTCACAACAGCAAAACCCTTTATACATTAAATTTACGTTTTACCCCCTGATTCATTAGTCCGATGTCCCCCTGATACATTTGTCACGAGCTTTCCCTATACATTATCACCAGCGTCCATGACCCATTAGTCCAGTGTCCGTGATACTTTTTCACGAGGGTCCATATACATTATCACGAGCGTCCATGATACATTAGTTTACCAGCGTCCATGATACATTAGTCACCAGTGTCCATGAAATTAGTCAAAAACGTCCATATACATTAATCTGACGCCCCTGATTCATTATTCACGGGCCCCCCCTTGAAAACATTTGTCAAGAGCGTCCCTTTATACAAATTTGTCCCCCCAACGCCATGATACATTAGTCAAGAGGGCACATGATTCATTATTCACGAGCCCCTTGATACATTAGTCACGAGGGGTCCCTGAACATTATCCCCTAGCGGGCCATGAAACATTAGTTTACCAATGTCCAAGATTCATTATCACCAGCAACCCCCATCTACATTAGTCACCACGTCCAAAAGATACATTATTTACCAGCGTCCATTATACATCATGCAAGAAAAGTCCCTATACAATTCACCCTGCTCCATGTACATTACACAAAGCGCCATAGTACATTAGTCACAACGTCCATTATAAAATTCACAATACGTTTCCCTGATACATTAGTCCCAGCGTCCATTTTACATTACACAAAGCGTCCATGAATACCCTTATCACTAGCGTCCCCAAAAAAATTAGGGCCACCAGCGTCCCCTTTACTTAACCAAAACCCTCCAAAAAAAACATTAGTCCACGAGCGTCCATGATACATTTCACCAAAAAGCGACCTGATCCCTTAACCACCAGGGGTTTTCCCTTATACATTTCACAAGAAACGCCCAAAGATACATTAGGGACGAGCGTCCTTGATACATTTGTCACGAGCGTCCATGACACTTAAAACAGACCGTCCAAGATACAATTTTTCCCCACGTCCCCGGGTACATTAGTCTACAAACGTTCATATACATTAAAACTGAGGTTTCCCTGATTTCATTAAACATGAGGTCCTTTTTACACTAGGAACGGGCCCTTCCCCCGATACATTATCACGAGCGTCCATTAAACTTTTGTCACCACGCCATGATACATAAATCACCAGCGTCTATGATACATTTGTCACCCCCGCGTCCATGAAAAAATTAGTCACCCCGCAATGAAGCATTTTGTCCCCCACGTCCAAGATGCAAAAAGTCCCCGTCCAGATGCATTAGTCACCAGCGTTTTTTGATACATTAGTCACCTGGTCCAATTTTACTTTTTGTCACGAGCGTCCATGATAAAATTACAAAAAAGCGTCCATGATACATTAAAATCCCCGAGCGTCCATGACACATTTGTCACGAGGGGCCCCCTGATACATTATCCCAGCGTTCCCTGATACATTATCACGAGCGTCCATTTAAAACATTATCACGAGCGTCCATGAAACATTAAATCACGAGCGTCCATGATACATTAGTCAACAGCGTCCAAGATACATTAGCCACGAGCGGGCCAAAACACATTTGTCCCCCAGCTCCATGATATATTTGTCCTCCCGCGCCATGATACTTATCCCCAGCGTCCATGATACATTAGTCCACCAGCGTCCATGATACATTAGTCCCCAGCGTCCTGAAAAACATTAGTCACCAGTGTCCCAAAGGGACATTATCAAACCCGCTCCCCCTTATTCAATTTGTCACCAGCGACCATGATAAAATTTTCACCAGCATCCCTGAGCATTGTCAAGAGCGGCATGATACCCAAAAGTCACCAGAACCATGATACATTTGGCACAAGCGTCCATGAAAAACATTATCCCCGACGTCCATTTTTTCCCTTATTTACCAGCGTCCAATTTTAAATTTCCCGGGAAAGCGTTAAAGATACATTATCACGAAATTTCCCTGATTCATTATCCCCCCCGCGTCCCTGATACTTTTGGGACGGCGTCCTTGATTTCATTAGTCACGAGCCCTCCAAAGACGGGATTAAAAACTGACGTCCCCGGATACATTATTTCCACGGGAAATGATACATTAGTCCCTGAGTTTTCCCCTGATAATTAAGCATGACCCCTTCCCTGATACACTTGGGACGGGGTCCATGATAAAATTGTCCCCGAAGCGTTTCCCTGTACATTGGTCACCCCCGCTTTTATATACATTTAAACACCCACCTGATACAATTTTCACGATCCTTTCCCTGTTCATTATTTAAGCGTCCATGAAAACATTATTTTATGGCTTTTATGATAAAATTAATTTACGAGCGTCCATGATACAAAAGTCACGAGCGTCCATGATACATTAGGGCCCCACCCTCGTCCTGAACAAATTTTCAAGAGCGTTTCATGATACAATAGTCACCAGGTCCCCGATACATTAGTAAAGAGCGTTTTCATGATACATTGTCCCCCAGCGTCCATGATACATTTTGTCATCAGCGTCCCATAATGCATTTCACAAAGCGTTTCCCTGATACATTATCACGAACGCCCATTAATCATTAGTCCCCCCCCGCGTCCATGGTACATTAAATAACGACGCCAGATACCCTTATTACGACGGCAAAAGAAAACATTTAAACCCAGAGCATCCAGAACATTAATCACCAGCGTCCCCTGATAAAAATAGTCCCCAAGTCCAAGAAACATTAATTTACCAGCGTCCAAATACATTAAAACCCAAAAAAGGGCCATGTAACAAAAAAATCCCCTAGCCCCCCATGAAAAACATTTTGCCCCCACATCCATGATAAAAATTTGTCCCCCAGAGTCCAGATACGTTAGTCACCCCGCGTCCCATGATACATTATCACCCGCGTCCATGATACATTATTCACGAGCCTTCCATGAAACAATTTGTCACTATCGTCCATGATACCTTTAATTCCCCCGAAATCCATGATACATTTTCCAAACCCCTTTCCCAAAACTTAACCCCAAAAACGTCCCCCGGAACATTAGTCACCAGCGTCCCAAAATTCCCTTTCACCAGGTCCATGATACATTAAAACACGAGCATCCATGATTCTTTAGGGCACCACGTCCATGATACATTAAACACCCAACGTCCCCCTTTTTTTTATTCCAATTTTTTTGGGGGTTTTTTTTTTTCCCCCCCCCCAAAAAAATTTTTTTTTGGGTTTTTTTTTTTTCCAAAATTTTTAAATGGATTTTTCCCCCCTTTGGCCTTTTTGGGCCCTTCTTTCCCCCTTTTTTTTTTTTAAAAAAGGGGTTTCCCCCCAAAAGGGGGTTTTTTTTAAAAAGGGCCCCCTTTTTAAAAATTTTTTTTCTTAGCCCCTTTTAAAAAATTTTTTTTTAAAAAAAAAAAAAAAAGTAAAAATTTTTTTTTTTTAATTTCCCGGGGAAAAAAAAAAAACCAAAAAAAAAACCCCCCCCTTAATTTTTTAAATTTTTTAAAAATTTTTTTTTTTTTTTAAAAATTTTTTTTTTGGGCCCCAAAATTTTTTTTTCCCAAAAAATTTTTTAAAAAAGGGCCCTTTTGGTTTTTTTAAAAAAATTTTTTTAAAAACCCTTTTTTTAAAAACCTTTTTTTTTTGGGGGGCCCCCCTAAAAAAAAATTTTTTTTTAAAAAAGGGGGGGGGGGTTTTTTTTTTTTTTTAAAAACCCCCCCTTTTTCCCCTTTTAAAAAAAGGGTTTTTTTTTTTTTTAAAAAAAAAAAAAAAAAAAAAAAAACCCAAAAAATTTTGGGGAAACCCCCCCGGAACCCAAAATTTTTTAAAGGGGGTTTTTTTTTTTCCCCCAAAAAAAACCCCCTTTTTTCTTAAAAAAAAAAATTTCCTTTAAAAAAAACCCCAAAAAAAAAAAATTTTTTTTAAAACCCGGGAAAAAACCCCCCCCCCTTTTAAAAACCCCCCCAAAAAAATTTAAAAAAAAATTTTTAAACCCCCAAAAAAAAAAAAAAACCCCCCAAATTTTTTTAAAAATTAAGGGCCTTTTTAAAAAAAACCCCTTTTAAATTTTTAAAAAAAAATTTTTTTCCCCCCCCAAAAAAAAAGGGAAAAAAAAACCCGGGGCCCCAAAAAAACCCCCCTTTTTCAAAAGGGAAAAGAAAAGGGGCCCTTTTTAAAAAACCCCCCCAAAATTTTTTCCCCCCCGGGGGAAAAAATTTTAAAAAAACCCCCCAAGGCCCCCAAAAAACCCCCTTAACAAAAAAAAACCCGGCAGAAAAAAAAAACCCCCCCCCTTTTTTCCCCCCCAAAAAAAAAACCCCCCCAAAAAAACAAAAGGCCCCCCCCCAAAAAAAGGGGGGCCGGAAAAAATTTAAAACCCCCATTTAAAATTGGCCCAAACCCCAAAAAACCCCAAAACCCCCCCCAAAATTTTTAAAAACCCAATTTTCCCCCAAAAAAACCCCCCCCCCTTTTAAAATTTAAAAAACCTTATAAAAAAAAAAGGGGGCCCAAAAAAAAAATTTTTAAAACCCCCCCCCGGGAAAAGCGTTCCCCTTTTTCCCCCAAAAAAAAAAAAAAGAACCCCCCCCCAAAAAAAAAAAATTTTTTTAAAAAAAAAAAGGGGAATTTTTAAAAAACCCCCCCAAAAATTTTTTGGGGAAAAAAAAACCCCCCCCAAAACCCCCCAAAAAAACCCCCCGGCCAAAAAATTTAAAAACCCCCCCCCCCCCCCCCCATTAACCAAACCCCCCAAAAAAATTTCCCCCCCCAAAAAACCCCCCAAAATTAAATTAAAAACCAAAAAAGGGTTTTTGGCCTTAAAAAAACCCCCCCCCCCTTTTTTTAAACCCCCCCTTTTTTCCCCCCAAAAAAAAAAATTTTAAGGGAAAAAAATTTTTTCCCTTTTAAAAAAACTTTTTTAAAAAAAAAAAAACTTCCCCCTTTAAAAAACCCGGCCCTTTTAAAAAAAAATTTTTTTTAAAAAAAAAAAAAAAAAAAATTTTAAAATTTGAAAAAATTTTAAAAAAAAAATTTTTTAAAAAAACCCCCCCAAAACCTTTTTTAAAAAAATTAAATTTTTCCAAAACCCCCTGATAAATTTCAAAAATTTTAAAAAAAAAAAATTTCCCCCCCAAAAAAAAACCCCCCCCATGTTTAATTTCCCCTCCCCCAAAAAAAATTTTCCCCCCGCCCAAATTTCAACCCCCCGGGCCCCAAAAATTTTCCCGGGCCCCCCAATTTTCCCCCTTTAAAATTTTCCCCCCTTCCCCAAAAACCCCCCGGTTAAAAACAAAAGGGCCCCCATTAAAAACCCCCCCCCCAAAAAACAAAAAAAAAAAAATTTTTTTTTCCCCCCAAAAAACCCCCGGAAAAAAAAAGGGGCCCCCAAAAATTTTTTCCCCCAAACTTTAAAAAAAATAAAAAAAAAAAAAAAACCGCCCCCTTTCCCCCCAAAAACCCTTTTAAAAAAAAAAGCCCCCCCAAAAAAACCAAAAAAACCCCCCCCGGGGCCCCTTTTTTTTTCCCCGGCTTTAAAAACCCCCGAACTTTAAAAAAAATTTTTAAAAATTTTAAAAAGGGCCCCCCGGGGGGAAAAAAATTTTTTTTTAAAAAGTTTTCCCGGAAAAAAACCCCCTTTAAAAAAAAAAATTTAAAAAATTTTAAGGCCCTTAACAAAGGCCCCAAACCCTTTAAAAAACCCCCCCCCCCCAAAAACCCCAATTCCCCAAAAAACCCGCCTTAAAAAAAAAAATTTTAAAAAAATTTTCCCCCAAAAAAAATTTTTTCCCCTTTTTTTTAAAAAAAAACCCCCCTTTTAAAAAGGGCCCCTAAAATTTTCCCCCGGGGGGGGTTTTTTTTAAAAAAAAAAAGGGGGTTTTTTTTTTAAAAAGGGGCCCTTTAATTTTCCCCCCACCTTAAAAAAAAAAAACCCCCCCCCCCCCCCCCCAAAAAAAAAAAAAAAAACCCCCCCAATTTAAATTCCCCCAAAAAAAAAAAGGAAAAAAAAAGGGCCCCCAAAAAAAAAACCCCCCCCCCAAAAAAAAAATTTTTCCCGCCCCCCCAAAAAAAAACCCCCAAAACCCAAAACCCCCCCGGGGGTCCAAAGATACATTAGGGGCGTTCCCCTTCATTAAAAAATTTCCCCCCCAAAAACCCAACCCTTTTTAAACCCCCCCCCAAAAAAAAAAACCCCCCCCTTTTTTTTTGGGTTTTTTTTAAAATTAATTTAAAATTTAGAAAAGGGGAAATTTTTAAAAAAAAAAAGGCCCCCTTCCCGAAAAAAAATTTTTTTAAAATTTCCCCCGGGGAAAAAAAAAAAAAAAATTTTTTTTTTTCCCCCCCCCTTTTTTTTAAAAAAAAACGGGGAAAAAAAAAGGGTTTTTTCCCCCCCGGCCCCCCCAAAAAAAACCCCCCCAAAAATTAAAAACCCCAAAAAAAAACCCCCAAAAAAAAACCCCCCTTTTCCCCCCAAAAAAAAAATTTTTTTAAAAAAAAAACAAAGGCCCCCCCCCCAAAAATTTTCCCCAAAGGGCCCAAAAAACCCCAAAAAAAAAACCCTTTTTTTTCCCCCAAAAAAATTTAAAAAAAAAAAATTCCCCCCCCCCCCTTTAAAAAACCCCCCAAAAAAAAAAAATTTTTTAAACCCAAAAAAAAGGGGCTTAAAAACCCCCCGAGCCTGAAAAACCCCCCTCCAAAAAAAAAAACCCAAAAAAAACCCGAAATTTTTCCCGGGGCCCCCTTTTTTCCCCCCCCCCAAAAAAACCCCCCCTTTTTTTTCCCCCAAAAAAAAAAAAAAAAAAGGGGGGCCCCCCGAAAAATTTTTTTAAAAAAAAAAAAAAAATTTTGGCCAACGAATCCCTTAAAACCCCAACCCTTTTAAAAAAAAAAATTAAAAAATTTTCCCCCTTTTTCATTAAAGGGTTTTAAAAAAAAAAAGGGGGGCCCCAAAAAAATTTTTTTAAATTTTTAAAAAAAAAAAAATTTTTTTTTTCCAAAAGGGGAAAAAAAAAAAAAAAAAAAAAAAAAAAATGATTACAATTGTTCACGAGATACTGGGAATAGACTGTAAAAGGTGATGGGAAAAGTTATAGATAGGGGACAATATGGGATACCAGGTAGGTCCATGTTTGAAGGCCACAGGATGATTCGTGGTTTCATAGAAAGGCGACAGGTGTCGGGTGGGGAGGGGAGGGATTTTAGCTTTGGATTGGGTTACTGCATATGATAGTGTAGAAAGAGGAGCTTTGTGGCAGTTCATGCGTTGGCAGGGTTTTGGGAATGAAATCATCTCTTGGGCACAGACTTTATACAAAGGGGCGACTATGTGTGTGCAGGTCAATGGTAAGTTAGGTGTGCCAGTACAGATGGATCGGGGTTTGAGGCAATGTTGTCCCCTTTCACAGTTATTGTTTGCGTGTTTTCAAGATCCTTTTCATAGGGCGGTGCGGGCTAGAGTTTTGGGGGCTTTGGGGGGTTATGAGCGTGATGGGTGGTCTAGTATTGTGAGTTACGTAGATGATACATCAGTCTTGGTAGGAGGTGGTGTAGACTTGCAGCAGGTGGAAGGAATCATGGACGTGTTTGGTGAGGCGACAGGAATGAGAATTAATGCTACGAAGATTAAGTTCATGGCAGTGGGAAATTGAGACCAAATGAATGGGGGCATGAGGGGTAGGTGGAGCGAGGTGGATCAGCTTAAGATATGTGGGATTGTGTATGTTTGTGATCAGTTGGTGGCACGTGAGGTGAACTCGGTGAGGGCCGTGAACAGTGTGTTAAAAAGATTAGGTGGATTGAGGTCTGCAAATCTAACGTTGCACCAAAGTCATTGCAACAAACGTACCATTATATAGTAAATTATGGCATGTGGTGGTCATCTATCCGTTAATGCGCCGAGAGGTCACGAAATTGTTGCGCAGGGTTTATCGGTTCATTTGGGGATCTGGCTGTGAGTGGTTAAGCAGAGGGGTAATTACTTTGCCGATTGGGAGTCTTCTGCAGGAGTGTGGGAAAAAGGGGGCAGATCGAGAAAGTGCATGCGGACATAAAACGTTGGTGGACGGGGAAGGATTTGAGAGTAGGGGAGGCGATGTTGAGATTTCTGATGGTGGCGAGGGATCCAGATCGAGTCAAGCTGCGCATAATCGAGAGAGTGGGGGGAGGGTTGGAGGTGGCTCCTGTGGAAGGAGCATACCTGTTGTATGCCTGACGCGACATATGGGAACGTCTCCGGAAGTTACTCATTAGTCCGGGTGTACGAGAGGTGATGTATCGCTTTATACACAGGATTCTGCCGTCTGGGATCGTCTTATTTAATCGAAAACTCAGGGAAGTCGGGGAGTGTCGAGCGTGTGGTGAAGTAGAAACCATTTTTCATGTTGTATATTTTTGTGAATGCATAGGTAGGGTCAGGGAATGATTTGGAAGGGTAATTCGATTTATGGGAGGGGGTTGGTTGCAGGTATTGCGAGTGTTAAGTTTAGATATTGATGGGGTGGGAGCACAGGTTAAAAACACAATGGCATATCTGGTAACTGATTTCGTGTTCACATCATGGGCAATGAGAGATGTTGGAGCGGGTGAAAGGATAAAGGTGCTGGCGGCGACACTGAATTTACAGAGGGTTATAGGAATTTTCGGCTGTGTGATTTATGGACTTTGTAGGTCAATGGGAGGCAACTGGCTAGCCTCCCGTTCTGAGGCGTGTGGGTGTGAGTGGGCAATATGTAGGTGAAGTACGTATAATATTGAGCAATATATGGAAGAGTGCGTGAGGGGAAAGCGTATTACGCTATTTGTATGACACCATTGTTTGATTTAAGGTGTTTTTCTTCGGCTATGATGGGGCAGCGATGGAAACGTAGACTTAATATGTAGGTGCGTGAGTATATGTGTGCATATGTACGGAAATATACATAGATGTATTTATAAATGTATACACGTGTGTGTGAGTGCATATTTGAACAGGAGAATATGGTGGGTGACAGAGTGTAGCATTTTAGTCATAAGATGATTACCAAATATACATTAAGGTGAGGAATATCATTTGTTTATAAGTATCCATTGTGAAATTGAACTACATATAAGCTGATCTACAGGATTGTGTGAAGGCTTACTCAGCCCTGTAATAACTTCAGACAGTATTACCAAGGCTGGCTCCTCCTCAGGAAAATTAATGAATAGAAAAAGAAATAATAACAGACAAACAAACACTTTATTATATAGAAAATATAAAATATAAAACACTTAAATATGAAATATTAATCCTACATTAAAGAAAATGAAAAATGAAAAATATAAATGATAACTGAATTAAACGCTAATATATATAGGGGTGTCTGGTGTTGGTGACACTGTGTTGTTGAAATCGTAACCGTTGCTGATGATGGAGGGGGGGTTGCAGGTGTTGGTTACGACCCACTGGCTAGTTCTTCACAGTATAGCCTTGAGTATTATATCCCGATGACAGGAAAGCAGGTTCTTTACCGCTGCAATGATGAGGGGTTACGTCCTGCAATTTCAAGCAGGTGCACAGGTAATTAAATCCAAAAAGGGGAAGTCTCAGGACGTTAGTCCATCTCCATCCATTCTTCTTGTTGATTGACAGGTGACCCTCTCTGTCATCCAAGCTGAAAAGATAGACAGGTTACCCACTGCTTAAATAATCACTCTCCATGATAAGTACAATACCTAAAAGATGTGGTGATTATTACAACAGCCAACATAGAGCAAGGCTGAAAAGACTAAGTTTAGTATTGGTCAAAAGTGAAGCTTTCAACCAATAAATCCACTAGAATACAAGGCAGGCATGTACTTACAGTAGTGCTGGGAGCTGTGAATCTAGTGATTACTGTTTGGACCAGAGCCCCACACGTCACCTTTCGGGGGGCGGAGAAGGAGGAGGGGAAGGGATAGTGGGAGCTAGACTGACCCTACCTTAACAAGCAGCCGGCAATCAAACTATCACTTTAGGGGAGGGGGAGAAAAGGTGGGAATAGCGGGAGCTTGACTTACCCTACCTTAACAAGTAGCCGGTAATGAAACTATTGTTACTATATACTCCATCGCTACTCCTATCTATTGAACTTTTCCCTCACAATTGTTTTTGGTTTTAGCGCTGTATAGCCCTTGTGGCTTAGCGCTTGTTTTTTATTATAATAATAATATTTTGGATTTAGAGTATAATTATTACAAATGTCAGTAACGTGACTATTGGCA
The DNA here is from genome assembly GCF_026875155.1 of Cherax quadricarinatus. Classification (NCBI taxonomy): domain Eukaryota; kingdom Metazoa; phylum Arthropoda; class Malacostraca; order Decapoda; family Parastacidae; genus Cherax; species Cherax quadricarinatus. The sequence goes on along the minus strand of NC_069439.1, from coordinate 40,632,678 downwards.
TAATAAATATTGCAAGTGTATGCCTGTTGAGGTGTATGTGTTTTAGCTGTATTTAGTAGTTAACATTATTGTGTCATGTAGGTACTGAATTTAGGTGTTTTATTCTACATTGTCTGTGTAAAAAGGTGCCACTTGTTTTAGATCGTTGAATTAGAGTCTATTACTTTTAGGTTTCTGGGAGATAACAGGAGCAGCACACTTCACCCAGCAGGGTGGTCGGTGTGTGCACCGAATTATCTAGATTCCATACGAAGAATGTCTATATTGGATGATATGATCGTCAGTAGCGAGTTGTGAATGGTGTTGTGTAGGATGTAATGGCAATCGAGTCAGTACACACATTTTCCTTGTAATCAAAAGTGTAAAATTGCATACGTTGATTAATATTCAATGTATGAGGGGACAATGTCATAATCGTGAGGTGTGTGTTAGTGTGTTGCGTGCATATTAAAGGTCAGAAGAATGGGGTTTATTTGTATATTCAGGTCAGTGAAAGTATACTTTTTGAGGGGTACTGTAATTTTGTTTTGTTCATTCTTATAATTACTCACAGGTGTGGGTGAGTATCGGTTGTGTAAGTTATAGACAGTGTTGTACTGTCATAATGTCTCATTGTGTGTAACACAGTAGATTGTGTACTGGAACCATTACTTATAGTTCGTGTTGTTTCTTTTTATACATGTACTTGTTTATGTACATTTATGTATGAAGAATTAATAATACATACCTGGAGTTTACCTGGAGAGAGTTCCGGGGGTCAACGCCCCAGCGGCCCGGTCTGTGACCAGGCCTCCTGGTATAATGGGCTTATTTGGTAGGTGCTGTAAGCGAGTGGTTAGACTTCTTCGGAGGCTTCTTACTTTATTGTTAAATCGTAGGTGGGTTTCCCCCCAAGGGCTTGTGTTTTTTTTTGGGGGGGGGGGCCCAGGGCCCCGGGTGGGGCCACCCCAAAGGAGAAAAAGGTGGGGTACTTGTGCCCTTCCTGTTTAGGCCAACTGTTTTGAGTGGAGCAAAGGAAGTCGGGGGCAAGAAGGGGCAAGGCCTATAGGGGGAACACGGAGGGGTTTTAAAAAATTATGAACAAACTCAGACAGGGGGGCTTCTGTGCAGAAAAAACAAGGGGCTTTAACAAGCCGGCCCCCTACCGCGCGTCGCCCCGACGCTACAATTCGGTAGTAAAAGAAACTCTTTCCTCTCTCTAAAGGGAAAGGGGACAGAACACAAAATAAAAATATAATATACATATGAACGTGGAAAAAAAAAATCCCTACAAATAGGGAAGAAAAAAAACATGTGGGGTGTGCTAAACATCGGGTCAAAAAGGGAGGAGCGTAGAAGGGCATCACGCAGGGGCCCTTTCCCGGTTTTGGGCAGTTCCCCAAAAACGGGAAAACCCCGGGGGCTGAGGTGTGACTTTAAAGGAAAGGTCCCCTTAACGGTGAAGCAGACATCGTAAGAGTCACTGCAGGTTTTTAAATCAACCTGGGCACGACATGCTGATTTCCCTCGGTTTAGGGTCGACAAAAAAATCGGGAAAATGGGCAGGACTTCTGGCAAGGACTCAGGGGGGGCACCCTTTTCGACTGTTAAAGGGCGCGGGCTGTCCCACTGCCGGGAGCATGGAGTTTAGTTGGGGGAGCGGTCGTTTTCAGAGACGACTGGGGGAAACATTGGGAGTGTAACTTTATTTCACCAGACTGCCCGTGAGCGGCTAGCAGCAAAGTGACATCAAAAGTGTCAGGCTGCCCCACTGAAGCTTGTGACCGAGGCTGCACAAACGCCGCCGACGGGTGGCTGCGGCTTGAAAGAGTATATTCCTCGAAAAGTTGGAGTTTTTAAACAGAGGTTAGCCTAAGCGTCCCCCGATATTTTTTCTAAAATATAACCACTTGGGTGGTCTGGAGGTGAATGAAACCCAAAACTCGAGGGAATGAGAGGGTACATTTTTGCAGAACAAACACAGAAAATCACGAGCGACGAGCCATAAAAGCTTTCTGTACAAAGGGCTTGTACTCTCAGGGCTGAGTAATCAGCTGTCAAACAACACGGTCACACGGGTGACTTTACACAGTGGTGCTACTTCAGGTCTGGCTGGCCCAACCTCACTGGACCACTATGGAAACCTTTAAAAACACAACCGTGTACATACGGTACAACATGGCTCAAAACTAGCAAATGAATCTTTTCTGTGCACAAAACTGACAACTAAGACATAACTAAAATGTGAGAACACTGACTAAGAGAATTAATTAACACACACATATATTTTCTCCATCTTCACGAAATCTGAAATAATTTACTGAACAGCTCGATGGTGACATCATGTGAGTCAGGCGTGATGTCGCGAAGGTGACCGTCAGCAGGGCTGTGACGTCAGGCAGACATCTCGAGGTGACGTCAGGAGACATCATGAGGTGACTTCAGGCAGACATCGTGATGATGTCAATGTGATGGCGGGCAGCAGACCACAGCATGTGGCCTGGGGACCATCTGGTAACTACTCACGTGGCTTTGTAGGTCCTACGTGACATCGGGCCACACCCAAACTGGTTGTCGATCCATGTGGTGCGTGATCTAACGTGGCATGCTGATCCACGCAGCTTCGAGTGGCCTTGGGCACTCGGATACACAGCACTAGGCAAAGATTCACACGAAAAACCAGAAAACACAGCAATGGAGTGGGCAGTGGTGAGTGTATGGTAGTGTGGTGCGAGGAGCGTGGGTGAGTGTATCGCAGGGCGAGCACTAGCCATCCTCCTCCTCCTCCTCCTCCACCTCACAAACACGTGGAGAACTCACACTGGAAGCAGAAATTCACCACAAAACTCACCTCTGCTTGCTGAAATAGCTGTGCTGAGCTGAACAACAACAGCAACATACAAGTGAACTCTGAAACACGTGACTTGAGAAACCGCGGGGACACTGTAGCGTGGGACTCTGTAGCGTGGTGTCACTGTGACTCCACTCACAATTCCGAAGACTTTCGACAAATTTCGGATGGATCTCTGCTAACCTGTGTCTGGATGCCTCAAAAGTGCAGACTACGACATCAGATAACTCGTTGAGAGACGGATGATTTTGTAAGGGATGATGAAGTGAAGAGCTTCGATACCTCTTCCTCCCTTTCCTCCAGGCTAATCACAACTGCTGCAAGCACCCTGTCACCATTTATTAACGGCTTGATTTGTAGGCTGTAAGGCGGAGTGTGAATGATAAGCTTCTTCAGAGCTTCTTCATTATTGTTAAGCCCGTAGGTGAGTTACACAGGCTTGTGTGTGTGTGCCCATGGCCGCGGGCAGGCCATCCCACGAGAGAGAGCTGGGAGTATTTGTGTCTTCCCTGCTAGGGCTGTCTATCTGTGTGGAGTGAGAGCGAAGGCAGAGTCAGGGCATACTGAAGTGGGCAAGGCCTATAGTGGCAGCACTTGAGTGGGTGCGAATATGAACTAAGCTGGCAGACAGCATGGGCTGTTCTGTGCAGACAGTACAGCTGTCTAGCACTGGGTGATCAGAGCCTGATCAACCAGGCTGTTACTGCTGGCTGCACGCAACCCAACATACGGCCACACCGGCTGTCAGGTACCGACTTTAGAGTGCTTGTGCAGTGCCAGCTTGAGAGTGCCAGGTGTCTATTGGTACTCCCCCCTTGATGTATGCTGGGAGGGCAGTTTGAACAATCTTGGGGCCCCTGATACATATTGTAGCGGCTCTTAACGTGCTAGTGACACCCCCTGGCTTTTCATTGGGGGATGTTGCAATCGTCTGCAATCCTTTGGCTTTTCGTTGTGAGAGATTTTTCTCGTGTGCAAGTTCGGTACAATCCCTCTAGGATTTTCCAGGAGTATATAATCATGTATCTTCTCCCCGCCTGCATTCTCAGGGAGTAACCAGGGGGGTTCAGAACCTCAAGCCTCCAGTAACTGAGGGTTTTGTCTCTGTTATGTGTCGCCATGAAGGTTCTCTGTACATTTTCTAGGTCAGCAAAAAAAAATTTTTCACCTGCCTTGAAAGGGCTGTTAGTGTCTCAGCAAATATTTCCAGCCTAGATAGAACAATGACTCTGAAGAGTTGTCCAGCATGGGATTGGCTATCCCTAGTTTTGAAGGCTCTCATTATCCATCCCTGTCATTTTTTCTAGCAGATGCGATTGGATACAATGTATGGTCCTTGAAGGTGAGATCCCCCGACTGATCACTAATCCCAGGTCTCGACGTTGGTGTTTCGCTCTATTTTGTGGCCGAAATTTGTTTTGTACCTGATGAAGATTTACTATTCCTCGTGTTTACATATCGAGTAATTGAAAATTTCCACTCATCGTTTGAACTTCCTATTGTTGTCTGCAGCCCACTAAGATTTGGTTGATTGTCCGCCTGGAGCCTTGAGGTCTGCAATGGAAGACACAGTCATGCAAATTCGGGTGTCATCTGCAAAGGAAAGACACGGTCTGTGGCCTAACATCCTTGTCCTTTAGAGGTCAGATATGAGGATGAGGAACAAGATGGGAGCGAGTACTGTGCCCTTGTGGAACAGAAGCTCTTTCATTCCACCGTATCTGCTGCCTCGGACTTTTACTCTGTTGACGACTACTCCTCTGTGGTTTGTTAGTGAGGAAATTATGATCCATCGACCAACTTTCCTGTTATTCCTTAGCACATTTAGCCCGCATTTTGTGCGCTATTACGACATGGTAACACTTGACGAGCTTTTGCAAAGTCTGCATATATTACATCTGCATTCCTTTTTGTTTTTCTAGTGCATCTAGGGCTTGTCGTATGATCCAATAGTTTGAGACAGACGGAGCGACCTTTCTAAAACCATGTTGCCCTGGGTTGAGTAATTATGGGTTTCTACATGGGGGTTGATCTTGCTTCTTAGGACACTTTCAATGTTTTTTATGATACGCGATGTTAGCAGCAATCGGTCAGTAGTTCTTTGCTATTGCTTTACTGCCCCCTTTGTGGAGTGGGCTATGTGTGTTTTTTTAAGTAACTGTTGGACGAACCGCCGTGTCCATGCTCCCTCTCCAATAGAACGGTAAAAGCTCGTGATAGGTGCTTCTTGCAGTTTCTTGATGAACACTTGGGGGTCCATGAGTCTGGCCCTGGGCAGAGTGCATGGGCATGTCATTTATCGCCTGTCGAAGTCTTTGGCGTCGGGATAACAATCAGATGGCTTGTGTGTAACCAAATTCTATGGCTCTCCATTCATAAAAAATTCAATTAGGATCTTCGACTCTCAGTCTGGTTAGCGACTTGCTAAAACCTGAGATCATATTGGGACTTGAGTAGCTTTACTCTTTTCCCTAGCTGTCCATCTGTGAAGGACCCATCTTGTTTAAGTAGGGGCCCAATAACTGGACTTTGTTCTCGGACTTTTGATTTGGCATAGGTGAAGAAATACTTTGGGTTCTTCGATTTCATTTATGGCTTTTAGTTTCTTCCCGCATTTTTGACTCCTATAAGAGTCCTTTAGCTTAAGTTCGATGCTTGCTATTTCTATGACCCAGTGACTCCCTACGCATTTCAGAATTGTTGACCTCTTTTAGCCGCCTGTATATTCTTTTCTGGTCCGCCTGTAAAGGGAGCGCCTGTCTCTTTCTATTTTACATCTACTCCTTTTTCTTAGAGGAATAAGCCTGTGGCATACATCGAGTGCCACCGAGTTAAACTGTTTCTAGGCATATTGGGGTCCTGTGTTGCTTTAGAATATCTTTCCCAGCTTATTATTCGGTTTAGGACTTGGTTTACTTGGTCCCACTTGTTTTTTGTTATTGAAGTTGAATTTGGTGAATGGGGTCCCTCGTGACTAATCTCGTTATGTCGGTTTGGGGCTCCGTGCATACACTGTCTGAACCTCAATTATGTTTGTCATCTGAGTATAATTTGTTTATGAGATCGTGAATTTCGTAATCAGATCATCATTGTTAGTGGAAGATGAGGTCTAGTGTATTCTCCAGTCTAGTACTCAAGTATTTGCTGGTTTAAAAAAATTGAATTTTGTTCAGAGATTTAAAAGCTCGTGTGTGTGTGTGAGTTCTCATCAGAGCTGCCTCCCTGGTGTTATTACTGCAAAAAAAACATCAACATATTTGCTATATTCCTCCATTTAGGGCCCTTAAGTTGAAATCACCCCAGGAGCAAGATGTTTGGGTGCAGGAGCTCTGAAGATTTCCAGAACAGTGTCAATTTTTAACAGCTTTTTTTTTTTCCTTGGAATTGCTGGGATGTTGCATCCGAAGGCTTGTAGACTACCACCAATGACAGTTTTGGTCTCGATCTTATACTGCTAAAACTTCCACTACATCCATTCGAGGCATTAAGCACTTCTGTGCAAACAAGTGACCTGCGATGTACAGGCCAACCCCATCCCCTTTTTTTCAATTCATTCAATTCAATTCAATTAAAGTTTATTCTCTATAAGGGTTACAACGTGGGGTTTACAGGTTACCTGGGAGTTTTACCTGGAGAGTGTTCCGGGGGTCAACGCCCCCGCGGCCTGGTCTGTGACCAAGCTTCTGGTGAATCAGTAGCCCTGATCAACCAGGCCTGTTACTGAACTGCTGTCTGCACGCAAACCAACGTACGAGCCCACAGCCAGGCTGATCAGGAACCGACTTTAGGTGCTTGTCCAGTGCCAGCTTGAAGACTGCCAGGGGTCTGTTGGTAATCCCCCCTTATGTATGCTGGGAGGCAGTTGGAACAGTCTCGGCCCCTGACACTTATTGTATGGTCTCTTACGTGCTAGTGTCACCCCTGCTTTTCATTGTGGGATGCTGCATCGTCTGCCAAGTGTTTGGCTTTCGTAGTGAGTAATTTTCGTGTGCAAGTTCGGTACTAGTCGCCTCTAGGATTTCCAGGTGTATTAATCATGTATCTCTCTCTCGCCGCCTGCGTTCCTGGGAATTACAGTTCAGGAACCTCAAGCGCTATCACCAGTAATGAGGTGTTTATCTACTTATGCGCGCCGTGAGGGTATTGTGTTGGTTTACATGTTATAAATAAAAATTACAGAGGGGGCCAACTAGGACACCTAGCATGGGCTAGGGCATTCGATCAGACTAGATTAAATCTTAACATTAAATCCTTACAGATTAATGTGTATAAGGCTAAGTGACTACATCATAATTTGTGAGTTTAGCAATGTGAATGTATTTTTGTTTTGGCACAATACAGGTGTCTATATTGAGTATCCATAGGCAAAAACCTTATGACTAGTTAGGATTTAATTATATTTAAGATTAAGAATAGTAATTCTGTTTATAGTCATGGGTGAGTGAGTGTAATTTTGAACCACCAGGTGGTTATCATGTAGTTAGTTGTGAGGGTGGATCAGGGAGATAAGATGTTTTCTAACTGTAGTTTGAAAGTGATGAATGTGTCTGCAGTTCTAGAGTTTTCAGGATGGTGTTCCAGAATTTAGGCCCTTTAAATACATTAATTTTTTGTAAGGGTTTAGTCGAAACACGGAATTGGTCGTAGACCAACTCCAAGCCTGAGGGACTGATTGCTTCATCTTTTGTATACATAAGAACATAAGAACGAAGGAACACTGCAGAAGGCCTACTGGCCCCATGCGAGGGCAGGTCCAAGTCTCCTCCCGGCCTTAAGCCAATGCACACCCAACCTGGCAGGGTTTCAGGTCACATATGACTTAAGGGAGGAACACGGCAACCGACCTGTAGGCACAAGCTATCAGGTCAAACCCCTTCCCCCACCACACCCCACCTCCACAACTACTCTTGTATTTATCCAACCTATTTTTAAAAGCTACACAACGTTTCTGGCCTCTATAACGGTACTTGGGAGTTTGTTTCCACTCATCCACATCTCTATACCAAACCAGTACTTTCCTATAATATCCTTTCCTGAAATCATGAATTTTTCCAACTTAAAACCATTGCTGCGAGTCCTCTCATAGCTAGATATTTTCAGCACACTATTACATCCCTTTATTTATTCCTGCTTTTTCCATTTATACAAAACCTCAATCATATTCCCCCCTAATTCTAAATCGTCTTTTCTAGAGAGTGGCAGTTTCAGGTCAGGGCCCTCAGTCTATCCTCATAGGGAAGGTTTCTGATACATGGTATCATCTTTTGTCATCCTCCTTTGTAACATTTTCCAGAGAATTTATATCCCATTCTGTAATACGGTGACCAAAACTGTGCCAGCATAATCTAAATGAGGCCTAACCAAGGATGTATAGAGTTGAAAGAAAAACAACCTGAGGCTCCTATTATTTATAGCTTCTTGATATGAAGCCAAGGATTCTATTAGCTTTATTGCGAACACATTATGCACTGTTGTCTTTGGTTTCAGATTACTGCTAACCAGAACTCCTAAATCTTTTTTTTTTATTTTTTTTTTTCGCAAATCGTAATATTAAGATCTACATTATTTTAGTTTTATATGTGGCATGTTTATTTCCTGTCCACCCATTTAGCACTTTGCATTTGTCTATATTAAACTGCATACTGCCACTTCTCCGACCACTGCATCAGTCTATTCAAATCTCCTGGAGTGCTCGAATGTCCACGCAGAATGAATTCGACGGCCTATTTTGGTGTCATCGCAAACTTGCCGATGTCGCTCTTATGCCCCTCATCTATGTCGTTTTATGTAGATTGTGAACAACAAACGGGCCCCAAAAAACAACTGACGCCATGTGGAACACCGCTCGTGACGCTTCCCCACTCTGATTTTTCTCCCCATTTATGTAAACTCTATCTCTCTGCCTGCCTATTTTGTCAAACATTGCCTCTATCCAGGAAAAAATTTCCCTCCTATTCCATTGTGCTTTAATTTTTCTCCAATGTTCCTCTTGATTGGGTCCCTGTCACATCAGAGACTATTGAGGAATATTAAAGCACAGGAATAGGAGAGAAATTTTTTTCCTGGATAGAGGCATGGTTGACAAATAGGCAGCAGTTCTTGTCTTCCAATTATGTCCTTGAATTTGTATTGATAAAGCCACTGGATGGCGAAACGTCTACAATAAAGATACCCTGATACTACACGTGTGTCTAATTTTCCCCAAGTTGTTGTTGGGTTTTTAAGGGCCACTGACAGCACTAGCCGTATCTCAAAGTTTATTCTCTATAAGGATTACAATGCTGAGTTTACAGAATTTGGTTATTGTGTGGTTTACATGTAGTTAAATAATGATTACAGAGTTTACCACTAGAACACCTAGCATGGCTAGGCATTTCGGGCAGACTTAGTTTAATTCTTAATTTTAAAATATTACAAATTATGAGGTAAGTTGGTATTATGGCTAAGTGACTAAATACTAGTTTGTGAGTTTAGCAATGTGAATGCTTTTGTTTTGGCACAGTACATAGTTCAGTATTGGAGAATAACAGGATTCATTATTTTAAGATTGAGATTAATTATTTCTGTTTATGGTCAAATGGTTGAGTGTAGTGTGAACCACCAGGTGGTATTCGTGTAGTTAGTTGATGGGTGTTTCAGGGAAGTTATTTAGTATTTAATATGTTTATTATGCACCCCATAACCCATGCCTGTGGGGGCGGAGTCAAAAGATTACAGAGGGGTACATAATTGGTCCAGGGACTGGGCCTCAAAGTTTTGATAGCTGAGCAAATTTACAGAGGTAATGATTCACAATTTAACAAAGGTAATGACCACATTTACAAAGGAATGAACTCCCGTAGTCTAGTACAATCATGACAAGTACCAAGGTATTTACAGATTACAGAGGTACACAATGCGTCCAGGACCGGGATCCAAAGTTTTGATGGCTGAACTAAGGTACAAGGTAAATGAACTCCCCCCAAAAACAAGTTTTAACAAGGTAAATAACTCAAAGTTAGACAAAGGAATGAATCTGTAAGAATGGTTACTTACGTTTTATAACATGGATGCAATCATGGAACAAATTTTTAGAGTAATGAGCAAATCACACTTACACAACCCGGGCACAGCACTGTAGTGAGTTATTGGTGCAAATGTTTGATTGCTGAGTCTCTCTCTCTCTCACACTACACACACACCCACCATCAAATTCTACACACACACACATAAACACACACACAAACACACACACACACACACACACACCACAAACTCCCATACACACACACGCACACGACACTCATACACACACACACACACACACTCATACACCACACACACACTCATACACACCACGACACTCATACTCACACACACACAATCACACACACACACACACACACACACACACACACACACACACACACACACACCACACACACACACGCTCACACAACTCACACACAAAACAACTCAAACACAGACACACACACACACACACACACACCACACATACACACACACACACACACACACACACACACACACACACACACACAAGCACATATGTGGTAATGCTTTTATTACAGCTAGCAAAAGTCAGGGGTCTTTCTCCGAATGGTCTGTAATAAACCACTGTGGATAAATACTTAGAGCATTTCTTGAACACTTCTGATGAGTTGTTTCTAAATTCATTAATTTTATTCACACTCCAGTACATAAAGACGCAAGGTGTGACAATAATCCAACTGGCAAAGTTTTACATTTCGTTTGGTCTACATTCTGTGGTGGTGATTTAACCCTGCCACAAAATACTTGTAACCCACCCGGAGCCGGGCGGTAGGTGACAACCAAGAGTCTCTGCTTAATTTGTTGGATGCACCATAGACATGTGGCTCCTCCTGCATGATAGAATGATGATTAGATGGACTCCACTGGTGTCAATCACTCCCTGAGCCTAAGTCCATAAAATTCACTGAAGTTCTTATTCTTTTCGTATTATAGTTCTCAAAACTACTCTACCTGACAGAACCAAGATTGAGTAATTACTCTCCGCATCTTTGAAAGCATACAGCTTAGCCAATTTAATCAGTTCTATCTGCACCTGAAGACCAATGTAGATGGAATCCACAGCATGTGCAACTCTGACTCCACTGTCCACAATCTACCATCCTGTGTACTGGCTTCTGACACAAAGCATGCCACAATTTTATTTATGCTTAATGAGTTAGACAATTTATGGAATGACAGAGAATCATTATCAATTCAACTGTCAATCTTTGATACATAGATGCATTTCAGTGCAAGGAGCATGGCAAACAGTTCTGTCCTGAAGGGTAGAGGCCCAATTATTGATGCGTGCTCCAATTTCTTTAAAGAGAGCCATCACTCTGTACGACAATCAGCACACTAGCCCAGCTGCACCAGCGGATTGGTGAACAGAACCATCAACTAAATAATTATGGCGGAAAAAGAAAAAAAGGTTTAAAGTGTGTGCTGTGGTGACTAAGTTATCAATACAGCTTAAGGCCTCACGTTTGGCTTCAAGGCGAGGTTTGGGTTTGATTTAAGAAGTAGTTTGGGGGAAATGGAGGATGGTAGTTTGGAATGGGGTATATTCCATGGAGCCAGGAGAATGCCGCTGTTGCCTACTTGACATAGATCATGTATCTGATTCAGTGCGGGGGGTGGGGGGGGGGGGGGGGGGTGAGGTCGGTTCCAGTCCTTTTCGATCCATCTGGAGAGGTTCACCAGTGCTGAGGAAAGGTTTTTGGAGGGCTTCTGTGCAGGGGTTTGAATGAGCTTGCCTGAGCACTAATTACCCAATTAGGATATTTCTTTTCAGTAACACGATCTCTGATGCTTGGAATATCAAGTTCTTTTTGCATATTTTAAAATTTTGGCAGTACGAGGGCATCCTAGGATGATCCTCATTGCTTCGTTCTGCAGTTTTTTCCAGCTCTCCAAGCTTCCAGTCAGACCAAGAGCAAAGTAGTGGCGCAGCATAATCAACCAATGATCAATATAAAGCAAGATACAATCATATTTCCACAATTTTAACATTAGCACCCATACCTGGTTGAAGCCCTGCCACACTCTATAAAAAATAATAATATTGTGGGGGGGGAAGTGGTCTTAGTCGTTCTTTGTTTGGCGACAGTCTTGTTACTACAGGTCCAAGTAAGAGGAACCTACAAAGCCTAGATACCTGTATCTTGCTTACTTATATTCCTAGAAGAGAGCCAGCATGAAATTGGATCTGACGAACTGTGCCTCCTCTGTCGAGGAGGACGCCTATTGAAGTACTTTGTTTTATCAGTAGAGATTATCAACCCCCAGGTCCTGACACGAGGCTATACGATGATTAAGATGTTTTGGGTGTTGGAGAATCCGGTGGTTGTGAATCATTATATCATCAGCAAAACTAGATCACATAATTATGGGGCTGACTAGGCATAGCATAAGTAATGAATTAATTAGAATATTGGAACATTGTGGGACTGAGCAACGACCTCCCTTTGGGTGTTTCCTAATTCAAAGTCTTTATTACACTTCTATGTCCCTGGAACAACACAGATGATTTTCTGTTGGACAGGTAGCCTTTAATCCAGCGGAGAAGCCATCCTCCAACATCCATTCTGGCAAGTTCACTAATTATTACATGTCGGTTGGCTACATCGAAAGCGGATTTAAGGTCAAGGAAGGTAGTGTAGGAGCTGTCAGTGTGCAGGTGAGAAAGGTGGCTATGCAATGATGCACGCTCCTTCCATGCATGAAACCATGTAACCGGGGAGACAAAAATTGTTTGATTCTGTACATGAGACGATTAAGAATCATTCTCTCAAATGTTTTACACAAGCAGCTAGTAAGAGATATTGGGCGAAATGCATTTTGTTGATTGGGCTTAGGAATTGGAATGATGAGGCTGTTGGTCCAAGATTGAGGGAGCTCCCCAGTTACATAGCTCATGTTATATAATTCAAGTAATGGATTACCTGGTACTCGACACAGCAATCTGAGTATGTTGTAAGTAATACCATCCTCACCAGGCGACGTGGAGTTGCCCTTAGTTAGCGCTGCATCAAGTTCATAATTAGTGAAAGGAATGTTGCAATCATCTGCCTTACTGAGCATAAAGCAAACAAATCTCTCCCTTGCATCATATTTATCATTTAATTTTGCCTGTGTGGTACTGGGAAGATTGTCATAGCTAGATGTAGCAGCCCAAGCACTGACTAACTCATTCGCCCTATGCAAGGATGAGGGTGCGCGATCTGCCCAGTTCGTTTACCCTTAATTCTATTTATGTCCCTCCATGCCCGGCTAAGTGGGGTTGTGAGCATTAAGACCTTGACAAATTTTTCCCAGTCGGTTTGCCGCAGCTCTGTCATACGCTCTCTGGCAGCAGCAAGGGCAGTTTGGAAGAGCCTCAGCATTCCAGGGGTACGATGTTTTCTATAGGCTAGGCCTAGTCTGCGAGCAGTACGTTTCAGTGTACGAAGTTTAGAATCATTGTAATAAGTATGGTTTTTGAAGGAGGTATGATTATTACGGAAGTTTGTTGGGTTTAGAGTACCAAGAGGTTGCAGTGGCGGCTCTAAGTAGTTCTGAATACTGCTCACAAGATCATTGTTAAAGGTCTCTACAGAGGAACACTCATAGGAATTATACCAGTCAGCACATGTGCAACAAAGTCATCATGCTGATCTGTGGGAACATTAAAAAGTTTCCGTTTTAATATCCCACCCGGGGTA
>NC_069439.1:40529444-40618612 GCF_026875155.1 Cherax quadricarinatus | reverse complement strand
CCGCCCCCCAACCTTTTGACTGTGCCTACCTCCTTCATGAACCCCCTTCCCAAAGGCGCCCCTGGGACAGAACCTCCACTCGCACTCTATTCTCTTCGGGTGTTCTCGACTTCTCCGTTGCCCCTAAGATTCCTGAAAACTTTATGGGGCTGCCCTAAAGTTGTGCCTTGTCCGAGATAACAATCGAGGCATGAGAATCTGCTGAAACCTCCAACAATTCAGGGAAGTCTTGTTACATATCTTCTGCAACTCCAAATGACAGCTCGAGTATGGCACAATAAACAGGCAAACATTATTTTCTGGGGGCCCACCCTTCGTCTCCGGGGTTTTTTTAAGTGATAGCCCCAGTATAGTCTTTTTCCCACATTTCCAAAGGGCCTTCACTATGTACCGCTCTGAGGCAGCAGTGGTGGACCTGGGTATGGGTAGGGCCCTCCCCATCGTACCCCCGGGGAAACCGTGAAACCCTTTTTTACACCCTTTTTGACGGCAGTCACCCTTCAGTACCCAAAATTTCTGACGAGCGGGTAGGGTATCTCCAAAACCCCCCCTGTAAGGCCTCTAGGGCATTTTGTATAAAATAGCTCTGATGCCCTCCCCCCTTTTTTCCCCAGTAGCAGGGGATTTTTGGCCCCATAGCTGAGCTCAGGTTTTGTATTTTCCCCCTGCATCTTTTTAGCCCTGCATGATCTGGGAACAACCCCAATGAGTGAAACCAATTTACTGTTCCCTAGTCGTCGTTGGACACGGGGTCCTGACCCCAAAACCTGCTGCCTGGTCGCCGTATTTCCCACCCCTGGAAACCTCCCCCTTTTTGGGTATCCCTTATCCAATATTCTCGGGGGACCCACGAGAGATAACTCTCGCCCTTGCATACCTTGTCATGCAGTTTCCTCACTAATCGAAATACCTTTCTGTGACTCCTTAATTTTTCCCCCAAAAAGGAGTATCCCGGGGTAAAAATTCAGTGTCGGGTTCCCCCGCAAAGTGTACTATGCTGCTGGTTGTCCCCCCTGAATTTCGTTCTGGCCAGCAACCCCTTCCCATAACCAGTCTGGGCCTTTGAACCAATCTCGCTTTTACTCATTTTTTTGTTGTCCCCCTCGGCTTATCAGGTCGGCGGGGTTTTGATCTGTAGGCACATACAGAATTTTTACGTTGACTGTATTCCCCGTACTCTTTACACTTTCCTGACATGGGGGATTTAAACCCTTTCGTTCTGGATCCACTGAAAGGCCCCTCCGATTTCTGTCCTTTCATAGGTGTGTGTCCCCTCAGATACTCAACACCTCCTCTTCGTAATTACCCATTTTGCTCCCAGCAACATCGCCGGAGCTTAGCTTTGGGGTCGAGCAAACCTTGAGGGGTTTCACCGGGGACGACTGGGGGCCCAAATGACCTGGTCCCCCCCCACCAATCACTACTGACCCATAGGGGCCCGGAGGAGGCATCACAGAAGACTGCAAGTCATAGTCCACCCGGTGCACCCGTGGCCTGGGGAAAAGTGAACTCATCAATTCTGCTAGATCTTTGCTAACCAGATCCCCTCCCGGCAACTGTTTCTGGCAGTGGGTCGTCCCACCTAGGGTTTAGCTCCCGGGCTGTTGCATTTTGCATCCTCCCTCGAATGGGGATGGGTGTCAACAAACCCAAAGGATGAAGGCAGTCTGCACTTTGCTCAGCAAAACCTCCTGGTCACTTCCCTTCCCCATAGGTTTTCCTCTTTTTGCCTAAGTCTCTTCCTTGATTTCCCACTCCAGACCCAACACCGATGTTACCTCAGGTACTGAGTAAGCAGCAATAGTCACGTTCCACCATGCCCGCAACGTTATGGATTGTCACATTCCTCTCAATGGCATTTAGACCGAAAGCATCTCCGATTAGACTCTCGTAAAAGTGCATTCAACAGCCTTTTTCATCTTGATGTGGTACCTGTGTGCAGGTTGTCTACATAAACGTAGGTTCTTCAGGGTAAAATGCGAGATAGGAAGGTGGCGGCGTGTTTTACGATGATTCACAAGTGGTAGTCATGGTAGCCTGTAATAAGAATGTGAAGCTAGGGCACCAAAGCAACATGGCTGCCCTGAGATCTGTAGGTATCATACCCTTGCTTGGGGCACCTCCCTGTTAGCCAACCTCAAGAACCTTGTGTAGTCCCTGTCTAGTGCTGCAAACCCAATACTAGGGGGAAGGCTTGTGCTATGTGGTCCTGCCGCATAGGTGTACTGTTCTGTCCTGAATCTCAACAACACATCCTGCTAATTTCTGCGTCATGGAGGGCCCTGTGAGCGAGACAGGTCGTCACAATGGCTCTCGGGACTTGCCTGCGAGCTGCAGGTTAGTACTACGTAACCTGATAGGGAGTGGTTACCGACGTCATGGTGACTTCATGTGTGGAAGATAACGGAGTTTTCCCCAGGGCTGGCAATGGCACTTTCTCAATGAACCCATGGCCAGCTGGTGTCCTTAATAATATCCATCCTTATTTCCCTCCACCAAGACCCTTCGTGGTCCGGCTGCTCACCAATGAAATTAACTGACCCATGCCTCTTGAATTAGTGGTGCAGCGTTGGGTGTCCCGGTTTACATGGAGTTCGCACTCCAGTACAGTCCTGTCCTGAACGTGCACAGTGGTAGTCTAAGTAAAATGCTCGATATGTCACTCATGTTCGGTGGCAGCTGTCACCGTATATCCTACTACATCCAGGTCCCATAGTTATGGACGCAGCTCAACTGTCGGATATGCCAACTTGCGTCTCTGACAGACCTTCGTGCACAGCAATCTGCATCAACCAGTACAGTCCTCAGTCGCTGTATACCAGAGCCCTCCTTCCCTGGGTCACAGGTAGTGAGCTGGTATCTCTGCCTCCTACGATGTACCCGCTGGAGTGCCTTACAGGCCAACACCCTCCTTGATAACCCTTCTCCGATAGACACAACTCGTCAATGTAATCCCCTCCTACCAAGATTCCTACATTACTATTGTTGTCGGTACAATGTCTGGTTCCGGCTAGCTTCGAGCACTCCACTCCTCAAAGGGCTGTTTGACTGCTGCATGCGCAGTCCCTTAGTTGGGTTAATGAAATTGGGCAGGCCTCTTGCAGCATCAAGGCTGATATTTTCCGTCGATAGCCCGGTTAAGCCGTGGGCCGTCACATTGGACTATCTGGATAAGACCGCGTGGGACTTCCCACCAAACCCTTCCCACTTCATGTCAACTTTAAAACAACTGTCTGCTCAGCTTCAACCTAGTTGCTAGACTGCTCCGCTATGAAGGATCTCTGTGTCCCCACTGTCGAAGAAAAAGGTCGTTTCAGACTTCTCCCATTCGCGAACCACCAGCCATTATGGTGGGCACGGCGGAGGCCGAACCTTGAACGCTGCTCACCAGAACAGAATTGGCTCGTTGCCGGTGTGTACGTGGGGCGCCACACTCATCACGGAGCTGCGAGACTTGTTCGTTGCTCTCCGGCCGCTTGGTGCTCGCGGTTTTTGCTCTCCTTACTTTTGCTAATCTGGCGTCATTAGGACACAGTGTGCACGTGTGGTGGCTTACCGGGTGGCTTCCAGGGCAGGCCCCGACACTCGGGGGGGGCCTGATGTGGGGGCATTGAGCAGGGTCCCTTGCCAAAGGGATGGATGCTCTCCTGGGAGACAGAATGGTGAAGCTGGAGGTGCTGTCCTGGGAACGTAATGGTGAAGCTGGAGATGCTGTCCTGGGAGACAGTAATGTGAAGCTGGAGATTTTTGTCCAGGTAGTCGGAAATATACGCAGGAAGGAATCATACATATAATGACCTCATAGGGGACAGGAGCCATAGAGGGAAACAAAGTGTAGTCAAAGATAAGATAAAACCAATATGCAAACAGAAATACCGCAGGATATAGCAAACAAGAGGACTCCACTAGCAATAAGTGAGGATATATTACCAAAACCTACTGGTGGAAGCTCCATGTTTGGTGCTAGGGAGTATAGAAGTAAGACAGGGAAACATGCACCAACAGGAAATACAGTCACAAAACCCAAGGCAAACGAAACCAAGCCTCTGCACATACTATGCACTTGGGCATCTGCTGGCATGGGAAATCTGGAAAAACAGATGGGGCGTGCAACTATGACCACCCTAGAAAATGCCATGCCCATATGATAACAGGAAAATGCAAACTCCCTTCCTGTAAGCTTTTTCAAACCCTTTAACTGTGTACCTCTTCATTTCAGGAAAGACTGTGCTATAACTTAAATTGCCAGGCATACCATCTAAAGGGGACAAAAAGATACAAAACATCCAGGCCATGGGAAAAAACCCGGGTAGCCACAGCCACTCAAGAGGGAGAGGTTTTTTAGTGCCAGGAAGGAAAAAAACCTGGCGAAATGGCAGAAATCGTACACCAAATCCAGGCCATTCCGGGAGTGGAACCACAGTCGATGGCCTCCACTCCAAACCAACAGATACAGATACTAATGCCGAAAAAAAAAACCCCCCCCCAGTACCAACAATACCACCAGTCCGATAACATTCTTCTTTGCAAATATACAGGGTCTAAAGCCAGCAACAAACAACAAAATAACCTTTCATCCGTGGACTGCTTGCAGAGGCAAAGGCAATGTCGCGGGTTTCACTGAGACCCACATAAAGGGTCACTGGACAACGAAATATGGATCCCAGGTTACAAAACCCATACAGATGTGACAGAGTCAAAAGGCAAAAGGAGGGGGTTGGCCTGTACATTGCTGAGTCACTTGTTGCACAGAACTGCTTAATGCCCCAAATGAAAGTAGTGGAAGTTTTTTGCAGTAAGGTCGAGAACCAAAACCTAGTCATTGTGGTAGTCTACAAGCCTCCGGATGCAACATCCCAGCAATTCCAGGAACAGCTGTTAAAAATTGACCACTGTCTGGAAAATCTTCCAGCTCCTGCACCCAACATCTTGCTCTGGGGATTTCAACTTAAGGCACCTAAAATGGAGGAATATAGCAAATAATATTGTTGCAGTAATAACACCAGGAGGCAGCTCTGATGAAAACTCACACTCACACGAGCTTTTAAATCTCTGCACAAAATTCAATTTAAACCAGCAAATAATAGAGCCTACTAGACTGGAGAATACACTAGACCTCATCTTCACTAACAATGATGATCTGATAAGAAATGTCACCATATCAAAAACAATATCTCAGATCACAACATAATTGAGGTTCAGACATGTATGCGTGGAGCCCCAGACCGACATAATGAGACTAGTTACGAGGGAGCATTCACCAAATTCAACTTCAATAACAAAACATAAAGTGGGACCAAGTAACCAAGTCCTAACCGATATAAGCTGGGAAGATATACTAAGCAACACAGACCCCAACTTATGCCTAGAACAGATTAACTCGGTGGCACTCGATGTATGCACAAGGCTTATTCCTCTAAAAAAAGGAGGAGTAGATGTAAAATAGAAAGAGACAGGCGCTTCCTTACAGGCGATGGAAAAGAATAACAGAGCAGCTAAAAGAGGTCAATATATCTGAAATGCGTAGGGAGACACTGGTCAGAGAAATAGCAAGCATCGAACTTAAGCTAAAAGAACCTTTAGGAGTCAGGAATCGCGGGAAGAACTAAAAGCCATAAATGAAATCGAAAGAACCCAAAGTATTTCTTCTCCTATGCCAAATCAAAATCGAGAACAACGTCCAGTTTGGGCCCCTACTTAAACAAGATGGGTCCTACACAGATGACAGCAAGGAAATGAGTGAGCTACTCATGTCCAATATGATCAGTTTTTAGCAAGCCGCTAACCAGACTGAGAGTCGAAGATCAAAATGAATTTTTTTATGAGAGAGCCACAAAATTTTATTAACACAAGCCTATCTGATGTTATCCTGACGCCAAATGACTTCGAACAGGCGCATAAATGACATGCCCATGCACTCTGCCCCAGGGCCAGACTTATGAACTCTGTGTTCATCAAGAACTGCAAGAAGCCCCTATCACGAGCCTTTTCCATCCTTGGAGAGGGAGCATGGACATGGGGGTCGTCCCACAGTTACTAAAAACAACAGACATAGCCCCACTCCACAAAGGGGGCAGTAAAGCAACAACAAAGAACTACAGACCAATAGCACTAACATCCATATCATAAAAATCTTTGAAAGGGTCCTAAGAAGCAAGATCACCACCCATCTAGAAACCCAGGGCAACATGGGTTAGAACAGGTCGCTCCTGTCGTCTCAACTATTGGATCACTAAGACAAGGTCCTAAATGGCCCTAGAAGGACAAAAAGAAGCAGATGTAATAATATACAGACTTTGCAAAAGCCTTCGACAAGTGTGACCATGCGTAATACGCACAAAAATGCGTGGCTTAAAGGAATAACAAAAAAGTCGGTCGATGATCTAAATTTTTCCTCACTAACAGAACACAGAGAGTATCGTCAACAGAGTAAAGGCCGAGGCAGCTACAGTGAAAAGCTCTGTTCCACAAGGCACAGTACTCACTCCCATCTTGTTCCCCCCCTCATCCTCATCGTCCTTGTGAGTGGGCATATAGGGGGGGGGTGGGGTGGGGTACTGTGGGGACACCCGTGTCCTATCTCCCTCTCCATAGGATGGGTAAAAGCTCGTGATAGGGGCTTCTTGCAGTTCTTGAATGAACACGGAGTTCCATGAGTCTGGCCCTGGGGCAGAGTGCATGGGCCATGTCATTTATTGCCTGTTCGAAGAGTCATTTGGCGCCAGGATAACAATCAGATAGGCTTGTGTTAATCAAATTCTGTGGTCTCTCATTAAAAAATTCATTTGATCTTCGCCTCTCCAGTCTGGTTAGCGGCTTGCTAAAACTGAGTCATATTTGGATGGACTGAGTTGCTCACTCATTTCCCTTGCTGTCATCTGTGTAGGATCCATCTTGTTTAAGTAGGGGCCCAATACTGACAATGTTCTCACTTGATTTGGCATGTAGAAGAAATACTATTGGGTTTCTTTCATTTCATTTTATGCTTTTAGTTCTTACCCCCGTGATTCCTGACTCCCTATAAGATTCCATTAGCTTAAGGTTCGATGCTGCTATTTCTCTGACCATGGACTTCCCTACGCCTTTCAGATATTATTGACCTCTTTTAGTCCGCTCTGTTATTCTTTTCCGTCGCCTGTAAAGTGAGCGCCTGTCCACTTTCCTATTTTACATCTACATCCTCCTTTTCCTTAGAGGAATAAGCCCTGTGCATTACATCGATGCACCACCGAGTTTAAATCTGTTTCTAGGCATAAGTTGGGTCTGTGGTTCCGTAGTCTATCTTCCCAGCTTATATCGTTAGGACTTTGGTTTACTTGGTCTCACTTTATGTTTTTGTTATTGAAGTTGAATTTGGTGAATGCTCCCTCATGACTAATCTCATTATGTCGTCCGGGGGCTCCGCAACATACGATGTCTGAACCTCAGTTATGTTGTGATCTGAGTAATATTGGTTTTGATAGGTGACATTTCATATCCCCAATCATCATTGTTAGTGAAGATGAGTGCCAATACTTTGCCAGAGGCCACAATGTTCCGATGTATTCAGTGTCAGTTTAACACAATGTCACCTGGTTGAATTGTCGTCCCGATTTACGCCTCTGTCGCACCATAAAAGTGTTCACGTAGTGTAAGAAGTGGGGGGTTTATTTTTTCCTTACGCCAAACATTAGACAATGATCAATATACTGTATTTTAACATTTTAAATTATTACACAACTACAGCCACATCATTGTTAATCTCATCACTTCTTCCGGAATATCTTTATAGACAGGGGCAAGCTTCCATTTCTTCCCCATATTTAGTGAGAAGGTGTTTAATACCTCATTCAGGTGTATCACTCATGTTACAGAGAGGCCTATTATATAAACGTATTTTTCTGCTCCACTAACACTGCCACGGAATCTTCCAATTAATTCTCTTTCCGGTTAGTACTTTACGGAGACACCTCTTCACTGTGCCCTCAGTCTTTCGTACAGCCCCCCTGCCAAGGGCTCTAGGAGTAATAAAATTTCAAGGTACAACCATGTTGGTTAAAACAGAGATTGAACATCGTTACTGATTATTTTAATAATTCAAATGTTGAGCACCTGCTACAAAATTTGTGGCATTATCCCGAAATCATCAATCCGGACAGGATCTCCTAGCTGCAAATTTCGAAACAGCTGTATAAACTGTTTTCTGCAGACAATCTTGTGCCACTTCCTAAATGAACTGCCCGAGTAGCAGTAACAGGAGGAACAAAACAAACATACACTTTCAGTGAACACCATCTGAAGTACCTGTTTATAATTATTGGACCACTATAGTCTAAACTGTTACATCAAATGGTTTCACTAATTGTACACAGCATCCTTTGGCAATGGTGGAGAGGACCTGGGTACATATAGGATCTGTAATCCACAGGAGACATATTACACAAGATTTAATCACCTTTTTAACACTTTGCCGTCCCTTGTGAATCCAGAAAGTTTTCCCCTAATGCAATTTAGTATCTTGTAACCCCCCACCCATGCATTACATTTTTAGGGCATTTAGAACACTCAAATTTGTTAGAATGAAGTTTTGGGCAGTAAGATTAGGGTGTTTAGCATAATCACACCAATCAGCATTTTTAACCTACCTCTGCACCTAATTACACTGTTCTCTAGAATACAGCCCAAATTTCTCTATATGGACCTTTCACAATTTTTCTTTCCATCATCAATTTAACTTCATTCCATAGATTCCTCTTGTACCCTCTTTGTCCAATATCAAGTGGATGGAAAACTTATATGATATATTCATCTGTTTAGAAATTTAAAACACAAACTTTAGTTACATTGATTAGTTTGGGTAAAGAAGAATATCCTATTTGTATCAATGGCTAAGGGAGACAAACTAGGGGGGGGGGGGACTGTGGTCATATGGTAGGGTTCTTATATGGAGATATCGAGTGTTGAAGGTAGACACACTTGTTGGAATGGTATACTTATATATTGTCAGACTGTGATGATGAATGTGGAAGCCCAGCTCTCCTGTCTTCACCTGTAGGTCCTACGCCGACGTGAGAGGGAGGCAAGGTACGAGCACCTACACATGCGCATCCCGTGACGTCCACACAAAGTCACAGGCCTACAAGGATCCTCGTATCTAAAGCACATGACATACTAATATGCTATGCTATATAACACAGGGATCAGCAACTATTCTGACAGCTCGTCATGTTTACTATGTCGTCTCGACATACACTACTATCTATAGGCTGAACAGGCAGGCAGTTTTCTGGCTGAGTCTATACTATAACAAATTCATATATAACTTAAGAACTAATGGATGGTATCATAATGGATTTTACTTAATGGGTGGTTAACGTATTCCATTACAAACTATAACTAACAACATCATTATACAATAGTGGATGGAATTGATCGATCGATCTGTAATTCAAGGCACTCAAACGGATTCTGAGGAGAATAAATATATATATATAGTATAGAGGTGGAAATTAACAGCAAAAGCATCTGGTGCACTCATGACTATTACTGTCAAATTTCTCAGAATAACGACGAACGTGAACACAAAAATTTCTGACAAACTGATCAGCTAATAACAAAACACACATTGATAATTTCATTCATTCTCGGACATCTAATTATACCAGACTATTACATTTAAACCCCAATTCTGGAGGTGAGGTTACATATGCAGAATGGTTATCATCTCTGAGGATCGAATTCCTCTGCAATGGCTAACACTATGCCTTGACCTGGGCGGTAGATCTAAACGATGTATCTACGAAAGATACAGCACAACCCTAGTGACTGTGGAATTACTAATTCGTCTGCTAGGAGTACTCACTCACTATTCGATACAGTAATTCTTGGCTCATTACAAAGTCACAATGGTGCTGGTGGATGTAAAACATAAACATTGTCAGACTGTGATGATGAATGTGGAGCCCAGCCTCCTGCTGGTCCTTCGCCTGTAGGTCTACGCCGACTGAGAGGAGGCAGAGGTACGAGCCCCTACACCTGCGCACCCGTGCCGTCACACAAGTCACAGGCCTACAAGGGATCTCGTATCCAAAGCACATGGCGATACGAATATGCCTATGCTATATAACACAGGGATCAGCATCATGCTGACAGTCCAGTAATTTCAACAGGAGCAATATACGCCTTTTTGTACAGGCCAACTACATTATTTACCAACCAACTCGGTCCTTTAAACCATGATACAGCATTAGCAAAATTTAGCATAAGGTAAACCTGGAGACAAGAATCGTCTGGATTCTCCTCACCAGGTAATGAGATTTAAATGTTAAATATGGCGGACCCAAACTATTATACTTCTCTTGCATCTGATTAATTTCAGCTAACTCTGTTTTGTACATACACACACAATTTTTACTTTTCCATTATGAATCCATTGTAAGGATACCTCATATCAGACCAAATTACAGTGTTTGCCTAATAGTTATCTCCTGCAACTTATTCTTATATAATTAGCTAATTTGACACCTACATAAATGGCTGTTATCTAACTGAGTAAGGTAAGTGATTTAATTGACACACTTAGCCTTAGACCATAAGAGAAAATAACCCTATTACATTGAAGGTAAGCAACTGCTCCATATGCCAATTTGAAGCAATCACAAAAATGTGGAGATCATTTTTCCCATTTGGATTGGCCACGCTGGCATGGGAACTCCAACATTTTGGAATTTTCCTCATAATCACCAATAATTCATCCCACCTGTTAATGAATTCCTCAGGTAAAATTTCATCCCAAGCACATTTAAGTTTTCCATGCTTCCTGAATTAATAATTCCTCCCTCTTATAGTAGGTGACACTTAACCTAGTGATCAAAACATTTGGAAACTTCATCAAGCAAAACTCTCTTAGTTAATTTATTGGGCATGACTGTAATTATTAGTCGTTTAACATTAAAAATCTTCCTCCCCCCAGTATCCCAAGTTTAAACCCAATACATTACTACATTTCGGCACTTCATCTCCACGGTAATCTTTAACTTATTTGTCCTTAATGGACGAATTACTATTTCGTTTCCCCTCAGAGCATATTTGCACTTTGCATTATTTTATTAACCTCTCTATAGGTCATTAAGAGTTCCTCTTCAGTTGACGTCACACCCAGGAAATTGTCCACATAAATTGTTAGACTCATTACTTTACTCAATGGACTTTCCATACGTTCAAGGGTGTGCATTATCCATCGCTTGAAGTAGGAACGGAGTGGATGTAGCACCAAACAATACACTCCTAAAGCTAAAGGTTTTCAGAGGGCTAAGTGGGTCACTAGGATTCTCAGGCCATAAGAAGTGGGTACAATTCCGCTCAGCCTCCTGTTAACCCACTCTTAGAAATCTTTTACTTATGGTCACCTAAGGCATAGTGCTTCCCTCATGAAATTTAATAAGATATCTCCTAATTTTTACATCGATGGACCTGTCATCAAACAGTCATTTAAACTAGGTACATTTTCGTTACTCCTGTCACTACAATTAAACACAATCCTCAAAGGAGTGGTCTTAGAATCCCTTCTTCACCTGTGATGTGGCAAATAGTGACCATAAATTTTGGCTTGCTCAGGAGGTACCTCTTCTAAAAATTTATTAATTAACTGTTCAGCAATTATATCATTATAGGCAGTTAACAATTCTGGTGTCTTACTCAGTTGCACGGAGCTGAGCCTTTAACTGTCGCATATGCTTTCTGTAATTAGTGGGCAATTCTGATGTTCAGTCTCCACGGAAGTCGCACCCAGTATTTGTCCAGATTCCAAATTACATCTCTCAGGTATTGCTACCTAAGTAAAAGAATCGTCTGGACTTTCTTCATTTACATTTTTTTATTCGAATGCGTCTAATTCCCACAATTTATGGCGCTGGCTCAACGCCCCCATCCTCTAGGAAGAATTATACTGGGGTTAAATCTCCATGAGTAAGGCACACAGTTATGGTATTTGTAGTTTCCCCTCTAGTCATGAATATTATTATGAGGAACCTTCCATACATTACATGGCCTCCTGCAGTCTTCAAAAGGGTGACACCACATTTCTTTACCATACCCTTTACAAAGGAGGCATAATAGTCACTACCTATCAAAATATTTATTGGGCCTACAGAATCATCACTTACACCAGAAGGTGCTAAATTTACATTATGTGAGAGTCTTTCTGTAGCTTTACTAAGCCCTACTGTAGATATTTTCTCTGGAAGTCTATCTACAATTACTGCATTAACACGTTTTTTTCATTGCCCAACCTGACAGTTACTTAAACAGTGTCATACAAATGAGCCCTTTTATCCAGTTCGAAGGACCAACGGGCTAATTAAATGTGGAAAATTGCATTTACTTGGATGTATCATTATATACATAACAGTAAATGATAACAAAGATAATTATTATTTATCAGAGTTACATCAACAAGTAGGAATTTGGGACACTAGGTCACAAAAAATGTCCCCCTTCAATACCTACCACTGTCATATCCACAAGTTGCTCTGGACCTATTATAAAATGAAGTATACATACACCAGGAATGTTGGTAAATATATAAATTTGTGGACTGTATATTAAAAATAAATGGTTATATACATACACAATTACATAACAGAAGGAAAATATATCTTAATATTACTCATCAATTTGACTGCAGATTAATGTGTATCATACTCGAAAACCTCACTCTAACTAAATCTATGAAAATAATGCTGGCCAGAATTACACACAAATCTAGAGAGCTTATCTGAGGTTCCTGGAGCTGTCTTGTCCAGTCGTCTGATATCTCAAGTTATGTAGTAATGCACATCCACCAATTTCACCTCCTATTTGAGAGGTGTTTACCAGGAGTTTACCTGCAGAGAGTTCCGGGGGTCAACGCCCCCGCGGCCCGGTCTGTGACCAGGCCTCCTGGTGGATCAGAGCCTGATCAACCAGGCTGTTGCTGCTGGCTGCACGCAAACTAACGTACGAGCCACAGCCCGGCTGGTCAGGAACCGACTTTAGGTGCTTGTCCAGTGCCAGCTTGAAGACTGCCAGGGGTCTGTTGGTAATCCCCCTTATGTATGCTGGGAGGCAGTTGAACAGTCACGGGCCCCTGACACTTATTGTATGGTCCTCTAACGTGCTAGTGACCCCCCTGCTTTTCATTGGGGGATGTTGCAAATCATCTGCCAAGTCCTTTTGCTTTCGTAGTGGAGTGATTTTCGTGTGCAAGTTCGGTACTAGTCCTCTAGGATTTTCCAGGTGTATATAATTCATGTATCCTCCCCCGCCTGGCATTCAAGGGAATACAGTTTTAGGACCTCAAGTGCTCTCCCAGTAATTGAGTGTTTTTAACACCGTTATGGTTCCTGTACATTTTCTTAGGTCAGCAATTTCACGCTGCCTTGAAAGGTGCTGTTATGTGCAAGCAATATTCCAGCCTAGATAGAACAAGTGACCTGAAGTGTCATCCAAGGGCTTGGCCTCCCTAGTTTTGAAGGTTCTCATTATCCATTCCAGTCATTTTCTTAGCAGATGCGATTGAAAATGTTTATGGTCCTATGAAGGTAAGATCCTCCAACATGATCACTCCCAGGGGGAAAAAACCCCCCTTTTTTGACGTTGGTGTTTCGCTCTATTTTTGTGGCAGAATTTTTTTGTACTCTGATTGAAGATTACTTTCCTCGTGTTTTACCATATCTGAGTAAAATTGAAATTTTCTCATCCGTTGACCTTCATATTGTTTTCTTCTTTCTGCAGCCCACTGAAAGATTTTGTTGATGTCCGCTACTGGAGCCTTGCAGTGTCTGCATGGAAGACACTGTCATGCAGATTCGAGTGTCATCTGCAAAGGAAGACAACGGTGCTGTGGCTGACATCCTTGTCTATGTCGGATATGAGGATGAGGAACAAGATGGAGCGATAACTGGTGCCTTGTTGGAACCATAGCTTTTAGCTTTTCAATGTACTGCCTCGGACTTTACTCTGTTGACGACTACTCTCGTGTTTCTGTTAGTGAGGAAATTAAGATCCATCGACCGACTTTTTCCTGTATTCCTTTAGCATACGCAATTTTGTGCACTATTACGCCATGGTCACACTTGTCGATAGGCTTTTGCAAAGTCCGTATAAATACATCTGCATTCTTTTATACTTCTAGTGTATCTAGGACGCTTGTCGTAGTGATCCAATTATAGTTGAGACAGTCAGAGCGACCTGTTTCTAACTCCATGTTGCCTCTGGTTGTGTAACTGATAGGTTTCTAGATGTGGGAATCTTGCTCTTAGGACCCTTTCAAAGATTTTATGATATGGGATGTTAGTGCTATCGGTCTGTAGTGTCTTGCTGTTGGCTTTACTGCCCACTTTGTGGAGAGGGGCTAATGTCTTTGTTTTTAGTAACTGTGGGACGACCCTGTGTCCATGTCTCCCTCTCCATAGATGGAAAAGGCTCGTGAAAGGGGCTTCCACTTGCATTCTTAATGAACACGGAGTTCCATGAGTCTGGCCCTGGGGCAGAGTGCATGGGCATGTCATTTATCGCCTGTTCGAAGTCATTTGGCGTCAGGAATTAACATCGGATAGGCCTTGTGTAACCAAATTTTGTGGCACTCTCATAAAAAATTAATTTTGAATCTCGACTCTCAGTCTGCTTAGCGGCTTTCTAAAAAACTGAGTCATATTGGGGACTTGAGTAGCCTACTCATTTCCTTGCTGTCATCTGTGTAGACCCATCTTGTTTAAATTAGGTTTCAATACTGGACGTTGTTCTCCGCTTTAATTTGGCCATAGGAGAAGAAAAACATTGGGTTTCTTTCGATTTCATTTATGGCTTTTAGTATTTCTTCCCGCGATTCCTGACTCCAATAAGATTCCTTTAGCTTAAGGTTTCGAGCTTGCTAATTTCTCAGAACCAGTGTCTCCCCTACGCAATTCAGATATATTGACCTCTTTAGCCGCTCTGTTATTTCCTTTTCCGTCCGCCTGTAAAGGGAAGCGCCTGTCTCTTTCTACTCCTCCTTTTCTTAGAGGAATAAGCCTTGTGCATACATCGAGTTGCCACCAAGTTAATCTGTTCTAGGCATAATTTGGGGTCCCTGTGTTGCTAGTATATCTTCCCAGCTTATATCGGTAGGACTTGGTTTTACTTGGTCCCACTTTATGTTTTGTTATTGAAGTTGAATTTGGTGAATTCTCCCTCGGGACTAGTCTCATTATGTCGGTCTGGGGCTCCAACAGCATACATGTCTGAACCTCACTTATGTTGTGATCTGAGTATATTGTTTTTGATATGGTGACATTTCTTATCAGATCATCATTGTTAGTGAAGATGAGGTCTAGTGTATTCTCCAGTCTAGTAGGCTTTTATTATTTGCGGGTTTTAAAAAATTGAATTTTGTGCAGAGATTTAAAAGCTCGTGTGAGTGTGAGTTTCTTTCAGAGCTCCCCTCCTGGTTTTTATTACTGCAACAATATTATTTGCTATATTCCTCCATTTTAGGTGCCTTAAGTTGAAATCCCCCAGGAGCAAGATGTTGGGGACAGGAGCTGACAGATCTTCCAGACAGTGGTCAATTTTTAACAGCTGTTCCTGGAATTGCTGGGACGTTGCATCCGGAGGCTTGTAGACTACCACAATGACTAGGTTTTGGTTCTTGATCTTTATTGGTAAAACTTCCACTACATCATTTGAGGCATTAAGCAGTTCTGTGCAAACAAGTGACTCTGCAATGTACAGGCCAACCCCCTCGCCCCCTTTTTGCCTGTTCACTCTGTCGCATCTGTATAGGTTGTAACCTGGGATCCATTTTTCGTTGTCCAAGTGATCCTTTATGTGGGTCTCAGTGAAAGCTGCGAACATTGCATTTGCCTCTGCAAGCATTCCACGGATGAAAGGTATTTTGTTGTTTATTACTGGCTTTTGACCCTGTATATTTGCAAAGAAGAATGTCATCGGACTGGTGGTATTGTTGGTACTGGGGGGGATTTTTTTTCCGGCATTAGTATCTGTATCTGTTGATTTGGAGTTGAGGCCATCGACTGTGGTTCCACTCCAGGAATGACTGGATTTGGTCTACGATTTCTGCCATTTTCTGCCAGTTTTTCCCTTCATGGCACTAAAAAACCTCTCCCTCTTGAGTGGTTTTGGCTACCCAGGTTTTCCCATGGCCTGGATGTTTTGTATCTTTTTGTCCCCTTTGGATGGTGTGCCTGGCAATTTAAGTTATAGCACAGTCTTTCCTGTACTGAAGTGGTACACATTTCAGGGTGAAAAAGCTTACAGGAAGGGAGTTTGCATTTTCCTGTTGTCATATGGGCACGGCATTTTCTAGGGTGGTCATAGTTGCACGTCCCATCTGTTTTTCCAGATTTCCCATGCCTGCAGATACCAAGTGCATGGTATATGCACAGACTTGGTTTCTGTTTGCCTTGGGTTTCTGTGACTGTATTCCCTATTGGTGCATGTTTACCTGTCTTATTCCTGTCCTCACTAGCACCAACAATGGAGCTCTCACCAGTTGTTTTTGGTAATATATCCTCACTATTGCTAGTGGAGTCCTCTTGTTTGCTATTTCCTGTGGTATTACTTGTTTGCAATATTGGTTTTATCTTATCTTTGACTACACTTGTTTCCCCACTACAGCTCCTGTCTCCCATGAGGTCATTTATATGCATTCCCTCCTGCGTATATTTCCCGATTACCTGGACAAAATCTCCAGCTTCACCATTACTGTCTCCCAGGACAGCACTATCAACCCCACATTTACTGACTACAAAGACAGCACCTCCAGCCTTACAGCTTGTGACTACATGGCCAGCATCAAGGGCAGTACCATCCAGCCCAGACTTTTTATATTCCCATCTGTTGTAGAATGCTTCCAGGTTTTCTATGAAAGCAGCTTTGATGTTATCCTCTTTTAATACCAAAGTGATTTTAGTCCACAGATTTATCTCATTTGGGCATTCCCAAAAACACTTCCTTGATTTTATACTGCTTGTTGCTAGTTCTTGGATATCTGCACAAGGGGCATGACACCAATTTTCACAAAAATGACAATTTATTCATGTGGAAGCCCATTTGTTTGATTGACTGCAGACTACACAGAGCTTCATAATGATTTGAATGGTTGATTTACTGTAATTCTACTAGCAACCTCTGAATACTCTATTAATAACCTCCTTAAAGTGAAGCTCTAGCTATTTCTATTTCTATTTCTAACTGTACTTGTATATTAGGACAGCTTACTGGTGTACGTTCCTGATTTTATATTTATTGTTTGTGTTTGATAAGGGCACCTACAACTCCATCCGTTTACAGTCTGCTTTATTGTCCAACGAATCCGTTTGAAACCGGTCAAGGGTTCGGACCAGTCAAGCGTTCGACCAGTCAAGGGTTCGGAACCAGTCTGATCTGATCAGTGGGTCACTTATTTAAAACATACTTGGGCTAACACATGAAGGATCTACTGGAAATTATCTACCCGAGTAATATGTGATTTGATTGATTCAAAACTATAACTTGCATGTTGGAGAACCAGTGATTGCTGGCAGCTCCTACAATGACAAACGGTCGAGCCTCAACCCTTGTTTATCGATCACTGTATCTAGCTTTTCTAGGTTTTTTCCGTCTACACCAAAAGAACACAGAGAGAGAGTAGTAGTCAACAGAGTAAAGTCCGAGGCAGGCACGGTGAAAAGCTCTGTACCACAAGGCACAGTACTCGCTCCCATCTTGTTCCTCATCCTCATATCTGACATAGACAAGGATGTCAGCCACAGCACCGTGTCTTCCTTTGCAGATGACACCCGAATGTGCATGACAGTGTCTTCCATTGCAGACACTGCAAGGCTCCAGGCGGACATCAACCAAATCTTTCAGTGGGCTGCAGAAAACAATATGAAGTTCAACGATGAGAAATTTCAATTACTCAGATATGGTAAACACGAGGAAATTAAATCTTCATCAGAGTACAAAACAAATTCTGGCCACAAAATAGAGCAAAACACCAACGTCAAAGACCTGGGAGTGATCATGTCGGAGGATCTCACCTTCAAGGACCATAACATTGTATCGATCGCATCTGCTAGAAAAATGACAGGATGGATAATGAGAACGTTCAAAACGAGGGATGCCAAGCCCATGATGACACTCTTCAGGTCACTTGTTCTATCTAGGCTGGAATATTGCTGCACACTAACAGCACCTTTCAAGGCAGGTGAAATTGCTGACCTAGAAAATGTACAGAGAACCTTCACAGCGTGCATAACGGAGATAAAACACCTCAATTACTGGGAGCGCTTGAGGTTCCTGAACCTGTATTCCCTGGAACGCAGGCGGGAGAGATACATGATTATATACACCCGGAAAATCCTAGAGGGACTAGTACCGAACTTGCACACGAAAATCACTCACTACGAAAGCAAAAGACATGGCGGGACAATGCAACATCCCCCCAATGAAAAGCAGGGGTGTCACTAGCACGTTAAGAGACCATACAATAAGTGTCAGGGGCCCGAGACTGTTCAACTGCCTCCCAGCATACATAAGGGGGATTACCAACAGACCCCTGGCAGTCTTCAAGCTGGCACTGGACAAGCACCTAAAGTCGGTTCCTGATCAGCCGGGCTGTGGCTCGTACGTTGGTTTACGTGCAGCCAGCAGTAACAGCCTGGTTGATCAGGCTCTGATCCACCAGGAGGCCTGGTCACAGACCGGGCCGCGGGGGCGTTGACCCCCGGAACTCTCTCCAGGTAAACTCCAGGTAAAACAAATGCTATATTATCACTATAGTTGACTGGTGGAAATTTTTTGGAGGAAAGACGTTTTTTCTGTAGTAATATTTGCTTCTCGGTGTGTATATTGCGACCGCTGGTAACTACAGGTTATATGAAATTCACAGTATACGTCTGGTGTTTCAAGAAAAGAGAAACTAATGAAAGTCACTCCACTCCACTAAGTACCATTATATTACTGGTTAGTTGCTACTACAACACTGTATTCTGCTATTCACTGATATCACAAGATTATGGGCGAGGTACAGTAGCAGGCCAGGAAGATTATTAAAACAGCTGACCTGTGTGGCAAGTTTCTGGAAGTGGAAGCTTTGGTTGGGGATGAGGAAGGGGGTAAGGAGGTAAGGGGAGGGGTGGTCGTAGCAGCAGCAGTAGGGGTGTTCGTGGGAGTAGTGAAGAAGGGTAGGGGAGGAGGAGAGCTGGTGGGTGTAGTAAGTGGGGGGTGGGAGAGAGGGAGGAGGTAGAGGTTGTAGGGGGCTTAGAAGAGAAGCAGGAAGGAGGGATAATTAAAGAGGGAAGATTGTTAGCAGACAAGATTAGGTTAAGGACATGTGAGTAGTCTGATTGGTAAGCTTGAGAGATTACCATCGCAGAGTGGGCAGCAGTGGGGAGTTGGCAGTTAGTTTTGTAGTCTAGTGTGGGTGTAGGTGTAGAAGGAGAGGTGATTGTAGTCTGTGTTGGTGTTTGAAGTGTGTAGAGTAGGAGAAGTAGACCAAGTGCGTGGAGTAACCCAGGCATTGGGGGTAGGGGAGGAAGGTAAAGTAGGGGGGAAGGTGCAGGGAAGGGGTTGGGGAGGGAGGGAGGTTGACTTGCTCTGAGGGTGGAGAGAATGTCTTTTCTAGTAGGGCAGGAATTTGCAACTGCAGTGTGTGACCCACTGCAGTTAGAACATTTAAGGGGGAGGTTGCAAGTGTTCCAGAAGTGGCCAGTTGCTGAACATCTGGAGCAGGTTTGTGTGGATGTGCATGAGATTTTGTCGTGGCCGAATTTGTAGCATTTCAGACATTGTTTGATGGGGTGAAAGTTTGGAGTGAAGAGGGTGTTTGGAGGAATGCAAATGGTCTTGGCAAGGATTCCTTGATTGAAGAGTGTAGAGGCGTCAGAAGGAGTTGAACAGCGTATTTTGAGGATGGTAGAGTTTTCAGGTCTGTAAATATCGTCAACAGAGACTTTGTTCTTAGCACTAATGTCTTTGATTAAGTCTTCTTTGTCTGTGTCATAAGCAGTCAGGAGAGAATAGTCTACGTGTTTTGCGATCACTGTGCATTTGGCGCGGTGCTCAGGAGTCCAAATAATAGTGAAGCCTGCCTTGAGAAGTTTTTGTCTGGTCTCGGTTGAGGTGTACGTTTCGTAAGAATGTCTGTCAAGAAGTAGTTTGAAGCGTAAGTTGGTTTTAAAGACTTTCAGCTGAGGAGCGCCAGTGATCTGGTACAATAAATTTCCAGGACAGATAGTGGCATGATCAGATTCAGAGTATTTGAGGTTAAGCGAGAAAGAATTGGGTTTGGAAGAGGTAGAGGCAGGGTAGGCCTTAGAGGCAGGACTAGACAGAGTAGAGGCAGGTGTTGGCAGTAGAGGAGGAGTGGTATGGGGGGAAGGAAGTGGAAGGCATTGAAGGCATCGTAAATTAGATGTGGCGGCCAAATCTGCGAGAATAATTGGCTAGGCAAGTACGTGTGAAGTAGACACACGTACTTGCCTGGCTATAACTTTAAAGTTTCTTGTGGAGTCCGTCGCTGGAGGCGCAGGACACTGAGGTGTAGCTTGATGGAGCACTGTATGCCCTGAACGGCGAGGAGAGGCAACACTGGCTGTATGAACATTAAAATGGTATAAAATACCGACAGATTGTTAGGTAAGACACATATGCAACAGTTAGGTATCTTTATTTCGAAACGTTTCGCCTACACAGTAGGCTTCTTCAGTCGAGTACAGAAAAGTTGATAGAAGCAGAAGATACTTGAAGAAGATGTAATCAGTCCATCACCCTTAAAGTTTTGAGGTGGTCAGTCCCTCAGTCTGGAGAAGAGCATTGTTCCATTGTCTGTCGGTATTTTATACCATTTTAATGTTCATTCTGTCAGACACTGCAACACAAGGGTATCTTGGTACAGACCATCATCTTCGACAACC
The DNA here is from genome assembly GCF_026875155.1 of Cherax quadricarinatus. NCBI lineage: Eukaryota > Metazoa > Arthropoda > Malacostraca > Decapoda > Parastacidae > Cherax > Cherax quadricarinatus. The sequence goes on along the minus strand of NC_069439.1, from coordinate 40,597,694 downwards.
TCTACTAGTGAGAACGGCTGGGTTTGAGAGGGACCTGCCCTCCCAAAGCAACCTACGTCTCACCTCCTGGCACTATATAAGGCTCCATCCTGTCACTTCAACTTCATATTGTTTCTGACAACGGAACAATGCTCTTCTCCAGACTGAGGGACTGACCACCTCAAAACTTTAAGGGTGATGGACTGATTACATCTTCTTCAAGTATCTTCTGCTTCTATCAACTTTTCTGTACTCGACTGAAGAAGCCTACTGTGTAGGCGAAACGTTTCGAAATAAAGATACCTAACTGTTGCATATGTGTCTTACCTAACAATCTGTCGGTATTTTATACCATTTTAATGTTCATTCTGTCAGACACTGCAACACAAGGGTATCTTATTTACAGCCCATAAACTTCGACAACCTTACTAGTGAGAATGGCTGGGTTTGAGAGGGACCTGCCCTCCAAAGCAACCTACGTCTCACCTCCTGGAAAATATATAAGGCTCCATCCTGTCACTTCAACTTCATATTGTTTCAGACAAGGGAAAAACAATGCTCTTCTCCAGACTGAGGGACTGACCACCTCAAAACTTTAAGGGTGATGGACTGATTACATCTTCTTCAATTTATCTTCTGTTCTATCAACTTTTCTGTACTCGACTGAAAGAACCCTACTGTGTAGGCGAAACGTTTCGAATTAAAGATCCCAAAATGTTGCATATGTGTCTTACCTAAATCTGTCGGAAATTTTATACCATTTTAATGTTCATTCTGTCAGACCTGCAACACAAGGGTTCTTGGTACAGACCATCAACTTCGACAACCTCTACTAGTGAGAACGGCTGGGTTTGAGAGGGACCTGCCCTCCCAAAGCAACCTACGTCTCACCTCCTGGCACTATCTATATAAGGCTCCATCCTGTCACTTCAACTTCATATTGTTTCAGACAACGGAACAATGCTCTTCTCCAGACTGAGGGACTGACCACCTCAAAACTTTAAGGGTGATGGACTGATTACATCTTCTTCAAGTATCTTCTGCTTCTATCAACTTTTCTGTACTCGACTGAAGAAGCCTACTGTGTAGGCGAAACGTTTCGAAATAAAGATACCTAACTGTTGCATATGTGTCTTACCACTGGCTGTATGGCATGCAGACCACACGTATAGGCGTGGAGACTTCAGACAGCAACAGGAGTGTAGAAGCCGTGAAGAAGTGTCTTAACTTTCATCTTGTCGATATTGTATACCTGTTCTGCACAACTTGTCAGGCACTGCAACATCATGGTGTCTTGGTTCAGAGGACATCTACATGACCTTCTTCACGGCTTCTACAACTAACCCATCATTTTGGGTAGGACCTACTTCCACTGGGGAATCCCACCTGCCAGTGACTATGCCCTCGTCTGCTACACGTCCCTATTCACTGACGCCTATATAAGCGCCAGTCTCCTTACTTGTGCTTCACAAGACACAGTTGCTCCTCACCTCAAGAAGTGTTCCTTCAATCCTCGTCTGGGAGGGGAACCTATAATCATCGTACCAGCGCCTGACTTACTCGTTCATGATGCTTGCAAACCGTGTAAGGATCAAACCCAACAGTGGAGTAATAAATGACTCTACTAAACTTGCCCTTGCTTCCGCTGTAAAGACTTGCCTACAGGTTAAATTTACAGCCATCCACTCGACGAAAGACTCATACATCGTCGTGTGTACTGACGATTATGAAGCCTCAAAGCTGATCGCCGACACTTCTATGAAAACCCTCAGAGACCGAAAGTTCACCATCTCCCCTTCACTTTTTTTGCTGGCGAAACGTTCTGTTTTCGTCAAACGGCTGGACAATCTCCTCACTTCTTTATCGACTGAGGATCTCAAGACCTCTATCGAGGAACAAAATACCTGGGCGTCGATTGAACATATCACCAAAATCCTCAACGCCTCTACAATGATCAAGCTAACCTTCTCCAACATCGATATGGCTACTAGAGCACTGTCTGACGGCCTAGCTATCTCGTATGGACTGATGAAGCCACTGTGTGGCGAAACGTTTCCTCAATAAAGATACCCAAGAGTTGCACATGTGTCTAATTTATCAACATGTCGGTTCTCTGAACCATTCATCTGCAAACCTGTCAGACACTGCAACTTCTTGGGATCTTAATACTTGGGAATTCTTCGCTTGCCTAATTCTTGGGCACGACCTACTTCAACATTGAACAAATGTTACACGACCTATGACTTCTGCACCTCTCCTGCCAACGGTTTATAAGCTCCTTCTCAGCACGTATGCCGTATTCTATTCAAGATTGATGGACTGACCACATCGACTCAAGGTTGAGGGACTGATTACCTCATTCTCCTCCTGTTCTTCAAGATTCTCCTTTGTATGGACTGATGAAGCCACTGTGTGGCGAAACGTTTCCTCAATAAAGATACCCAAGAGTTGCACATGTGTCTAATTTATCAATATCATATCCATCCAAGTCACATAGAACCCAAACGTTTCGCCCACATCTCGCCATGCTGGACCTGCTACTCCTATCACCACTCAACGCCTGACTGTCCTCTGAAAGGGAAGAAGTACTGCACAAACTGCGGTAAAGATGGCCATGACTTCAAGGAATGTTCTACTACCACTATCTCTCCTGCCTGCCTCAACTACAAGTGTACTCACCACACCCTTACAGCAAAATGCTCTCTACGTAAAGAGGTCCTGTCTAAGAAAATCATTGAAGAAACCAAGAAGAACAACCCTAAATCGCCAACATACGCCACCATTGCAAAAATTCAATCAGATACCACCGAACTCCTTCAAGCTACTCAACAATCATATCCACCCAGCCAGTCCCTCTCTGCTCTTCCTGACGCTGCTCCATCCAAGGTGCTATGCTGTATGATGTATGCACACCTCACTAATGCTGCCATACATTCATCTCTCAGCCTTTGAGTAGAGAGGACGTGTGCTACTGCTGCCCCCTATAGTTGACTGGTATCAGTTTTCATTTTCACAACATGGCGACCTGGAGCCGCGTCAATACTGTGTGTATTGAATTGACTCATGGGGCCATGCTTGGACCGTCAACGGCGCTACTATTGCCTGCGATAATATGCGATACCTATGGTATTGCCAACGAAGACTTGTGCGGTGTGGCAATGAATGGTGTATCACGGATCTTTGTGAAGTTCTGCTTGGCTCGTGTTTACGAGGAGGTGGTCGACAAGTTCCAGGAGGTTAATCTAGTGGTTAACCCCGCAGTGTCAGTCAAGCTACATGACGTCTCCCGCTATTACACATGGGTAAAGGTCAGAAATATGCCCTTTGAGGCTGATATGTCTGACATTAGAGCTGCACTGGGTAATTATGGCACCATACACATGGCTACAGCAGGGAGGTGGTCTGACGGCCCATATGCAGGAATACCAGAAGGTATGTTTTCAGTAAAGATGATATTACGGCACTCAATCCCTTCTTACGTGATCTTGCAAGATTTCAGAACTCAGGTAATGGTGTCATATGCCTGGAGTTTACCTGGAGTTTACCTGGAGAGAGTTCCGGGGGTCAACTCCCCCGTGGCCCGGTCTGTGACCAGGCCTCCTGGTGGATCAGAGCCTGATCAACCAGGCTGTTGCTGCTGGCTGCATGCAAACCAACGTACGAGCCACAGCCCGGCTGATCAGGAACTGACTTTAGGTGCTTGTCCAGTGGCAGCTTGAAGACTGCCAGGGGTCTGTTGGTAATCCCCCTTATGTGTGCTGGGAGGCAGTTGAACAGTCTCGGGCCCCTGACACTTATTGTATGGTCTCTTAACGTGCTAGTGACACCCTGCTTTTCATTGGGGGGATGGTGCATCGTCTGCCAAGTCTTTTGCTTTCGTTAGGAGTGATTTTCGTGTGCAAGTTCGGTACTAGTCCTCTAGGATTTTCCAGGTGTATATAATCATGTATCTCTCCCTCCTGCATTCCAGGGAATACAGGTTTAGGAACCTCAAGCACTCCCAGTAATTGAGGTGTTTTATCTCCGTTATGCGCGCCGTGAAAGTTCTCTGTACATTTTCCAGGTCGGCAATTTCACCTGCCTTGAAAGGTGCCGTTAGTGCGCAGCAATATTCCAGCCTAGATAGAACAAGTGACCTGAAGAGTGTCATCATGGGCTTGGCCTCCCTAGTTTTGAAGGTTCTCATTATCCATCCTGTCATTTTTCTAGCAGATGCGATTGATACAATGTTATGGTCCTTGAAGATGAGATCCTCCGACATGATCACTCCCAGGTCTTTGACGTTGGTGTTTTGCTCTATTTTGTGGCCAGAATTTGTTTTGTACTCTAATGAAGATTTAATTTCCTCATGTTTACCATATCTGAGTAATTGAAATTTCTCATCGTTGAACTTCATATTGTTTTCTGCAGCCCACTGAAAGATTTGGTTGATGTCTGCCTGGAGCCTTGCAGTGTCTGCAATGGAAGACACTGTCATGCAGATTCGGGTGTCATCTGCAAAGGAAGACACGGTGCTGTGGCTGACATCCTTGTCTATGTCGGATATGAGGATGAGGAACAAGATGGGAGCGAGTACTGTGCCTTGTGGAACAGAGCTTTTCACCGTAGCTGCCTCAGACTTTACTCTGTTGACGACTACTCTCTGTGTTCTGTTAGTGAGGAAATTATAGATCCATCGACCGACTTTTCCTGTTATTCCTTTAGCACGCATTTTGTGCGCTATTACGCCATGGTCACACTTGTCGAAGGCTTTTGCAAAGTCTGTATATATTACAGTGCTGCACTTGCAGGTAGTGCGGTGCATATGATCATATGGCAGTACAGTGTGAACGACGATGTGGTGCCAAGGTTGGACAACAAAGCACAGTTGTTGAGGAGGAAGCTGCGAGGCAAGATGTGCCTGGTGTGCCGGTGATACCATCAGGTTTGTCTTGGAGTGAAAAAGTTGAGAGGTCTATGGAGACAGTGTGTGCCACACTCCCGGAGGTGTCGCCTTCTTTGGAGGTGAGACCAGTAGAAGGCCTGCCTCTGCAAGATGTGCATAACAAAGACGTAGAGGAATCCATTGCCTCCGTGCTGAATGAATTATTTACAGAGAGAAGCATGAGTCCTGCTACGGACCCTTCCCTAAACCTGGGACCTGCTGCGAAGGTGGACGCTGGACACGAAGAGCAGCTGGTCGTGGGCATCCCTGATGCCTTGTTGAACCATACGGTGGAGGTGGAAATCCACCAGGACTGCTCTGCGGATGAAGACATGCAGGTGGAAAGTGTTATGCGAAAGCTCTCTGTAGCGCTTTCAGACTCGGAGGAAGTGCTGATGCCAGCCCAGCGATCCGGGAAAAAAGCCTGGGCAGATGTGGCACAGAGAGGGCCCAGTGGACCTAAAGCTCAGGGGCTGGTCAAGAGTGCTTCAAAGGGGGGGGGTTGAAAAAGGTGGGAACAAAAGATTTGGTGAGAAACATTTAGTATCGAAAGGGAAAACCCCACTGACCAATTTAAGTGCCTGACAATAAATATTAATGGTTTGAGGAGTATGCAAAAGCGTGTATGGTTCCAAGAATTATTAGTGCGTAATAATGTTGACGTTGTGTTCGTACAAGAACACAATCATGAATTAGGAAGTGAGTTGCAGACAGATGGGTATGATGAGTATGTGGAGAATGCTATACAGTTGAAAGTTGGCATTGCCATCATGATCAGGGAGACTAGCCCGTTTGTTGTGAGGCATTGCGAGGGTGGGGAGGGGAGGGTAATTAGGGTGGAAGGTCTATAGGGCAGGGTGAAGGCTGCCTTCGTGTTCGTGTATGGTCCGCCAGAGAATGATGGCCGTGTAAAAACTACCTTTGTGAAGGAGGTATTAATTTACTATTTGCGGTCACTCCCTGAAGTGGCGCTCATAGGAGGGGATTGGAGCTGCGTGATCCGGCGTAGGGATGTTGAACCCCGGGGAAGTGGACATTTTTCTGGGGTGTTGGGGGATTTATTGACTGGGGCAGGATTGATGGACGTGGTGGGGGGGTGAGGTTGAACATACTTTTGCGCATTGTGGGTACTCGGCACGACTTGATAGAGTGTATGTACTGCGTACTGTCGCAGTTAAGAGCGTGCGTATCGTGGATGTGGTGTTTTCCGATCATAGAGGGGTTCTCGTGGACGCAGGGTGGGAGGGATTACCTAGGAGTCGTAGTTATTGGAAATTGAATGTTAAATTGTTGAAAGAGGATGAGAGCAGACTATCATTTGCGACTTTGTGGGAAGGTTTGTGGGCGGAGGCACCTGTGGACGGTGACTTGGTTCGGTGGTGGGATATGGTGGCTAAGACACGCATCCGGGATTTCTATGTTCAGCGAGGGCGGGAAAATAATCAACTGTTGTACGGGCTTCAGGGGTAATTGGAAGGACAGTTACGTGATTGTTATGTGGGTGATGGTGCACGATACCCTGTAGAGGAAATTGAGCATTTAAAGGAACGTATAAAGGGCTTGCATAATGATCAGTTTGATGGTGCTCAGGTGGTGGGAGGTTTGGAGGAGGTTCTCTACAGGGATCAGCCATCGGCATGTGTGTTGAGGGAACAGAGGAAATGGAGAGCAGCTACGGAAATGATGGGGTTAACAGTGCACGCAGGGAGAGAAGGATATACGAGGGCCAAGTGTTGGGGGGGCAATAGAGGGGGATGAGGGGTATATAGATGCATGGTTTAAGCCTACTGGCAGCATTGGGGGTAATAATATTAGCATATGGGGGAATCGGTAATAACATGCAGTGTGGGTTTAGTATGCGAGACAGAGTAGCATTGGAAGGGCCTATTTCGGAGTGTGAAATATGGCAGGCTCTGGCTGGGGGGTTAGGAACACCTGGATTGATAGGTCCAAGTTTTTTTCGTAACAACTGGGGTGGGGTGAGAGCGTTTTTGGTACAGTTGGTTTAACATTTTTAAGTAAGGGGTTGGGAGAACTGCAACGGATGGGCAGTGGTGGTTTGGTGTAAAAGGAGATCGATCAACAGTTTCTGGATTATAGGGCCATTTCACTTATGTGTTTGGGGATTTTCAGTTGTTGGGGAGACGGGGTATGACTGGGAAAAGGTGATGGGGAAATTTATAGATAGGGGACATACGGGATACCAGGGAGGTCCATGTTGAAGGCCACGGGATGATTCGTGGTTTTTACAGAAGGAGACAGGTGTCGGATGGGGGGGGGGGAGGGATTTTAGCTTTGGGGTTGGTATGCATATGATGTGTAGAAAGAGGAGCTTTGTGGCAATTCATGATTGGGGAGGTTTTGGGATTTGAAACATTTCTTGGGCACAGACTTTTACAAAGGGGCGATTTTGCGTGTGCAGGTCAATGGTAAGTTAGGTGTGCCAGTTCAGATGGGTCGGGGTTTGGGGCAAGGGTTGTCCCTTTCACAATTATTGTTTGCGTGTTTTCAAGATCCTTTTTATAGGTTGGTGCGGGCTAGAGTTTTGGGGGGTTTGGGGGGTTATGAGCGCGATGGGTGGCCTGGTATTGTGGGTTACATAGATGATACATCGGCTTTGGTAGGAGGTGGTGTAGACTTGCAGCAGGTGGAAGGAATCGTGGACGTGTTTGGTGAGGCGACAGGGATGAGAATTAATGCTATGAAGACTAAGTTCATGGCAGTGGGAAATTGGGACCAAATGAGTGGGGGCATGAGGGGTAGGTGGAGCGAGGTGGATCAGCTTAAGATATGTGGGATTGTGTATGTTTGTGATCCGTTGGTGGCACATGAGGTGAACTCGGTGAGGGCCGTGGACAGTGTGTTAAAAAGAATAGGTGGATTGAGGTCTGCTGCACCAAAGAGCCATTGCAACAAACGTACTATTATAGAGTAAATTATGGCTTGTGGTAGTCATCTATCTGTTAATGCGCCGAGAGGTAACGAAATTGTTGCTCAGGGTTTATCGGTTCATTTGGGGATCTGGCTGTGAGTGGTTAAGCAGAGGGGTAATTACTCTGCCGAGTGGCCAAGGAGGGCTGGGGCTCATACTGCTGGAACGAAGGATTATGAGTATTTATGTGAAACGGAGTCTTCTGCAGGAGCATTGGAATGAGGGGATGATCAAGAAAGTGCATGCGGACATAAAACGTTGGTGGACGGGGAAGGATTTGCGAGTAGGGGAGGCGATGTTGAGATTTCTGATGGTGGCGAGGGATCCAGAACGAGTCAAGCTGCGCATAATCGAGAGAGTGGGGGGAGGGTTGGAGGTGGCTCCTGTGGAAGGAGCATACCCGATGTATGCCTGGGGCAACATATGGGAACGTCTCCGGAAGTTACGCATTAGTCCGGGTGTACGAGAGGTGATGTATCGCTTTTTACACGGGATTCTGCCGTCTGGGATCATCTTATTTAATCGAAAAATCAGGGAAGGTGGAGAGTGTCGAGCGTGTGGTGAAGTAGAAACCATTTTTCATGTTGTATATTTTTGTGAATGCATAGGTAGGGTCAGGGAATGGTTTGGAAGGGTAATTCGATTTGTGGGAGGGGGTGGGTTGCAGGTATTGCGAGTGTTAAGTTTAGATATTGATGGGGTGGGAGCACAGGTTAAAAACACAGTGGCATATCTGGTAACTGATTTTGTGTTCACATCATGGGCAATGAGAGATGTTGGGGCGGGTGAAAAGATAAAGGTGCTGGCGGCGACATTTTATAGATCTAAGTGCCGCAATCGGGAAGTATATGGTAGGAGATGGAACATTGAATTTACAGAGGGTTATAGGAATTTTTGGCTGTGTGATTTATGAACTTTGTAGGTCAATGGGAAGCAACGGGCTAGTCTCCCGTTCTGAGGTGGGTGGGTGTGAGTGGGCAAGAATGTAGGTGAGGTACGTATAATATTGAGTAATATATGGAAAAGTGCGCTAGGGGAAAGCGTATTACGCTGTTTGTATGACACCATTGTTTGATTTAAGGTGTTTTTCCTTGGCTATGATGGGGCAGTGATGGAAACGCATGCTTACATAAATATGTAGGTGCGTGAGTGTGTATATATATATATATGTGTGTGCATATGTACGGAAATATACATAGATGTATTTATAAATGTATACACGTGTGTGTGAGTACATATTTGAACAGGAGAATATGGTGGGTGACAGAGTGTAGCATGTTAGTCATAAGATGAATACCAAATATACATGAAGGTGAGGAATATCATTTGTGAAATTGAACTGCGTATAAGCTGATCTACAGGATTGTTTTTGGTTTTGCGCTGTATAGCTCTTGTGGCTTAGCGTTTCTTTTTGATTATCATAATAATATTTTGGATTTAGAGTATAATTATTACAAATGTCTGTAACGTGACTGTTGGCATAATATATATTGCAAGTGTAATGCCTGTTGAAGTGTACATTGTTCGCATTGCTTTTGGGCCGTGTGGACAGGCTGCGCAGTAGCTCTTGACTCTGTTGGTTTCTGTGCAGTTTTCCTCAGTGCACTCACAATGGCGGAAGGTGCACGTAGGCGAGTCAACACCGTCTGCCTTCAATTAGTGACAGGCTCGCTCACCAATCAGAATACTCATCTGCTGCTTACTGCGATACTCCGAGATACATATGGTGTCAATAATGAAGATCTTTATGGTGTCTCTTTGAACGGCAATTCGAGGCTTTTTGTCAAATTCAGACAAAATAGTACTTACGAAAACATAGTTGCCAGGTATCAGGATGTGATCAAGACCATTAATCCTGGTGTCACTGTTCGACTACACGACGTCTCCCGATTTTATACCTGGATCAAAGTATGAAACGTTCCTTTTGAGGTGGACGAAAGTGATTTGAGGAATGTTTTTGCACGCTATTGCACGGTTCATATGGCAACTTTGGGACGGTGGCGTGCCGGAGGGGTCTTTCTCCTTGAAAATGTCCCTCAAGCACCCTATTCCGTTGTATGTGGTTATGGAGGACTTTCTTACGCAAGTATATGTTACGTACTCAGGCCAGAGGCGTACGTGTAGGCTTTGTGGGTTGTATGACCATATGGCGGTGCAATGCCCTACAAGACGTGGTAAAACGACGGAAGTAAGGCGGATTGATGTTACAACGGAGCAGTGGTCATATGCTGCTGCTACGCAACAACATACATTGGCTAGTAAACCGTGGAGTGAGGAGGTAGAGGGTGAGATTGAAGAATCATCAGTAAGTCTAACTCTCCCTGGTGCAGTGGAGGACGTGGGAGTGGTATCGGCGATGACAGAGAAAGACTTCGTTCATACTCAGGATGACATGGAGCACTCTATTCAAGAAGCTCTGAACGTTTTGTTGGATGCTTCCACATCTGAGGGGATTCAAGGTGGTTTAGGTGATGTAAGTGTACAGGAGAATGATGGAGCATCCACCAGGCATATTGCTGAACATCAGGTTGTGGTCGTGGAGGTTCATAGAAACAACAGTTCTGAGGATGAGATGGATACTGGCCGCAGTTCTGTGAAGATGTTTTAACACCAGGGCAAAGGTCGGGAACAAAGCATGGTGCGACGAGACCCGTAGAGACACGGGCAAATCTAAATGTGTTCAGCATGTCAATGAGAACGACACAGGGGGGGTGGGGGAAGAAGTGGAGATATACGTAAGGGAACCAAGATTGTTAAGGTATCCAAGGGTAAACCTCCAATGAAACATTCAAGTGTCTTACTTTAAATATAAATGGGTTACGATCTGTTGAAAAACGTAAGAGTTTGGAGGTTTTGTTAAAAAATCATGTACCCGAAGTCGTGTTCTTACAAGAACACAATTATAAATCTTTAGGTGAATTGCTAATTCCTGAATATATCTTGTACATGGGCTGCTCTAATAGACTGAAAGGTGGTGTAGCTGAGTTAGTTAAAGAGGCTAGCCCGTTTTCTTTGAAAACATATGAGGTAGGAGAGGAGGGGAGGGTGGTTAGGGTGGATGGGGTTTGGGGTGGGGTACAGGTGGCCTTCCTGGGTGTATACAGACCGGCGGAAGGTGACATGCATATAAAAAATACGTTTTTTAGGGAAGTGTTGGTGTACCATTTAAGATCGCCTCCAGTCGTCACGATTATTGGGGGTGATTGGAATTGCATTGATCGTCGCAAGGATGTCGAACCTAGAGGGAGAGGGTTTTTTTCAGGATATTTAGGAGATCTATTGCGGAGTGTTAATGTTACGGATGTGGAGGGGGGGGATGAAGTGGGTGGGGTCATGCATACGTTCGTTAGAAGGGAGTATGCGGCAAGACTGGATCGCACATACGTTTCTAGAGGTGTCAATGTCAGAAGTGTACGTGTGTTAAATGTAGTTTTTCCGTAAAGAGGTGTTATGGGGTGTTGATGGGTGGATTCCCCGAGGCGTTTCAGAGGTTTCTGGAATGAATGGGGGGTTAATGCTTTAAAAAGAGGTGTGAGGGGCTTTTGCGGTGCTTTTGGGGGGGATGGTGGGTGTGTGGGGGGGGGGGTTTGATGTGTTGAAGGGTTTGGGTAGTCGGAAAGGTGAAGGTGAGGGAAAATTTTTTTATCAGCAGGAGGAAAAAGAAGACAGGAGAAGCAGTTTGGGCTCTTGAATATCTTGCAAGGAACTGCAAGCATGTTATGCACATGGTGGGGGAGTGTTCTGGGGGTTTGGGAAATTAAAAATTTTAAACCCCCCTTGACTGTCAAAAACCCCCAACCCCGGGTGTCCCCTGGTGTCGAAAAATTTAAAAAAAAATTTTTTTCCTTATAAAATGTTTTGAGAATTTTTTCCCCGATTGTAATGCACCAAAAAAACTAAATTTGATAGAAAAAATGCAGAATTACGCTTTCGCGAAGTTGGGGTTGTCGGAATATTTAATAATCGGCGATTTCCCCCCCCTTTGGCCCTTTTTTGGCAATTCTATTGTTCCGTCGACCAAACTCATAGTTTTTCTTTGAACTCTATTTTTGCTTTCGGGTTGAGTACAAGAAATGCGCATTTACCCAAATTTTAACTACCCCAATAATGCGGTCAGAAAATTTTTCCCTTTTTGGGCCATTTCACGAAAAATAAAAAATCTGACACTTTAAAAATTAAAGGGCCAGAATGGGTCGATGCAGGGGCATTCCCGGCTCTTTAAAAAAACATTTTCTTTGTTCCAGTCATTTTTCCCGGCCCCTCTGATTTACTCTTGCTTTCTATTTTGAATTTTTTTTCAAACAAAAACCCGAAGATTTATATTATGCGACTATGCCAATACTGTAATAATGAAAAAATAAATCAACCATTCTGACTACATATTAGAATGGCTGTTGGACATTTATTGGAAAAAGAATTTATTTGTTTATTTTGAACATCGGCAAAAATCAAGCATTTCCCCTACTTTGAGCTCCATTTCCAGGTTATTTTTATAGTAAAATCAATCAAAATCACCTCTATTTATATAATATGTTTTCAATTCTATCATATGAGACCAAGAAAACGAGAATACAACCATAAATACTATGCGAAAATAGACCACAAAGTCAGCATTTTAATTATAAAAAACTGTCTGAGTTTTTTTTTTCTCATTATGCACTGTATGCTCCAGGATTTTTTTATATGGTGCACACTGACCACAGAGACCCCTTCTCTCACATGTGGGCCTACCAGCTTTCTCCTTCTTGATTTGAAGCCGCTAGAATTTATGAGTATGTAAACGTCAAACACGGCACCTCGTAAGACGTATATATACGACTGCGAGAGTCAAAGGGTTAAAATGCTTAATTGGAGACATTCACAATCGTATTTTTGATGCAGCGAGGATAGCGAGTGAAATTGATGAGGTTTTATGGGGTGACCGTCCTTCGGCGTTTGTCTTGCGAGAGCAGGGCAGACATGGCAGGGCGACAGAATTAATGAGATTAGAGGTTCAGGAGCCATTGGGAGCCTTTAGTAGGGGACAGGTCCTTATGTCAACAGAGGCTATGAATACTTTTGTAGATGCATGGTATGAATTGCAATATAAAAATGCTGGGATTTCTAAGGGGGCGCTAGGCGAAATGGGTGAATGGGTACGTTGTGACCTAGAGTACATGGACAGGTTGGATTTGAATGGACCTATAAGTGAAGAAGAGATTAGGTTGGCTGTGGAGGGTATGAGTGTAGGAAAATCACCGGGGATTGATGGAATTCCTTGTGATTTTTACAAGGAAAATTGGGATTGTATTCATGAATTTTTAGTGATGTTATTTAATGCCATGAAAAATAGTGGCATCATGGGACAGCACCAAAGAACGGGTGTTGTTGTTCTGGTCCCGAAAAAGAAATCTGGGGATTATATACATAATTATAGGGCAATCTCTTTAATGTGCGGCGATTATAAAATTTTTGCGAAAATGTTAGGAAATAGGATAAAACGGGTTTTGGAGAGGGTTTTGGACGAGGGACAATATGGTGTGCCAGGACGATCTATGTGTGTGGAGCAAGGAATGATTCGCAGGTTCATTGAGGAAAGTGGGAGGGGTAATAAAGGTGGAATATTAGCTTTGGGTTGGCACGCTGTATACGATTGTGTGGAGAGAAGCAGTATGGAAGTTTATGCAGTGGCAAGGTTTCGGAAAGGAAATTGTTAGTTGGGCACGGGTTTTGTATGAGCAGGCTATGTTTAGAGTGCAGGTAAATGGTAGGTTGGGAAAAGTAGTTAGGATGCATAGGGGATTGCGACAGGGGTGCCCTGTATCACAAATTCTTTTTGCGTTGATTCAGGACCCATTTTTTAGAGCCGTGCGTGTGAGGTGGGGATACAATCAGGAATTATAGGTTACGTGGATGACACTACGGTTTTATTTATTGGAGTAAAGGCTTTAGGAAAAGTAAACGAATTGGTGGAATGTTTCGGGAAAGCAACTGGGATGAAGGTTAATAAAGAAAAGTCAATGCTTATGGGGGTGGGAGATTGTGCGGGCGTGGTATTAGGCCAGGGAGAAGGCTGGCCTTTAGTAAATCAAATAAGGTGTGTGGGATTGTGCATATGGAAAACATACAGGATGCGAGGAAGGTGAATTCAAGTGATGAGGCTGTAGAGAGGGTTTTAGGTCGTTTGACAGGATTGAGGGAAGGAGGCCTGTCTATACATCAGCGTGCAATTGTGGTAAATGTGCTTTTGTTCAGTAAGTTGTGGCATGTGGCATGTATTTATCCGTTAAATCCATATGATGAGAAGCGTATGTTAACGCGTGTATGCAGATATATTTGGGGTTCAGGATGTGATTGGTTAACGAGGGATGTGGTGTATCTTCTGGTTAGCCGGGGTGGCCTGGGGTTAATGAATCTGCATAATAGACTGTTAGGCATGTATGTCAAGCATAGCTACTTGAGGGAGGGTAGAATGGCTGGCACAAGTTTGACCTGGATAAGAAGGGACTTGGCACATTGGTTGAACGGCACGGACGTAAAGAGATGTGAGGACATGTTGAGGATGCTAATTTATATAAGAGATCCACGCAAGATCAAGATTGGCAAACTGGCACTGGTAGGGGGCAGGGAGGTAGTGGCCAAGGTAGAAGGAATATATCCAATGTATGCATGGAAGGACATATGGGGTCATTTAAAAGCGTTATGGTTACGGGCCAAGGTCAGAGAGATAATGTTTAAATTTTTACATAATATATTGCCGTCTGGGGAAGTGTTAGTGAATAGGCGTGTGCAGGAGGGGGGGGCAGTGTTGTGTGTGTGGGGATCTTGATACGGTCTTTCATGCAGTTTATTTCTGTACGAGATTGGAACTCGTAAGGTTGTGGTTTAGCAGGGTTTTACGAATGATGGGTGGGGGTGGGATTAGTGTCTTAAGAGCTTTAAGTTTAGATGTTGGGGGAGGTCGGAACACCGGTACAGAATGCAATCGGATATTTAGTGACGGATTTTGTATACACATCATGGGTATATAGGCATTTATCTGTGAGGGAGAGAATCAGAGCACTGGTAGCGATTTTTTTATGGTACACAGCAGCGAAATGAAGACATTGCAGATAACAGATGGTTTTTATTATTTTCGGAGGGATATTGCAGATTCCATGTCATGGATTTATGGACGTTAATACCTTAGAGGGTACACGAGGCTGGCTTCTTGAATATGGGTGTGTGGAGGTGGCACTTGATTGGTACAGGTGCGGTATAATGTATAAATGCTAGGTATGATCGTTAGTTATGATGACGTTTTACTCATACACATATATATAATATTACTTGGATACTATTTTTTTTTGTTCTTACATTGATGTGGGTTAAGGGAGGGGATCTCTTGTAAAGCAAACTCATGCATTGCATGACAGGTGTTACGTAAAAGCACCTCGTGCAACTTATATATATAGTTTTTCATTTTATACTTTCCTTGTATTAGCCATGTGGCTGATACCTGGTAACGTTCTGCTTGAGGATTCCTGGGATACATGTTAGGAATATGACTAGATATGAAAGTTAACAATGTGTGTTTCTGTACAAAGTCCTATTACCCATATTTGATCACTGTTGTGGATGCGATGATTAGTGTAACGTTTTTCCTTTGACAGTTTAGTGGATGTATCACTCGTTTTCTTCTGTGTGTATTTTGTTTATATAATCTTCAATGATGTGTGTGTGTATATCAGGTTTAAATGTGTGGTGTGTGTGTATGTTGCATAATGTTACTTGTATTAGCAATTCAGAATTATCCCATGCTATTAAGTGGAACCTTTGTGTATTGTACTGAATATGTTTTGTATCATTGCAGTAATCCAGTAGACTCAGTACCGGAATCATTACATATTGTTCGTATTTGGATATTTTGTTATATAGGCACTTGTTTATGTACAATGTCCGTTTAAAGGCTTTAATGACATAAAATCAAACACTAATGTATATTATAGATGTAACGTTTCTCTTTGTTTATAATAATGTATATAATATGTTTTTGATTAGTGTAACGTAGAATTTGTGTAATCTTGTTTTCCTTACGACTTAAGAAATCGTAATGACACGATTGCAAATAAACCATACCCCCGGCCGGGATTGAACCCGGACGGGCTGGAGTTTTGAGACTCTATGACCGCGGGTTCAATCCCGGCCGGGGGTATGGTTGTTTTCCTTAGGCTAAGTATATAAATGCATAGTGGACGGGCGAAAATTTGTCAACATAAAGTTAACCGTTCTAGCGTATATATTGATAATGGTAATTATACTTTCTGTGAATGAAATGAAATGTGATACTTTGTTTATTTAATGTATTGTATTGTTTTAAATAAATAAAATAAAAAAAAATAAAAAAGATATATATATATATATATTGCAAGTGTAATGCCTGTTGAGGTGTATGTGTTTTAGCTGTATTTAGTAGTTAACATTACTGTATCATGTAGGTACTGAATTTAGGTGTTTTATTCTACATTGTCTGTGTAAGAAGGTGCCACTTGTTTTAGAGCATTGAATTAGTGTCTGTTATTTTTAGGTTTCTGGGAGATAGGAGCAGCACACTTCACCCAGCAGGGTGGTCGGTGTGTGCACCAAATTATCTAGATTCCATACGAAGAATGTCTATATTGGATGATATGATCGTCAGTAGGAAGTTGTGAATGGTGTTGTGTAGGATGTAATGGCAATCGAGTCAGTACACAATTTTTCCTTGTAATCAAAAGTGTAAAATTTTTTTAATATTCAATGTATGAGGGGACAATGTCACAATCGTGAGGTGTGTGTTGGTGTGTTGTGTGTATATTAAAGGTCAGAAGATCGGGGTTTTATTTGTATATTCAGGTCAGTGAAAGTATACTTTCTGAGGGGTACTGTAAATTTGTTCATTCTTATATTGGCTCACAGGTGTGGGTGAGTATCGGTTGTGTAAGTTAAAGAAATGCGTTATACGTCATGATGTCTCACTGTGTGTAACACAGTAGATTGAGTAATGGAACCATTCCTTATAGTTCGTGTTGTTTCTTTTTATACATGTACTTGTTTATGTAAATTTATGTATGAAGGATTAATAATATATAAATAACAAAGTGGAAAATAAATGCATATCGTAGGTTTGGTGCTCCTTTGTTTATAATAATTATAATGCTTATTGTAATGTAGTCTTGTGTATCTTGCTTAACATAGATGCATGAGATATAATGTATGGGGGATGAGGGACAGTTTGTGTCAGCACAAAGTTAAACGTCTGTGTATATTTTGACAATGTAATTTATAATTCTGGGTAAGAACTGTTACCATGTTCATTTATCTATTTAATGTACTGTATTGTTTTAAATAAAATATAAAAAAAAAATGCTGCAAACCCTGGCTCATTCAACACAACAATCAATGAACTGTTTTGCCTTAACAACATGCCAAACTTCAACTTTCCAGACTCGCCACCATCACAAGACCTCCTCAAGCTAATTCCAGACATTGTTAACTTCACCTCAACCCCTGGTCCTACTCGTATCTCTGACCAAGACTCTACTCCAGAACCAACACCACCGTCTACTGCCACCTTTCACCACCCACCACCAGCCCAACAAACCACAACCGACCAACACTCCCTGTTTCCTCTCAACACAGTCACAGAAGACGAAATAGTACCAGAACATTATGAACAACCCTCTGACGACGACAAATTAGTAGTCGAAGAAGTAACCGAAGAAGAAACCACAGGCAACCGTTACCTATGCCAAGCCTTTAATGGGTCTCTAACCTTCTACACCACCCCCAACCTCCCAACCGAAATGAGCGCAGCTGATATGCTCCACTTAATGAAAGAAGGAGCTGTTAAGTACACCTGCACCAAACCTCGCCAAATTCCTTTTGAAAACGCACTATCTTACCTCGTGACGAATCTGAACTGCTCCAACCTCAGACTGCAACTATTCCACATGTCCAAGAGAGACTTCAAAAGACTCAAGAGTGGCTCCATCACCAGTGAAGTGTAGCCAAACACACAACACACTTCCGCAACACATAACGTGAGCCTCCCGACACCTGACATCCAAACCAGCTCTTCACCTCAGCCTGAAGCATATCAGCCAGCGAGCACTGTTTGCAGTGTGCTCTCTCCTCTATATCCTCAACATGCCCTCTCTACACTGCCTCGCAGTGCCACGCAGCTGGGTTTAGCCCTGGCTCTTTCATCTACAACTCAAGACCTTCCTCTCACGACTATTCATCGTCTGTCCACACTTCCCCACTTACGCACCGGAGTCCCAACAGAAGAGCCTGCTATGTGTGTTCTCAATGTCTGTCCCACGATCGACTTAGCTGCTGGGTTAAGCCCTGGCTCTAGTTCTACAACTAAGAACACTCCTCTCCAGCACTATTCTTCGTCTGTCCCGTCTTCCCCGCTCATACCTGAACTTTCGTTCGTTCGTTCGTACCTGTGCTTCAGAATCTCTACAACCACGGTGCTGTAAACACCACCTCCAAGGCTGAGGGACTGATTACCTCATCTTTTGTATATAGTTCTTCTGTTTTCTAATTATGTCCAAGAATCTGTATTGTTAAAGCCACTGGATGGCGAAACGTCTACAATAAAGATAACCAGATGTTGCACAAGTGTCTTAACTTTCGGGGTATGATTTGTCTTAACTTTCATCTTGTCGGTATTGTATATCTGTCCTGCACAAGAATTCTGAAGGAACGTATGATTCCTTATGCACAATAACCATGGAAAAACAGTATTTTAATATTATTAATATGTTAAACCATCAAGTACAATAATTTTTGTACAGAAAACAGAACAACATGCATGTAACATACAATAATAAAATAAAATAAACCCCAAAACAAGCTTTCACAACATAATAAAACTCAGCACATCAAAAGGGTTTAATACCAAACCCTACACAGAAATTGAACCTCCTACATATGCATGTAAACCGAAACTCTTGTCCACAAAAATTTTAGGTATAAACCCCTTAATAAACATGGTCATTGTTCGCATCGCTATTGTGCCGTGCGGACAGGCTGCGCAGTAGCTCCTGATACAACTGGTTTACTGCGCAGTTTTCCTGTTTTGTGCATACAACATGGCGGATCGCATTGGACGCCGGGTGAGCACTGTTTGTGTGGAATTGATGCGTGGCACGCTTACAGGAACAACCATGCACGTGTTACTGCATGCCATCATCAGTGAGGTATATGGAATACCAACCGAAGAATTATATGGAGTAGCAGTAAATGGTGTGTCGAGAATTTTCATCAAGTTAAAAGACGCAGGATTCTACACAAGCATAGTCAACAAATATCAGAGAAGAGGCTGGCAGTGACACTATGGTGAAGTCTGCTACATGATGTGTCCAGCTATGTGACGTGGGTGAAAGTACGAAACGTGCCTTTTGAGGCGACGGAGCATGATGTGACGGCGGTGTTTTAGCCTATGGGAAAATCACTCAGCAGTGATGGGGGTGTAGGCAAAATGGACCTTATGAGGGCTACCTGAAGGATCATTTAACGCTGAAATGACGTTGAGGCAGCCAATTCCATCATACGTATTTATGGAGGTCTTGCGAATCAGGTCTACGTGTACTACTCAGGGCAGCGGAAGACTTGCAGATTATGTGGTTCTTTTGAACATATGACGGCCCAATGCTATAAAAAACCGGACGGAGGGAACAGGTACCAGTGATTTTACAACAGAGGAATGCTCTGGGGTGTGAGGAGGAAGGAGTAAGGCCAAACAAGATTCCTGCCGATGGAGTGACGAAGTGGAATAGGGCTGAGGCGGCCATGGAGGAAAGTGTAACACTAACAGTTGATAAGGGACAGACGACATCGACGTCTGATGAGGAGGTACGGGCCAACAGGATGGCTTGCTGGAGGAAGTACTTAGTTCCTTTTTGCATGACGTTGAAGAGGGACAGGTGGATGAAGGGCGTAACTGGTGCAGGCAACAGTGCAGCAAGATCAGGAGGTTAGAGATACTGTGTGCACTAATGTTAATGTGCACAACGTTGTGGCAGAGGTCCATAGGGCGGAAAAGACAGGTGAGAGGTGTGTGGGAGGGAGTTCTCGTAAGAGAACTGCAGGAACGCTGAGTGGACGATGTTCTTACTCCAGGACAAAGAACAGGAGTAAAATCTTGGAGAAAGGATGTATGTCATAAGGGGAAAAGAGGGAAGGGGTAATGTAGGGTTTAATGGTTCTAGGGATAATGAAGGGATAGGGGGGTGAATAAGCAGCTGTCAAGAAAGATGCCATACAGCAGGACGTTATAGGAGGGTGTGTGCAAGAAGAAAGGGTAAAACCCCACTATTAAAATAATTCACGATAGTAACTGTAAATGTAAATGGATTGAAGAATTAAGTGAAACGAGTATGGATGGAATGGTTTTTGAGGAGATATAATGTGGATGTATGCTTTATACAAGAACATAAATTATAAGAAGGCTGTGCTTTGGCATTAAAAGGATATAAATTGTATGTAAGTGGGTCTGTTAGGTTAAAAGGGGGAGTGGCAGTGGCTGTGAAGAAAATAGTCCCTTACGTATTATAAAGTGGGAAAGAAGGGGGGGGGAGGGTAGTGAGGTGGATGGTGAGTGGGGACATCTCGAGTATGTTTCATTAGGGTTTATATGCCAGTGGAGAATATAATCAAAGTAAAAGAGGATTTTGTGAGAGACGTTATTAGTGTATTTTTTAAGGTGGTTTACCTCTAGTCACTGTAATTGGGGGGGACTGGAACTGTGTTATAAGGGGGGGACGTGGAGCCAAGGGGGGGCGCGGTTTGTGTGTTACGGTCGTTACGCAATGTTTTACAGGATGCAGGGTGAGGGACGTGGGAGGGAGTGGATTACACTTGGAGAGTGGATTACACTTTTGTTAGGAGAAATTATTCAGCGAGGTTAGATAGGATTTATATAACGGAGGCAGTTAGGGTAGGAGGGGTAAAAACAGTGGACGTAGGGTTTTCGGATCATAGGGCAGTTTTGGTAGAACTGATTGGGAGGGAGTGGTAAAGGTATATTCAAGTTTCTGGAAGTTAAATGCGAGGTTGGTGAGGAGTGAGGTGTGTGAACGCAGAGTTTAGAGACTGGTGGAGACAATTGTGGAGGGCAAGGATGGGGTAGGGAGTATTTTGGATTGGTGGGAAAAATAGGGCTAAACCTGGTACGCGGGTTTTATAAATATAAAGGAAGGGAGGAGGCGAGGTGGAGGTACGGTTTACAGAATTATTTGAACAGCAGCTCAATGAGTGTTACACAGAGATGAGGGGAAGTCTTTTGAAGAAATATCAGGGCTAAGAGGGAGACTAAGGGACATACATAATGAAAGATTTGATGAATTAGGGTAAGGGCAGGTATGGATGCCGTGCTATGGGGAGATAAACCGTCGGGTAGTGTGTTAAGAAGTTTTCGCATTAGACAACAGGAGTCCACTATAATACTTTTAGAGGTTAGTGACGATTTGGAAGGTTATACTAAGGGGCAAATGTTGGTGACAACTGAGGGGAATAAGTAATTATGCGGACTATTGGTTTAAAAGGAAATGGGAAAAAGGTAATGTGGGGATAGTTAATAAAGAAAGAGGAGGGTGAAGGTCTTGGGGAAAGGTGGGGAGGACAGAGGGGGATTGGAGGGAATAATAAGTATGGAAGAAGTGAAAGAGGCAGTGTTCAATTTAAGTAAGGGGAAAGCACCGGGAATTGATGGGCTTTCCAATGATTTTTACAGAGTGCATTGGGAAACCATAAATGTTTGTTTGGTTCAGGTATTGAATTGTATGCTGAAGGAAGGGAAATTGGGAACGTCACAGAGGACGGTGTGGTCGTGCTTGTAAAGAAAAAAAGCGAGGGGAGAACACTGAGCACGTACAGGGCCATATCTTTAATGTGTACGGATTATAAGATTTTTGCGAAGATTTTAGGGAACAGGATGAAGAAGGTAATAGGTGGTATGGTGCACAAGGGTCAGTTGGGAATTCCGGGTCGTAGTATGAGGGATGGACATAGTCATATTAGGGAATTTTTGCAGGGTTGTAAGGGTGGTGGAATTTTGGGCATTGATTGGGAGAATGCTTATGACGGTGTGAATAGAGAGTACATGGTTAACACTTTAAGGCTTATGGGTTTTGGGGAGGGAATAGTAAAATGGGTGAAGACCTTGTATGCAGAAGCTACGATTCAGGTGCAAATTAATGGTAGGTTGGGTAGCGTGTTGAAAATGGAGAAAGGTTTGAGACAGGGGTTTCCTATGTCTCAAATTCTGTTTGCATGTAGGCAACACCCATTTTATGGAATGGTTGAGGAAGCAACAACGTTACAGGAGGAGGGTAAGGGGTTCACAGAGGTAGTTGGTTATGTAGATGACACAACAATACTGATCAATGATGTCGAAGGTTTGCGAAAGGTGGAGAGAGTAATGAGTTTTTTTGGAGAGGCGTCAGGCATGCGTGTCAACAGGGCTAAATCGAAATTATTAGAGATAGGAGATTGGGTGGGGGTAGAATGGGGGTGGAGTCTGGATGGGATGTGACTGAACAGCTGAAAATTTGTGGGATTATCTATATGGCAGATGAGCAAGAGGCTAGGTGGAGGAATTTGGAATTGGTGGGAGAGAAAGTTGTACAACGGATTAGGAACCTAAGAGCGAAGGATGTTACTCTAATGCAAAGGGCAATAATAATAAATTCATTGGTTTATAGTAAAGTGTGGAACGTGGCAGTGGTGTATCCTTTACGTGGAACAGGAGATAAAAGGAGATACAGAGAAGGGTGCTTCGTTATATATGGGGTTTTGGACGAGCATGGCTAAGTAAAGAGGTGGTTATGATGAATGTGCGCAGAGGGGGAATAGGGCTTTTGATGCTAGGGCCGAGGGTAAAGGCCATGTATGTTAAACAAAAGTATGTAAGGGAGGGGGGGGGTAAAAGAGGTGAGGGTTGGGAGGGTGATGAGGGATGTACGACGATGGTGGGGAGGAAAGGACTTGATGGAATGTGAGAATATGCTAAGGGTTATGTTAGTAATAGGTGAGGTAAAAAAGCTCAAGGTGGGAAGGTTAGTAGAGATGAGTAGGAAACCAGAAGTGATGCAAGGGGTGGCGGTATACCCTTTGTATGATTGGGGTACGATTTGGCATGATTTCCAGAAACTTAGATTAATGCCTAGGGTAAGGGAGTTAGTTTATAGGTTTGTAATGGGGATTTTAGCGTCAAAGCAGGCTTTGTGTGTGATGGGTTTGGTAAAGGAAGCGAAATGCGAACATTGTGAGGAATTGGAAACAGCTTTTCATGCCGTATATTTTTGTAGGGAGTTGGGGCAGGTACGGATGTGGCTGGCTAGAGTCTTCAAGTTAATGGGTGGGGGCAATGTAGAGCTCCTGCGTGCCCTAACTTTAGAGGTAAGGGGGGTGTCTGAGGTTGTAAAAAGAGCCATTCTGTACATTGTGACAGATTTTGTTGTTTTATTCCTGGGGCTTGAAGGAAAAAGCCGGGGGGATTAGGGTAAGGGCTATTGCGGCAGGAATTTATCGCACAGTATGCAGAAATAAACTCATTTATGGTAACAGGTGGGCGACTGCGTTCCCGGAGGCATATAGAAATATAACGGTGAGGGGACTCAGTAATTTGGCTACTTAAGTACTAAGGGACCATTTTCCTTTTCTAGAGCGAATTATGACCATAATGAAGGATATGTAAATGTGGTAGGATTGTCATGAGAGTTGTATGGGAGGGGATGACATGTTAGATGTGGTGTAATTGGAGAGTTTTCTTGTGTGTGAATGTTTTAGTTTAACCATGTGTTGAAAGACAAGAGGTCATTGATGATCATAGTTTTAATAAGGTAAATGATCTTTGTCAGTGAGACAACTACAAGAGGGAACACTCAAAGCATTGTTAACACACTAATAATAATGTGCTATGTAACATGAGTGTGTATCTTTGTTATTTTAATAGTGTGTTTAGTTTCTCTGTGGTAAGGTGTGGAAATGGCTATTTTGTCACCTTTATTATATTGCAATTTTTGAGGTGTTTAGTATTATGTCTTTGTGTATAAAGTTTTAATTACAATATTAATGAGTGTGCAACGAATTGTATTATATGAGAATGTCTTTGTTTATAAAGTTTCATATATAATGTAAATAAGTGTGACATTCTTTGGATTATATTGCCTTTTGTGTTATAAGATACTGGCTGTATTTTATGGATATAATAAACCCACCTGTATGTACAGGTGTGGGCTGTTTTTAGTTACATGTATGTTGTGTGTGCTGGTTGGGCACTTTGGAGGGGGAATCAAGCATTTACAGGTGAACGTGTTTTTCTTATGTATAAGTTTAGTGCTGGGATAAGGAATGTGAAGTTGTTTGTTTTTATTATTTAATGGATCACGTTTCTTTGTTTATGTAACCTAAGTATAGCATACATGTATGATGTGTATTGTGTTTTTTAAATAAAAAAAAATAAACATGGTGTAGACCCAAGACCTATATATACTCTTAAGAATTACCACACAGAACCTCCAGTAAACAATAAAAGTTAAAAATAATACAAGACAAGTAGTACGTACAAGGTCCCAAAAGAACTGGCATGTACCTCAGAAAAATTTGTTGAAACCAACTCTCCATATCTGATTACTTAAAACCGAGATCCTAAGGGCTCGATATCCTGGCTATCAAGGAAGATTTCTTACACAGTGCCCCTCAAGGAAGGTTCCTTGATGTTGGTGAGGGGCTCTTGATTTAGGGAATTGGATCTGTGCTCCAGTTCCCCGAATTAAGCCTGAATGCCTTCCACATATCCCCCCCCCCCAGGCGCTGTATAATCCTCCGGGTTTAGCGCTTCCCCCTTGATTATAATAATAATAATTCTTACACAGTGAACATAACCATCAGGTTTAGAAAATTTAACCTTGTGTGGCATGCAAAAGAGTACGTAACCTTTATTATGCGCATGTACACACCCTCATTTACAGGCTATCTCCCCCAACCAGCGAACCAGGTTACTGAGAGTTGATGATGGGGCCCCATCGTTCAACTAGTGACCAGGTTCCAGCCAATAATAAGATGGTTTTGGCAATCGCAGAGGTTATGTGGGTACCACTCTCCTGTCTGCCCTTGTCATTCCCATTCTAGAGCTGGTTGAAGCACGGTCTGCTATCTTGTGGCTTCTATTTCTGCCTTGCTTACCGTGGAGTGCACTAATACCTATCACTGTATATAGTGTACATATTGATATTCTAAATTGGTGAAGGATAATATAAATCAAAACTTTTCTGCAGTGTTTATTTTGCTCCCTTTACACCCAGGATAACAGGCCATTTGGATTCCTGGGTTGTAATATGGGTAGCCTGTCCGAGAGCTGGAGCTGGACTTAGAGAAACAGTTGAGCTTAGGGTGAAGCTCGTAGCAGGAACATTGTGCAGCTTGCTGTCTGGCATTGCATTAGCTTTGCCTACACTTTACAAATTTTATGCGTCAGTTACTGTTATGGTCAGCCTTGCTATTGTGTGATCGTTCAACAGCTCGCTACTAGCTTGTTCGGTGTGCTCGCTTCGCTACGGTCAATCTTCTAGAACAGTGTGTAGCTTGCTGTCTGGCACTGCTTTACAAATTTTGCGTGTGTTGCAGTCAGTTGCAGTCAACTTTGCTATTGCGTGTCCACCTTGTATGCATATTCTGCAATCGTACTGTGCATAGCTAAGCGTGTTCTGCAAATTAACGTGTTACGTTGGGGTATTCTGCAGTCGTACTGTGCATAGCTAAGCGTGTTCTGTAAATAACATTACGTTGGGCTATTCTGCAATCGTACTGTGCATAGCGAATAACTTATGCCACCTAGACGAGTCAGACGTCTGGTGTCGGCATATACTTTGCATAACTATCTAAATTGTCCCTACAGTGTTGTTGGCAAATTGCTCGTTCCATTGGCATTAAATATAAACGCACGCTCACAGCTGCGTTCACTGATTGCTGACAAGCTTCGAGAAGAGGACATGGCACATCAGACTCCTCCCTCTACGGGAGCTAGGGCAAAAACTACTATGTTCTCGCAGGAGGAAGATGATACACCAACGGAGCAAAATAGTCAGTCTAGTACAACAGGGTTGTCTCGAGGTGAATCAGCGGCATTGGCACTTGAGCTGGCAAAAATCAATCTTGAGCGAACTAGGGAACAGAGAGCATTCGCAAGAGAAGAATTTGATAGGGAAAGAGAAAGGAGGCAGTTTTCGCATTCTGTAAATGATTTTAGTTTACAGAAAGCAGTACAGCTTGTTCCCCGCTTCAATGAGGCCGAAACAGAATTTTTTTTCGAAAGCTTCGAAAATCTGGCTCGAGCCTTGAGGTGGCTGGAACAGCATTGGGCATCGTTGGTTCACACAGCATTGTTTGGTAAGGCACAGGAATTTACGTCAGTATTAAATGACTGAATTTTCTGATTATCAAGTAGTGAAGACCACAGTGTTGGGAGCATAAACATGTATCCCAGCTAAGTATCGTAAGCTTTTCAAACTAAGCAGGCGGCAGCTTGGTCAATCCCTGGTGGATTTTGTGAGACAGCAAACCAAAGCTTTTACCAGCTGGTATAAAGCAAGTGGTGTCTCTACCTTTGAGGAGTTGGTGCAGCTTATTCTGATTGATAACCTGCTGTTGTCTGTGGGACCAGAGGTTCGAGTCTTTCTGCAGGATCGTGACTTAACCACTGCATTGGAGGCAGCCAGGTTGGCTGATACCTTCGAAACTAACCGCTCCTTGTCCGAGCGGTCCCGTCTCTCTTTTCAACAGCCTGGCATGAGCAGAGATCGTCAACCTTGGAGAATGAAGTGCCAGCCGGAGGGAGAAAGTCTACGTCAGCCAACTAAGTCACCTGGTGAGCCGCATTTCTCAACTTATGGTCCACCTGCTGAGAGACAAACTGCTCATGGTGCATCTCGACAACAGTATCCAGAGAGACACCAGCCAGAGCGACACCAGTTGCAACGTCAGCAGGGAGTAAAGGGCAAGCCTGTTGTCTGCTTCCTCTGTAATAAAGTAGGTCACATCCGTCCCAACTGCCCCCATAAACCCCAACCCATTGGGAAAATCTCTAATATCCCTAGTAACATGTCCCCGAGAGAAGTAGAAAAACGTATGGCCCCTTATTATTGCATGTCTTATTTCCCTTCAGGAAAACTTAGAAACAACAAAAGTCAAAACCTTTAGAGATATTGGAGCATATTGCTCACTTACAAGAGAAGGAATATTACCCCTTTCAAAGAACACTTCCTTGAATTCCTCTGTTTTATTGGAAGCATTTGGAGGAGCTATATATTCTGTCCCTTTGCATAAAATTTATGTACAGTGCAAATATTACACTGGGATTCCCCATGAAAGATGCAATGTTATTACTGGGTAATAACATTACTACTGCTAGTGTGTGTCCTGAAACTATAATGATTAATTCTTCTCTGGTGTTGGCCATAACTCGGGCAACATCCCAAGGGTTATCTGGCGAGAATGTTGACCTATCCTTGGACGACCCCGATCTCGGAATAGTCACGTTGTTTTATGAGGCACACCGGCCGGTGCCTCATAAATCAAGTGAACAGACTCCGATCAAGCCTTCCTATTCCCAGGTTGCAGGATTGCCAGATATGTTTCCATGCCCGAGGGACTGTCCTTCCGGGAGGAACAACGACAGGACCCTTCTTTAAAATTCGCTTTTCAGACAGCCATGGGTAAATCCTCTTTGGATCATCCGGTCAAGTATGAACTTAAAAACGATTATTTGATCTGCACTGAGACTGGTAAGGAGATAGAGGACCGGAAATTGTCTGACAGGTTAGTGGTTCCTACAAAGTTTAGACCTCAAATATTAAATATAGCTTATAATACTTCATTAGGTCACTTAGGAATTACTAAAACCTTGTATAGAATCACAAAAGAATTTTATTGGCCAAAATTAAAGCATGATGTGAAGAATCATATTAGGTGTTGCCGAGATTGTCAGCAAGTAGGGAAACCTGGACATTCCATTAAACCTGCACCTCTCCAACCTATACCTGCTGATGGAGAACCTTTTGCAGATTTAATTATAGATTGTGTAGGTCCACTACCTAGGTCAAAGTCGGGAAATCAGTATTTATTTACGATTATGGATAGAGTAACTAGATATCCTGAAGCAATTCCCATGCGTAGTATTAATACTAAAGCTATTCTCAAAGCTTTAACAAAATTCATTTCTTGTTTTGGCATTCCTAAAACTATTCAAAGTGATCAAGGTACTAACTTTACTGCCAAAGCATTTAGGGAAGCATTAACTAGGTTAGGGATAATCCACAACTTATCTACTGCCTATCATCCTCAGTCCCAAGGCGCCTTGGAAAGATTCCATCAGACGTTAAAAACCATGATTAGAACTTTTTGCATGCACTTTCCTACAGACTGGGATGAATCACTACCTTTGTTGCTGTTCTCAGTACGAGAAACGGTGCAAGAGTCTACAGGGTATAGTCCGTTTGAGCTGATCTTTGGGCACAATGTACGAGGTCCTATTCGGGTGCTCAAAGAAGGATGGATGGGAGAAGACGTTAGCTCAACACACTACAGCCCGTCTTCAAGGTTGCAGGTGGTACGTCAGTTAGCCAATGCTAACCTAAAGACAGCTCAAAATAAGATGAAACAGAGGTATGACAGAAGTGCACAATTCCGCTCCTTCCATCCAGGAGACAAGGTGTTGGTGCAGGAACCTATACCTGGCCACACCTTGAAAGCTAGATTTACGGGACCCATGCAGATTGTAAGTAGATTATCTGATGTAAATTTTGTGGTAGCTCCCATTGATAAGACCTCAGAAACTAAAACTTAGCACATTAATCAATTAAAATCTTTTCATACACCATACAGTCCCAGTAATGACTGTCCTCTACCTCTGAGGACGACTCTGATTCTTTGCACTCTATCTCTGAAATTAATGTTAAACTTTCAAATTCTGTCCTCAAGGATCCTAGTCATTTAATGGAGGGACTATCTGAAACGCAAGCAACAAGTTTAACTGACCTACAGTCATATCCTAATATTTTTTCGGATGTGCCGAAAAAATGTACGTTAGGTTATCATGATGTAGATGTGGGAAACTCTAACCCTATTAAACTCTCCCCCTACAGAGCTAATCCTGAAAAGCAAAGACTACTTCAGCAGGAAGTAGAATTTCTGTTAGAGGATGGTTTAGTGGAGGAGTCATCTAGTCCATGGGCTTCACCGTGCATCCTTGTTAAGAAGGCTGATGGAGGGTTTCGTATGTGTACAGACTACCGTAAGGTGAATGAGGTCACAATTTTGTTTTTTTTTTTAATTTTTATTTAAAATATACAGTTTACATGCATATCACACATTGACGTAATCACAATACATGATAACCATTTATAAGAAAACATCCTTATAACTAACGTATGACAACCTACCCCTGAACATACAAATAAAATTGCCAGTAGCCAAAACTGACATTTGTATTCATATCTTGTATGAAAACTGTATATACAAAAGTTTTTATGTATAAACTAATGCTTTGGCCTCTTACTGTACATTGTAATATTAGCATTTTATGTACCTAAACATTCCGTAGCTATTCATCCCCTAATTTTGTATGTTTTATTTAGAGCACAGGTATACAATATACATGTAATCATACATGATTGACTGAAATCACTAAACATGAAGCTATAATAAGAAATACACCATCCCTGTAACTAAACGATTTACTACCCACACCTGAATATACGTGACATAAAAATGCTACAAAACTTGCATAACATTGTATCAATCGCATCTGCTAGAAAAATGACAGGATGGATAATGAGAACCTTCAAAACTAGGGAGGTCAAGCCCATGATGACACTCTTCAGGTCACTTGTTCTATCTAGGCTGGAATATTGCTGCACACTAACAGCACCTTTCAAGGCAGGTGAAATTGCCGACCTAGAAAATGTACAGAGAACTTTCACGGCACGCATAACGGAGATAAAACACCTCAATTACTGGGAGCGCTTGAGGTTCCTGAACCTGTATTCCCTGGAACGCAGGAGGGAGAGATACATGATTATATACACCTGGAAAATCCTAGAGGGACTAGTACCGAACTTGCACACGAAAATCACTCACTACGAAAGCAAAAGACTTGGCAGACGATGCAACATCCCCCCAATGAAAAGCAGGGGTGTCACTAGCACGTTAAGAGACCATACAATAAGTGTCAGGGGCCCGAGACAGTTCAACTGCCTCCCAGCACACATAAGGGGGATTACCAACAGACCCCTGGCAGTCTTCAAGCTGGCACTGGACAAGCACCTAAAGTCAGTTCCTGATCAGCCGGGCTGTGGCTCGTACGTTGGTTTGCGTGCAGCCAGCAGCAACAGCCTGGTTGATCAGGCTCTGATCCACCAGGAGGCCTGGTCACAGACCGGGCCGCGGGGGCGTTGACCCCCGGAACTCTCTCCAGGTAAACTGAAGGTAATAAACTCTGTATATGTAACTGTAAACCATACATGAAAAACTTGCATCAAGAACATAGCACTTAACAAAAACAGTACCAGGGTTGTGACCTAAATTAATATACTCTTTAAATGTACCAAAACCAAACATATATAAGTTTTTACATAAAACAAAGTGACATTAAACAATAAGTTGATATATGCCTCCTCTCACCACACACAAGGTACACAGTATGAACAGTTTGAAAAATAACCCCGTAATCCATATATGTGTATATAATTCTATCTCATTAACCTCCAATCAGAGATGAGCCCTTAATAGGGCAACGTTCAATGCTGTCTCCTATAACAAAACATTCTGTTACACCCCCCTCTTCTCCCTCATTTAGGCAACCACCACTGTCTCTCAGCAGCATACAGTTCCCTGTCACTCAGTCTCCCAGCTGTACATGAGCAAATAAGCCTGTCACATCGCAACAGTATCTCAATCACAACAAACCACACCCAAGCATTCTTACTGCATACATGCATACAATACCTCTAAGCAATAATATATACCTCAACCCTCTGACGTAGGTGCGATGGTAAGTGACCAAGCATAGCAAGGCGTTATATACACAGAGGGTAATACAGTCATCCCATGGGACACGCATGCAAAGATATGAACCTAAATTCTCCACTATCAAACTGGATCACACACTTAATCCAGCTAGCATCACACATACCTCCTAACACCTACTAACCACACTGAACCTTCCCTCGTTTCCATCTAAGCCATACACCCACACCACACCACACGCACGCACACACACACACACACACACACACACACACACACACACACACACACACACACACACACACACACACACACACACACACACACACCACACAACACACACACGCAACACACATACAACACACACACACACACACAACATACACACACACACACACACACACACACACACACACACACATTGCCAGACTCACACATACACTCCCCCCCTCCCCACTGACATCTCACTCCTTCACCTGATCCCTCCCCTCCCTCTTTCACCCTCCCCCTCCCCATCTCTCCCTCCTTCCCCCTTTCCCTCTCCCACTTGTTCTATCTAGGCTGGAATATTGCTGCACACTAACAGCACCTTTCAAGGCAGGTGAAATTGCTGACCTAGAAAATGTACAGAGAACCTTCACGGCGCGCATAACGGAGATAAAACACCTCAATTACTGGGAGCGCTTGAGGTTCCTAAACCTGTATTCCCTGGAACGCAGGTGGGAGAGATACATGATTATATACACCTGGAAAATCCTAGAGGGACTAGTACCGAACTTGCACACGAAAATCACTCACTACGAAAGCAAAAGACTTGGCAAATGATGCAACATCCCCCCAATGAAAAGCAGGGGTGTCACTAGCACGTTAAGAGACCATACAATAAGTGTCAGGGGCCCGAGACTGTTCAACTGCCTCCCAGCATACATAAGGGGGATTACCAACAGACCCCTGGCAGTCTTCAAGCTGGCACTGGACAAGCACCTAAAGTCGGTTCCTGACCAGCCGGGCTGTGGCTCGTACGTTGGTTTGCATGCAGCCAGCAGTAACAGCCTGGTTGATCAGGCTCTGATCCACCAGGAGGCCTGGTCACAGACTGGGCCGCTGGGGCGTTGACCCCCGGAACTCTCTCCAGGTAAACTGAAGGTAAACTCACCCACTTGCTTCTCCCTCCTTCCCACTCCCCCTCCCCACTACTCTCCCACATAGCCACAGTTCCTCCACTACCTCCCCCCCCACACTCTGACATACACAATACTAACCTAACATACAGAATTACATAGGTTTCCCACTCTGAGGCATCAGGATAAAACAAAAATGGGTTGCCAGAGAGCAACAAGAAAATTCAAGGGACACGAGGAGGAAACTGCAAAGGAAGATTGGGCAGCAGAGCTCACAAAAAGGGAACATGAATGGGAAAAGAAACTAGAAGAACTTAGCATGAGAATGGAAGAGAGGATAGACATGGAAAGCAGGAAATGGGAGGTGCAAGTCAAAGCAGCAGAGGCCAGGATACAGAGTTTAGAAGAGGAACTGAAAAATCTTAAACAGCCTAAAGAACTAAAGAACATTTTGGGATTGACAACAGAGACTGCTACCTCAGCCACAAATAAGGGGACTGTAGGGAAAGAAGGAGCAAAACTGCATGTAGAAGCTCAATCAGTGGAGACTGTAGTAAATGAAAGATCTAAGCTGTATGTGGAGGCCCTAACAGACCACAGCAGAGCCCAGGGAAAGCCGAGAAGGGAAACTGACAGGCCACTGAACCCAAGTACATTAGCTAGTGAAACTGAAGAAAGGAAAGCTGCAATGGAGGAAATCAAATTGAATGAGGGGATACACAGGGATATGCAGTGGGAGAATGAAAGGGTGAGGTCAGTCTTTGTGTATGGGCTCCAGGAAGTTGAAGGAGAAACATATGAAACAAGAAAACAAGGGGTAAAAAAAGCAATTAAAAGCATCATGAAACAATAGGAGAAGACGACATGACCCAGCTGGAAAATTTTCGGAGAATAGGGGGGTTTGTAAAAAAAAGAACCTGGCCAGTGAAAGTGACCTTTAAGGCAGAATTGACTCGGAACAGAATCCTGCAGGAGAAAGCACGATTAAGGGACATGCCGGCATACAGGAAGGTGTATCTCAACCGCGACAGAACACAAGCAGAAAGGCAGAAACAGAGAGAGATGGTACAAAGGCGAAAGGAGGAAAGAGAGGGGATGGAGAAGACAGACAGGAGATCCCAGACACAGGAAGATCAAATACAGCCTCCCTCACAGCTTCCTATAGAAGCCTCCCAACCAGGTCAACCCCACTGTAACCAAGCACTCTAAACCAAAACACCCATGCCACATCCAATGCCCCCACCCACTGCATTACAAACTCCACCCCCACAGCAACCACCCATAGTTCCTTATCAGGTCTCCCACTTCCTCAACCCCAATATACCTCCCAGACCACAGTCTTAGAAAAGAAGTTGAAGGTGTGGTATACAAATGCATATGGAATAACAAATAAGTATGAGGGGTGGCATGAAAGAATCAAGGAGACATCCCCAGACATAATAGCACTCACAGAAACAAAACTCACCAGAATAATAACAGATTCAATCTTTCCATCCGGATATCAAATCCTCAGGAAAGACAGAGGGAGGAGAGGGGGAGGAGGAGTTGCACTGCTCATTAAAAACCAGTGGGGCTTTGAGAAAATGGAAGGAATGGATGGCATGGGCGAAAGGGACTACTTAGTAGGAACAATCCAGTCTGAGGGACATAAGGTGATAATTGCAGTAATGTACAACCCACCACATAACTGCAGGAGGCCAAGAGAAGAATACGATGAGAGCAACAGAGCAATGGTCAACACACTAGCCGAGGTGGTCAGGAGAACACACATGGGGGGAGCAAAGTTACTAGTTATGGGTGATTTCAATCACAAGGAGATTGACTGGGAAAACCTGGAGCCCCATGGGGGTCCCGAAACATGGAGAGCCAAGATGATGGATGTGGTACTGAAAAACCTCATGCATCAACATGTTAGAGACACTACCAGAGAGAGAGGAGAGGATGAACCAGCAAGACTGGACCTTGTATTCACCTTGAGTAGTTCTGACATCTAGGATATCATGTATGAAAGGCCCCTGGGAGCTAGTGATCATGTGGTTCTGTGCTTCGACTACATAGTTGGGCTCCAAGTGGAGAGAGCAGCAGGAATAGGGTGGGAAAACCCAAACTACAAAAGGGGGAACTACTCAGGCATGAGGAACTTCTTTCAAGATATTCAGTGGGAGAGGGAACTGACAGGAAAACCAGAACAAGAAATGATGGACTATGTGGCAACAAAATGCAAGGAGGCAGAGGAGAGGTTTGTTCCCAAGGGAAACAGAAATAATGGGAAGAACAGAATGAGTCCTTGGTTTACCCAAAGGTGTAGGGAGGCAAAAACTAGGTGTACTAGAGAATGGAAAAGGTACAGAAGACAGAGAACTCAGGAAAATAAAGAGATTAGCCGATGAGCCAGAAACGAATATGCACAGATAAGAAGGGAGGCTCAGCGGCAATACGAAAATGACATAGCATCGAAAGTCAAGACTGACCTGAAGCTGTTGTACAGCCACATCAGGAGGAAAACAACAGTCAAGGACCAGGTAATCAGACTGAGGAAGGGTGATGGGGAATTCACAAGAAACGACCGGGAGGTATGTCAGGAGTATTTACAGTGGAAACCAGTAGGACTCCAGGAAATCAGAGCAGGGGGGTGCACCAGCAAGTGCTGGATGAGGTACATATAACCAAGGAGGAGGTGAAGAAGCTGCTATGCGAACTTGACACCTCAAAGGCGGTGGGACCAGACAACATCTATCCATGGGTCCTTAAAGAGGGACCAGAGATATTGTGTGTACCATTAACAAAGATCTTCAACACATCATTTGAAACTGGGCAACTCCCCGAGGTATGGAATATGGCAAATGTAGTCCCAATTTTTAAAAAGGGAGACAGACATGAGGCACTAAACTACAGACCTGTATCACTAACGTGTATAGTATGCAAGGTCATGGAGAAGATCATCAGGAGGAGAGTGGTGGAGCACCTGGAAAGAAACAAGTGTATAATTGACAACCAGCATGGTTTCAGGGAGGGAAAATCCTGTGTCACAAACCTACTAGAGTTTTATGACAAGGTGACAGAAGTAAGACAAGAGAGAGAGGGGTGGATTGACTGCATTTTTTTGGACTGCAAGAAGGCCTTCGACACAGTTCCTCGCAAGAGGTTACTGCAAAAGCTAGAGGATCAGGCACACATAACAGGAAAGGCACTGCAATGGATCAGAGAATACCTGACAGGGAGGCAACAACGAGTCATGGTACGTGACGAGGTGTCAGAGTGGGCGCCTGTGACAAGCAGGGTTCCACAGGGGTCAGTCCTAGGACCTGTGCTGTTCTTGGTATATGTAAATGACATAACGGAAGGGATAGACTCAGAAGTGTCCTTGTTTGCGGACGATGTGAAGTTAATGAGAAGAATCAAATCGGATGAGGATCAGGCAGGACTACAAAGAGACCTGGACAGGCTACAAGCCTGGTCCAGCAACTGGCTCCTTGAATTTAACCCTGCCAAATGCAAAGTCATGAAGATTGGGGAAGGGCAAAGAAGACCGCAGACACAATATAGTTTAGATGGCCAAAGTCTGCAAACCTCACTCAAGGAAAAAGATCTGGGGATGAGTATAACACTGAGCATATCTCCCGAGGCGCACATCAATCAGATAACTGCTGCAGCATACGGGCGCCTGGCAAACCTACGGATAGCGTTCCGATACCTCAGTAAGGAGTCGTTCAAGACTCTGTATACCATTTACGTCAGGCCCATACTGGAGTATGCAGCACCAGTTTGGAATCCACACCTAGTCAAGCATGTCAAGAAATTAGAGAAAGTGCAAAGGTTTGCAACAAGACTAGTCCCAGAGCTACGGGGATTGTCCTACAAAGAAAGGTTGAGGGAAATTGGCTTGACAACACTGGAGGCCAGGAGGGTCAGGGGAGACATGATAACGACATATAAATACTGCACGGAATAGATGAGGTGGACAAAGACAAGATGTTCCAGAGATGGGACACAGACACAAGAGGTCACAATTGGAAGTTGAAGACTCAGATGAATCAAAGGGATGTTAGGAAGTATTTCTTCAGTCATAGAGTAGTCAAGCCGTGGAATAGCCTAGAAAGTGAAGTAGTGGAGGCGGGAACCATACTTAGTTTTAAGGCGAGGTATGATAAAGCTCATGGAGCAGGGAGAGAGAGGACCTAGTAGCAATCAGTGAAGAGGCGGGGCCAGGAGCTATGACTCGACCCCTGCAACCACAAGTAGGTGAGTACACACACACACTCCCGACGGCGAGCCCATTGAAACCCCAGATGACATTCCCAATCCTTGCCCCAGCCATGACAAACCCTCCCTCCCCCACAACAAAGCGAGTAAGATCCCAATAGTTAAACTACGATAACCTATGGGGAATGCTTCCTCCCACCGCGATCCATATATTTCCCTGTTCCTGCAAACCATCCTATAAAAAGTAGCTGCCAGTACCCGTTTCCTCGCCACCCAATCCCCATTCCCACGCATACCCCACGACGCGTACACAAAATCTACCATTAAATATGCCAATGCACGTTGTGTACTCTCTGGCACCCCTCCCACATCCAAAACGAGCGCTCTCAACACTGGTATGCCCCCCCTCCCACTAGCCTCACAATCCTACTCATCCAATCCCTAACATTCCCCAAACATTTGCAAAAATACACAGCATGATATGCCGTATCCTCGCCACCACACACTCCACACCCACTCTCCTCTACTATTCGCCTCGCCCGCAGGACTGCTCCTGATGGCAAAATGCCATGCAGGAAACAGAACGTAACCTCCCGCACCCGAGGTCTGAGCTTCAACTTACGAAAACGACACCAAATATCTCCCCATCCATACATGGGGTATATTCCCTCCACCGACACCACCACTCGGCTCCCAATTATTCTCCCCAAAACCCCTATGCGAATCTTGCCAGGCTCCCGTAGAACAATGAGGGTACGCAGCACCTCCTCACATTCCCTCAACTCTGCACCCACATACCTCCTCTGCACTTTCTCATACAGAAGCTTTAACCCCCCCACACCCGACCCGTACATATTCCCTTCGTAAGAAAA
Source organism: Cherax quadricarinatus (assembly GCF_026875155.1). Lineage (NCBI taxonomy): Eukaryota > Metazoa > Arthropoda > Malacostraca > Decapoda > Parastacidae > Cherax > Cherax quadricarinatus. The sequence continues at coordinate 40,560,632 of NC_069439.1, read as the reverse complement.
CACGTTTTACCCAACGCCATAGATCCAATAACCCTAACCCCCCCTGACGTACCGGCAGCATTACCACCTCCCTCCTTAGCCAATCACACCCAGAACCCCATATAAACCTAAACACCTGCTTTAAAATTCTCGTAATTCTTTGCTCCGTTAAGGGGTAAGCGTCCGTCACATGCCAAACCTTACTGTATAGTAACATGTTTACCATGATGGCCCTCTGCAACAATGTCAAATGATGCGGGCGCAAACTCCCCAATCTATGCTGCACCTGTTCCACAATACGCTCTGAGTTCACCTCTCTTGACCGCACTTGATTCTCCATAAACACTATTCCACATATCTTTAAGCTATCCACCACCCTCCACTCCACACCAGCATCCCAATCGCCCTGCCAGTTCCAATTTCCCAACTTTAAGAAGCAAGATTTCTCCACATTAACCCTCATCCCCGTAGCCTCCCCAAACGTACGAATGGCCTCTCCCACCTCTCTCAAACTATTTCCCTCCTGCACAAGTACCGCCGTGTCGTCGACGTATCCTACAATCCACAGCCAACACCCCACCTCCCCTGTCCCCACCCCCCCACAGATACGTGCCTCAGTGAGTCTGTAAAAAGGGTCTTGAACACAGGCAAACAGGATTTGAGATAGTGGACATCCTTGCCTGAGACCCCGCCCCATACACACTGCTACCCCTATGCTACCATTAATTTGCACATACACCCACGCCCCTCAATACAATGTCTCCACCCATTCCACAACCTCTTCCCCAAATCCCTGCTTTAGAAGGATCTGCCGCAACGCCTCCCGTTCCACACGGTCATAAGTTCCCTGCCAATCCAAAGCAAGTAAGCCCCCACCTTTGCCCCCCAATCCCTCTACAAACCCCTTAAGACGTCTGTGACCCTCGACCATAGATCTGCCAAGCAACCCATATTGCCCTCCAGATATGACATGTCCCACGACACATTTCAGGCAATTTCCCAGTATTTTTGCAAACAATTTGTAATCCGCACAAAGTAAAGATATCGCCCGATAATCCTTGAGGGTATTCTGGACCTCTCCCTTTGGGACCAGAACAACCACTGCTGTGGCTTGCAACTCCCCAACAACCCCTTCTCCTTCATGATATTCATCAACTCCACCAGGAATCCACACATTAACTTCCAATTCTGCAGGTAAAATTCACAGGGTAATCCATCAATCCCCGGAGCCTTTCCCGTACGCATACTCACTAATGCCCGCCAAACCTCTCCCTCATCTATCTTCCCACCCAGCGCTACTCAATCACTACGCCCCAATGAACATGGCACTAGCTCACAGACACTATGCAATGCTGCACCTCCCACTGCACTACATCCCAAATACTGCTCATACCATGCATCTGCATAACCACTCATTCCCTCAGTTTTCCTCAACACTTGCCCCTCACGATAATCCCCCACTTCAGAGTGGATGATTAACCTACCAACCTCTGTGGCCATCCGACGTCGCTGCTGACCTCGTAAAACACACGCCGATGGTCGATCGCCCCATAACACCTCCTCAACCCCCCCTGCACACACACCGCATTAAACCGTTCAATTTGCAGCTCACGAATCCTTCCCTTCAACATTTCTATCTCCTCTACAGGATATACTCCCCCGTATCCACCTCTCCCATAGCAATCCCTCAACCTACCCTCTAGGTACTGAAGGAGCCCATATGATTGTTGTATCATGCGTTTCCCCTCCCTCACATAAAACTTACGTATTCGTGCCTTAACCACCCCGTCCCACCACCCCAGTAAATCCTCTATGCCCCGCCGTTTCTCACTGAGCTCTGCCCACAACATCGCAAATCCTCCCTGCCCCTTCTCATCACTCAGGATCCTCGTGTTTAGTTTCCAATAACTCTTCCACCTCCTGGCCAGCCCATCCCATCCCAGGTCTACCACGACCGCCCTGTGATCTGAATATTCCACCTCCACCATATGCAAGGACTCCAATCTAACCCACTTTGTGATGTACCCCCGATCTAACCTCACCGCATATCCTTGTCTAACAAAAGTGTGCTCCACCTCCCAAGCCCCACCCTCAAATATGTCACATAGACACACATCTCTCAGAAGATCACCTAGGACAGTGGAAAAATGCCCTGCCCCACATGGCTCGACGTCTGCCCTGCGAATAACACAATTCCAATCCCCTCCCACAATAGCAACAGGTGGTAAAGAACGGAATAAATAAACGAGCTCATTCCTCACAAAATCCGCTTTCAGACGTGCATCACTCTCTGTGGGTGCGTACACACACACTAACGCTGCTCGCTTGCCCATCCACCATCCATCCACTCTGATAATACGCCCCTCACCCCCCCTTCACTTTTACTAACCACAAATGGGCTCGCCTCCCGGAGTAGGACTCCCACCCCTCACTTCAAGCATCCCATCTGCATCACAAAAGCCCTATAACCATTCACCTCTAATACACACCCCACCTTGATATTGTGCTCTTGCACAAATACAACATCCACTCTATGCCGGCACAAGAAACTTGCAAACCACGCACGCTTCACATCCTGGCACAAACCATTAATGTTAACTGTCATACACCTTAGGCCAGCGGTGGTTTCTTCCCCCTGTGCTTTGACACTTTCCTCACAACGCCACCATATCCTTTCGGACTTCCTTTATCCATGTCCCTACTGGCAGCCATAACCCCTCCCCAGTCCAGCTCCAGGTCCAAAGTCCCTGAGGGACCACCACCATCCTCCTCCACCACCACCACCACCACCACCACCACCACCACCACCACCTTGCCAGTCCTCTGTGCTGGAGTCAGGACATCATCTGAATCTGATGTCACAGCCTCACGCTTGTGCGCGACTCCACCTGTTACCATTCTCACCTCCTGTGACACCTCACCATGAACCTCCACCTCCACCACATGTCTGACCTTCCCACCCTCTGGGCACAGTGCCCTGTGGGACACCACCAAGTCGATGGGCTCAGTTTGCTGTCCACACAGGTCTGCAGCATTCCTCACTTTAGCCCTCGACACCAACTCGCCCTCCCCATCAGACTGGGGAAACAGTGAGGTGAGCACATTCTCCAGGACCTCGTCAATGGCTTCCTCTGCCGAACCATGCCGTCCCCCACCATCAGGCAAAATGGGTCCCACACGGCCCCCAGCCACAGGGGCCGTCAGGTCTGCACTCGCCACTGCCTCTGCCTCCTCCACCTCCTCACTCCACAGACGACCAGGCCCACGTCCTTCCTGTATCTCTAGAGCACGTCCAACTTGCCCAGGTTCCCCTGCGGCAGTACATTCAACACCATGGAGTCGAGTCTGTTGTTCACAATATGCAGCAATGTGATCATAACCACCACAATGCCTGCATGTCCTGCGTTGCCCAGCATAGGACACCATGAGCTGAGTCCTGAAGGCTTCCAATATAACATATGACTGTATGGGGTGCCGTAACATCATTTTCAGTGAAAACGTGCCCTCTGGGTATCCCACGTATGCACCTTCCACCCACTTGCCGGGCTGTGCCAGGTGAACGGTCCTGTAGTCCTTAAAAACATTGCGTATGTCCGTTTCATCAGCCTCAAATGGTACATTTTGCACTCTAACCCATGTATAGTGCCTGGAAACATCATGAAGGCGGACACTCACCACAGAATTGACGTCCACTCGAACATCTTGGTATTTCTCTACCAGCCGCTCGTAGACGCTGGTGTTCAACAACTTAACAAACACCCTGTACTCACCTAGTTGTACTCACCTAGTTGAGGTTGCAGGGGTCGAGTCCAAGCTCCTGGCCCTGCCTCTTCACTGGTCGCTACTAGGTCACTCTCCCTAAACCATGAGCTTTATCGTACCTCTGCACCTGTATGCACCATTAAGTGCTACACCATACAATTCTTCATCCTGAATACCATACGTATCCTGGATGATTAATGGCAATGGCACAGGAGCAGCTTGCAGTGAAATTGCCCCATGAACCAGCTGGATGCCCACAGTATTTTCCCTCCTCCTTACACTCAGCACCATATTGGAAAAAACAGGAAGTCTTCCAATAGCCGAGAGAGGGCAGCAGGCGTACGTCTGCTCACACCAACAGACGAGCAGAGAATGAGGACACAATTACAGATGCTTACCCTCTTCCTTGTCTGGATGACATAATTGACTTTGTGGGTAAGGCTAATTTTGTGTCCAAGTTAGATCTCCTTAAAGGTTACTATCAGGTACCTTTGACGGATAAGGCGAAGGAAATCTCTGCCTTCGTAATTCCAGGAGGTCATTATCAATACAGTTATTCCCTTTGGAATGAAAAATTCCCTCTCTTCTTTCCAGAAATTTATCCATCAGGCTATTAAAGGACTTGAAGGCACGGCAGCGTACCTAGATGATATTTTTGTGGTGTCTGATACTTGGGATCAACACCTACTTAGACTTAATTAAGGCTCTTTTTGAGACCTTTCAGAGTTCTCATTTAACAGTTAATTTATCTAAATCTTCCTTTGGCCAGGCCACTATCACTTTTCTAGGCCATGAAGTAGGTAGTGGTAAAGTTTCTCCTAAACTTGCTAAAGTCCTTGCTATTAAAGATTATCCAGTTCCTCATGATAGGAAATTTCTTCAACGTTTCCTAGGCATGATAGGATTTTACAGAAGATTCTGTAAGAATTTCTCAGATATTGTAGCCCCTCTTACCTCTCTTACCAGTCACAAAGTTCCCTTTAATTGGACCCCAGATTGTAACAATGCTTTTGACAAAGCAAAAAGATTATTGTGTACTGCACCCATTCTTTTGTCTCCAGACTTCTCCAAACCTTTGTCATTAGAGGTTGATGCTTGTGAGTCTGGGGTTGGGGCAGTACTATTGCAAAACGGGAACGAGGAGTTGCAGTCTGTAGCCTTCTTCTCTGCCAAATTCCAGCCACATCAGAGGGCTTACTCTACCATTGAAAATGAAGCCCTCACGCTGGTACTGGCTTTGGAGCATTTCGATGTTTGTGGGCCAGACATCGCAGGTGGTCACCATCTACAGTGATCACAATCCTCTAGTATCTCTCCAAACCATGAAGAACCGCAACACAAGGCTCATGCACTGGACGCTAAGGCTACAGCCCTATACCCCTCAAGGAAGGTTCCTTGATGTTGGTGAGGGGCTCTTGATTTAGGGAATTGGATCTGTGCTCCAGTTCCCCGAATTAAGCCTGAATGCCTTCCACATCCCCCCCCCAGGCGCTGTATAATCCTCCGGGTTTAGCGCTTCCCCCTTGATTATAATAATAATAATACAGCCCTATAATATTACTATTAAACATATTGCCGGCAAAGAAAATATGTTGGCAGACTCTGGAGTTTACCTGGAGAGAGTTCCGGGGGTCAACGCCCCCGCGGCCCGGTCTGTGACCAGGCCTCCTGGTGGATCAGAGCCTGATCAACCAGGCTGGCTCTAGATAAAGAGTCTAACAAGATTATTTATTTATTAGGTTAGGATGTTATATTTGTAGTAAACCCTTTTCACGCTCTTTTTTTTTTATCCCCTGGTGTGGGTTTTTTTTTTTTTTTTAGTGAAGATGCAGGCTACCATCCACCTGGATCTTGAACCTATGCTAGCCCGACTGACTGCTGTCTCACTGTTGTGATAGAAACACAGGCCTTATCTCTAGGCTTTATTGAACATAGAATCTTCATAGTACTTCTGCAACAACAAAATATAATGACTAGTGCATCTAATAACGGCTTCTACAGGGATGGTGATGTCTTGCATATGTCAAGAGAAAAGTTATAACTACAGGCCACATATTTAAACTCACCATGTAATCTGCATCACTAATATAGGGATAGAAGGGGAAGAGAATCACACACCATGTGTTGGCGCCCATGACACACACCAAACTGTTGTTGTTGTTAAGGGCCCCGAGAGGTGGTGCAGTATTATCCTGCTGCTCCTCCCCATAGGAGCAGTATCACTACACTCACTCTGATTTTAGGGTTTGGCTTTTGGTCACGAGAAAAGCTGAGCTCTATCTAAGAGTTGGATGGTGGAGAGGAAAGGCGGTCCCATTATTTTGTGCCATGGAGGCACGATTACCACTGGGAGGTGGCAGCCTAATCCTGAGCCTTTTTGGGGTGGGGGTGTGGCATGCAAAGAGTACATTACCTTTATTCGGCGAATGTACACACCCTCATTTACAGGCTATCTCCCACAACCAGCGAACCAGGTTACTGAGAGTTGATGATGGGGCCCCATCGTTCAACTAGTGACCAAGTTCCAGCCAATAATAAGATGGTTTTGGCAATCGCAGAGGTTATGTGGGTACCACTCTCCTGTCTGCCCTTGTCATTCCCATTCTAGAGCGGGTTGAAGCACGGTCTACTATCTTGTGGCTTCTATTTCTGCCTTGCTTACAGTAGAGTGCACTAATAGCTATCACTGTATATAGTGTACATATTGATGTTCTAAATTGGTGACCTGGAGTTTACCTGGAGAGAGTTCCGGGGGTCAACGCCCCCGCGGCCCGGTCTGAGACCAGGCCTCCTGGTGGATCAGAGCCTGATCAACCAGGCTGTTGCTGCTGGCTGCACGCAAACCAACATACGAGCCACAGCCCGGCTGATCCGGAACTGACTTTAGGTGCTTGTCCAGTGCCAGCTTGAAGACTGCCAGGGGTCTGTTGGTAATCCCCCTTATGTGTGCTGGGAGGCAGTTGAACAGTCTCGGGCCCCTGACACTTATTGTATGGTCTCTTAACGTGCTAGTGACACCCCTGCTTTTCATTGGGGGGATGGTGCATCGTCTGCCAAGTCTTTTGCTTTCGTAATGAGTGATTTTCGTGTGCAAGTTCGGTACTAGTCCCTCTAGGATTTCCAGGTGTATATAATCATGTATCTCTCCCTCCTGCGTTCCAGGGAATACAGGTTTAGGAACCTCAAGCGCTCCCAATAATTGAGGTGTTTTATCTCCGTTATGCGCGCCGTGAAAGTTCTCTGTACATTTTCTAGGTCGGCAATTTCACCTGCCTTGAAAGGTGCTGTTAGTGTGCAGCAATATTCCAGCCTAGATAGAACAAGTGACCTGAAGAGTGTCATCATGGGCTTGGCCTCCCTAGTTTTGAAGGTTCTCATTATCCATCCTGTCATTTTTCTAGCAGATGCGATTGATACAATGTTATGGTCCTTGAAGGTGAGATCCTCCGACATGATCACTCCCAGGTCTTTGACGTTGGTGTTTCGCTCTATTTTGTGGCCAGAATTTGTTTTGTACTCTGATGAAGATTTAATTTCCTCATGTTTACCATATCTGAGTAATTGAAATTTCTCATCGTTGAACTTCATATTGTTTTCTGCAGCCACTGAAAGATTTGGTTGATGTCTGCCTGGAGCTTTGCAGTGTCTGCAATGGAAGACACTGTCATGCAGATTCGGGTGTCATCTGCAAAGGAAGACACGGTGCTGTGGCTGACATCCTTGTCTATGTCGGATATAAGGATGAGGAACAAGATGGGAGCGAGTACTGTGCCTTGTGGAACAGAGCTTTTCACCGTAGCTGCCTCGGACTTTACTCTGTTGACGACTACTCTCTGTGTTCTGTTAGTGAGGAAATTATAGATCCATCGACCGACTTTTCCTGTTATTCCTTTAGCACGCATTTTGTGCGCTATTACGCCATGGTCACACTTGTCGAAGGCTTTTGCAAAGTCTGTATATATTACATCTGCATTCTTTTTGTCTTCTAGTGCATGAAGGATAATATAAATCAAAACTTTTCTGCAGTGTTTATTTTGCTCCCTTTACACCCAGGATAACAGGCCATTTGGATTCCTGGGTTGTAATACCTTGTAAGTTTCTCGTATATCTCACTATGAAAAACATTCCCGTGAAACAGAGCTTACCATCCATACCAAACTGCCACTACCTTCCTCTTACACACCACAAAAATCCAGCATCAAACAAACCCCCCACCCCCCTTTACATCCCCCCAGAAGGAGACCACCCCTTTGCCATCCTCAGGGACCCGTGACAAAGGGAACCCACAATGAGGTTCCTATAACCTTCTGGGGAACTTTCTTCCCAGGATGCCCTATAAACAAGCATATTCCTACACTTTGTCTGTCTCAACTATTGGATCACTACGACAAGGTCCTAAATGCACTAGAAGACAAAAAGAATGCAGATGTAATATATACAGACTTTGCAAAAGTCTTCGACAAGTGTGACCATGGCATAATAGTGCACAAAATGCGTGCTAATGGAATAACAGGAAAAGTCGGTCGATGGATCTATAATTTCCTCACTAACAGAACACAGAGAGTAGTCGTCAACAGAGTAAAGTCCGAGGCAGCTACGGTGAAAAGCTCTGTTCCACAAGGCACAGTACTCGCTCCAATCATGTTCCTCATCCTCATATCCGACATTGACAAGGTGTCAGCCACAGCACCGTGTCTTCATTTGCAGATGACACCCGAATCTGCATTACAGTGTCTTCCATTGCAGACACTGCAAGGCTCCAGGCAGACATCAACCGAATCTTTCAGTGGGCTGCAGAAAACAATATGAAGTTCAACGATGAGAAATTTCAATTACTCAGATATGGTAAACACGAGGAAATTAAATCTTCATCAGAGTACAAAACAAATTCTGGCCACAAAATAGAGCGAAACACCAACGTCAAAGACCTGGGAGTGATCATGTCGGAGGATCTCACCTTCAAGGACCATAACATTGTATCAATCGCATCTGCTAGAAAAATGACAGGATGGATAATGAGAACCTTCAAAACTAGGGAGGCCAAGCCCATGATGACACTCTTCAGGTCACTTGTTCTATCTAGGCTGGAATATTGCTGCACACTAACAGCACCTTTCAAGGCAGGTGAAATTGCTGACCTAGAAAATGTACAGAGAACTTTCACGGCGCGCATAACGGAGATAAAACACCTGAATTACTGGGAGCGCTTGAGGTTCTTAAACCTGTATTCCCTGGAACGCAGGAGGTAGAGATACATGATTATATACACCTGGAAAATCCTAGAGGGACTAGTACTGAACTTGCACACGAAAATCACTCACTACGAAAGCAAAAGACTTGGCAGACGATGCACCATCCCCCCAATGAAAAGCAGGGGTGTCACTAGCAAGTTAAGAGACCATACAATAAGTGTCAGGGGCCCGAGACTGTTCAACTGCCTCCCAGCACACATAAGGGGGATTACCAACAGACCCCTGGCAGTCTTCTAGCTGGCACTGGACAAGCACCTAAAGTCAGTTCCTGATCAGCCGGGCTGTGGCTCGTACGTTGGTTTGCGTGCAGCCAGCAGCAACAGCCTGGTTGATCAGGCTCTGATCCACCAGGAGGCCTGGTCACAGACCGGGCCGCGGGCGTTGACCCCCGGAAGTCTCTCCAGGTAAACTCCAGGTATAGAATCTAGCCGCCAACGCTTTTATCCTCGTATCACCCCTTAAGACTCAGGGAGACTGACACAAGTCAGTCCATCTATCATCATTCCATCATGCAGGAGGAGCCACATGTCTATGGTGCATCCAACAAGATAAGCAGACTCTTGGATGTAACTACCGCCCGGCTTCGGCCGGGTTACAAGTATCTTTGGCAGGTTAAATCGCCACCACCAGATATATACCAAATGAAATGTAAACTTTGCCAGATGGACTATTGTCACACCTTGCGTCATTATGTACTGAAGTGCGATAAAATTAATTAATTTAGAGACAACTCACTCGGAAATGTTCAAGAAATAGCAAAGTATTTTATCCACAGTGGTATATTACAGACCATTCTGGAGAAATACCCTGTCTTTGCTAGCTGTAAATAAAGCATTACCACATGTGTGCGTGTGTGTGTGTGTGTGTGTGTGTGTGTGTGTGTGTGTGTGTGTGTGTGTGTGTGTGTGTGTGTGTGTGTGTACGTACTCACCTAGTTGAGGTTGCTGGGGTCGAGTCCAAGCTCCTGTGTGTGTTTGTGTGTGTGTGCATTTGTGTGTGTGGGTGTGTGTACTCACCTATTTGTACTCACCTATTTGTGGTTGCAGGGGTCGATCCACAGCTCCTGGCCCCGCCTCTTTGCTGATTGCTACTAGGTCCTCTCTCTCCCTGCCCCATGAGCTCTATCATACCTCGCCTTAAAACTATGTATGGTTCCTGCCTCCACCACATCACTTTCTAGGCTATTCCATGGCCTGACTACTCTATGACTGAAGAAATACTTCCTAACATCCCTTTGATTCATCTGAGTCTTCAACTTCCAATTGTGACCTCTTGTGTCTGTGTCCCATCTCTGGAACATACCGTCTTTGTCCACCTCGTCTATTCCGCGCAGTATTTTATATGTCGTTATCATGTCTCCCCTGACCCTCCTGCCCTCCAGTGTCGTCAGGCCGATTTCCCTCAACCTTTCTTCATAGGAAAAATCCCCGTAGCTCTGGGACTAGTCTTGTTGCAAACCTTTGCACTTTCTCTAATTTCTTGACGTGCTTGACTAGGTGTGGATTCCAAACTGGTGCTGCATACTCCAGTATGGGCCTGACGTAGATGGTATACAGAGTCTTAAACGAATCCTTACTGAGGTATCGGAACGCTATCCGTAGGTTTGCCAGGCGCCCGTATGCTGCAGCAGTTATCTGATTGATGTGTGCCTCAAGAGATATGCTCGGTGTTATACTCACCCCCAGATCTTTTTCCTTGAGTGAGGTTTGCAGTCTTTTGCCATCTAAACTATATTGTGTCTGCAGTCTTCTTTGCCCTTCCCCAATCTTCATGACTTTGCATTTGGCCGGGTTAAATTCAAGGAGCCAGTTGCTGGACCAGGCTTGTAGCCTGTCCAGGTCTCTTTGTAGTCCTGCCTGATCCTCGTCCGATTTGATTCTTCTCATTAACTTCACATCATCTGCAAACAAGGACACTTCTGAGTCTATCCCTTCCGTTATGTCGTTCACGTATACCAAGAACAGCACAGGTCCTAGGACTGACCCCTGTGGAACCCCGCTTGTCACAGGCGCCCACTCTGACACCTCGTCGCGTACCATGACTCGTTGTTGCCTCCCTGTCAGATATTCTCTGATCCATTGCAGTGCCTTTCCTGTTATGTGTGCCTGGTCCTCTAGCTTTTGCAGTAATCTCTTGTGAGGAACTGTGTCGAAGGCCTTCTTGCAGTCCAAAAATACGCAGTCGATCCACCCCTCTCTCTCTTGTCTTACTTCTGTCACCTTGTCATAAAACTCTAGTAGGTTTGTGACACAGGATTTTCCTTTCCTGAAACCGTGCTGGTTGTCAATTATACACTTGTTTCTTTCCAGGTGCCCCACCACTCTCCTCCTGATGATCTTCTCCATGACTTTGCATACTATACACGTTAGTGATACAGGTCTTTAGTTTAGTGCCTCATGTCTATCTCCCTTTTTAAAAATTGTTACTACACTTGCCATTTTCCATACCTCAAGGAGTTGCCCAGTTTCAAATGATGTGTTGAAGATCTTTGTTAATGGCTCACACAATATCTCTGCTCCCTATTTAAGGACCCATGGAGAGATGTTGTCTGGTCCCACCGCCTTTGAGGTGTCAAGTTCGCATAGCAGCTTCTTCACCTCCTCCTTGGTTATATGTACCTCATCCAGCACTTGCTGGTGTGCCCCCCTGTTCTGATTTCTTGGAGTCCTACTGGTTTCCACTGTAAATACCTCTTTAAATCTTGTGTTGAGCTCCTGACATACCTCCCGGTCGTTTCTTGTGAATTCCCCATCACCCTTCCTCAGTCTGATTACCTGGTCCTTGACTGTTGTTTTCCTCCTGATGTAGCTGTACAACAGCTTCGGGTCAGTCTTTACTTTTGATGCTGTGTCATTTTCATTTTGTCTCTGAGCCTCCCTTCTTATCTGTGCATATTCTTTTCTGGCTCTTCGGCTGATTTCTTTATTTTCCTGAGTTCTCTGTCTTCTGTACCTTTTCCATTCTCTAGTACACCTAGTTTTTGCCTCCCTACACCTTTGGGTGAACCAAGGACTCGTTCTGTTCTTCCCATTATTTCTGTTTCCCTTGGGAACAAACCTCTCCTCTGCCTCCTTGCATTTTGTTGCTACATAGTCTATCATTTCTTGTACTGGTTTTCCTGTCAGTTCCCTCTCCCACTGAATGTCTTGAAGGAAGTTCCTCATGCCTGAGTAGTTCCCCCTTTTGTAGTTTGGTTTTTCCCAGCCTATTCCTGCTACTCTCTCCACTTGGAGCTCAACAATGTAGTCGAAGCACAGAACCACATGATCACTAGCTCCCAGGGGCCTTTCATACATGATACCCTCGATGTCCGAACTACTCATGGTGAATACAAGGTCCAACCTTGCTGGTTCATCCTCTCCTCTCTCTCTGGTAGTGTCTCTAACATGTTGATGCATGAGGTTCTCCAGTACCACATCCATCATCTTGGCTCTCCATGTTTTGGGACCCCCATGGGGCTCCAGGTTTTCCCAGTCAATCTCCTTGTGATTGAAATCACCCATAACTAGTAACTTTGCTCCCCCCATGTGTGCTCTCCTGGCCACCTCGGCTAGTGTGTCGATCATTGCTCTGTTGCTCTCATTGTATTCTTCTCTTGGCCTCCTGCAGTTCTGTGGTGGGTTGTACATTACTGCAATTATCACCTTATGTCCCTCAGACTGGATTGTTCCTACTAAGTAGTCCCTTTCGCCCATGCCATCCATTCCTTCCATTTTCTCAAAACCCCACTGGTTTTTAATGAGCAGTGCAACTCCTCCTCCCCCTCTCCTCCCTCTGTCTTTCCCGAGGATTTGATATCCGGATGGAAAGATTGAATCTGTTATTATTCTGGTGAGTTTTGTTTCTGTGAGTGCTATTATGTCTGGGGATGTCTCTTTGATTCATTCGTGCCACTCCTCATACTTGTTTGTTATTCCATCTGCATTTGTATACCACACCTTCAACTTCTTTTCTAAGACTGTGGTCTGGGAAGTATATTGGGGTTGGGGAAGTGGGAGACCTGGTAAGGAACTATGGGTTGTTGCTGTGGGGGTGGAGTTTGTAATGTAGTGGGTGGGGGCATTGGATGTGGCATGGGTGTTTTGATTTAGAGTGTTTGGTTGCACTGGGGTTGACCTGGTTGGGAGGCTTCTATAGGAAGTTGTGAGGGAGGCTGTATTTGATCTTCTTCCTGGGTCTGGGATCTCCTGTCTGTCTTCTCCATCCCCTCTCTTTCCTCCTTTCGCCTTTGTACCATCTCTCTCAGTTTCTTCCTTTCTTCTTGTGTCACGGTCGAGATACACCTTCCTGTATGCCGTCATGTCCCTTAATCGTGCTTTCTCCTGCAGGATCCTGGTCCGAGTCGCTTCTGCCTTGAAGGTCACTCTCACTGGCCGGGTTCTTTTTTTTACAAACTCCCCTATTCTCCAAAAATTTTCCAGCTGGGTCATATCGTCTTCTCCTATTGCTTTCATGATGCTTTCAATTGTTTTTTTTTTTCCCTTGTTTTCTTGCTTCATATGTTTCCCCTTCGACTTCCTGGAGCCCATACACAAAGACTGACCTCACCCTTTCATTCTCCCACTGCATATCCCTGTGTATCCCCTCATTTAATTTGGTTTCCTCCACTGCAGCTTTCCTTTCATCAGTTTCACTGGCTAATGTACTTGGGCTCAGTGGCCTGTCATTTTCCCTTCTCGGCTTTCCTTGGGCTCTGTTGTTGTCTGTTAGGGCCTCCACATAAAGCTTAGCTCTTTCATTTGCTACAGTCTCCTCTGATAGAGCATCTCCATGCAGTTGTGCCCCTTCTTTCCCTACAGTCCCCTTATTTGTGGCTGAGGTAGCAGTCTCTGTTGTCAATCCCAAAATGTTCTTTAGTTCTTTAGGCTGTTTCAGATTTTTCAATTCCTCTTCTAAACTCTGTATCCTAGCTTCTGCTGCTTTGACATGCACCTCCCACTTCCTGCTTTCCATATCTATCCTCTCTTCCATTCTCATGCTAAGTTCTTCTAGTTTCTTTTCCCATTCATGATCCCTGTTTATGAGCTCTGCTGCCCAATCTTCCTTTGCATTTTCCTCCTCCTGTCCCTTGGTTTTTCTTGTTGCTCTCTGGCAACCCATTTTTGTTTTATCCTGATTGCCTCAGAGTGGGAACCTATGTAGTTCTGTATGTTAGGTTAGTAGTGTGTATGTCAGAGTGTGGGGGATGAAGTAGTGGAGGAACTGTGGCTATGTGGGAGCTGAGTGGGGAGGGGTGGGGAGGGTTTAGGGTGAACGGGGGAAGGGAGGGTGATCGAGGGAGGGGAGGGATCAGGGGAAGTAGTGAGATGTCGGTGGTGAGGGGGGAGTGTATGTGTGTCTGGATATGTGTGTGTGTGTGTGTGTGTGTGTGTGTGTGTGTGTGTGTGTGTGTGTGTGTGTGTGTGTGTGTGTGTACTCACCTATTTGTACTCACCTATTTGTGGTTGCAGGGGTCGAGTCCTAGCTCCTGGCCCCGCCTCTTCACCGGTTGCTACTAGGCCCTCTCTCTCCCCGCTCCATGAGCTTTATCAAACCTCGTCTTAAAACTGTGTATGGTTCCTGCCTCCACTGCGTCATTTTCTAGGCTATTCCACTGCCTTACAACTCTATGACTGAAGAAATACTTCCTACTATCTCTCTGACTCATTTGTGTCTTCAACTTCCAATTGTGGCCTCTTGTTTCTGTGTCCCCTCCCTGGAACATCCTGTCTTTGTCCACCTTGTCTATTCCATGCAGTATTTTATATGTCGTTATCATGTCTCCCTGACCCTCCTGTCCTCAGTGTCGTCAGGCCGATTTCCCTTAGTCTTTTCTTTATAGGACATTCCCCTTAGCTCTGGAACTAACCTTGTCGCAAACCTTTGTACTTTCTCTAGTTTCTTGACGTGCTTTATCAAGTGCGGGTTCCAAACAGGTGCTGCATACTCCAGTATGGGCCTGACATACACGGTGTACAGTGTCTTGAATGATTCCTTACTAAGGTATCGGAATGCTGTTCTCAGGTTTGCCAGGCGCCCATATGCTGCAGCAGTTATCTGATTGATGTGTGCTTCCGGAGACATGCTCGGTGTTATACTCACCCCAAGATCTTTCTCCTTGAGTGAGGTTTACAGTCTTTGGCCACCTAGCCTATACTCTGTCTGTGGTCTTCTGTGCCCTTCCCCTATCTTCATGACTTTGCATTTGGCAGGATTAAATTCGAGAAGCCATTTGCTGGACCAGGTGTCCAGTCTGTCCAGGTCTCTTTGAAGTCCTGCCTGGTCCTCATCAGATTTAATTCTCCTCATTAACTTCACATCATCTGCAAACAGGGACACTTCTGAGTCTAACCCTTCCATCATGTCGTTCACATATACCAAAAATAGCACTGGTCCTAGGACCGACCCCTGTGGGACCCCGCTCGTCACAGGTGCCCACTGTGATACATCATTACGTACCATGACTCGTTGTTGCCTCCCTGTCAGGTATTCTCTGATCCATTGCAGTGCCCTTCCTATTATATGCGCCTGATGCTGTTGGTTCTGCACTAATCTCTTGTGAGGAACTGTGTCAAAGGCCTTCTTGCACTCCAAGAAGATGCAATCAACCCACCCCTCTCTCTTGTGTTTTACTTCTGTTATTTTATCATAAAACTCCAGAAGGTTTGTGACACAGGATATGCCTTCCGTGAATCCGTGCTGGTTGGCATTTATACTCTTGTTCCTTTCCAGGTGCTCCACCACTCTCCTCCTGATAATCTTCTCCATAATTTTACATACTATACACGTCAATGACACAGGTCTATAGTTTAGTGCCTCTTTTCTGTCTCCTTTTTAAAAATGGGAACTACATTTGCCGTCTTCCATACCTCAGGTAGTTGCCCAGTTTCCAGAGACGTGTTGAAGATTGTGGTAAGTGGCACGCACAACATATCTGCTACCTCTCTAAGGACCCACGGGGAGATGTTGTCCGGTCCCATTGCCTTTGAGGTATCGATGTCCCTTAGCAGTTTCTTCACCTCCTCCTCATCTGTATGTATGTCGTCCAACACTTGTTGGTGTATTCCTTGCTGGTGTCCCCATCTGGTCTGTCCCCCCAGAGTCCTTCCTGTCTCTACTGTAAATACTTCCTTAAATCTTGTGTTGAGCTCCTCACATACCTCTTGATCGTTTCTTGTGAGTTCTCCACCTTCTTTCCTCAGCCTTATCACCTGGTCCTTGACTGTTGTCTTCCTCCTAATGTGGCTATACAGCAGTTTCGGGTCAAATTTGACTTTCGATGCTATGTCTTTTTTCATACTGTCGCGGGGCCTCCCTCCTTATCTGTGCATACTCGTTTCTGGCTCTTCTACTAATCTCCTTGTTTTCCTGGGTCCAATGCCTCCTGTACCTTTTCCATTCTCTGTTGCACTTAGTTTTTGCCTCCCTACACCTTCGGGTAAACCAAAGACTCGTTTTGGTCTTCCTATTACTTCTGTTTCCCTTGGGAACAAAACTTTCCTCTGCCTCCTTGCACTTTGTTGCCACATATTCCATCATCTCGTTTACTGATTTTCCTACCATTTCTCTGTCCCACTGAACCTCCTGCAGGAAGTTTCTCATACCTGTGTAGTCCCCCCTTTTATAGTTTGGCCTGTCCCCTTCGGTTCCTGTTACCTTCTCCACTTGTAACTCTACTATATAGTCAAAACTCAGAATCACGTGATCGCTAGCTCCAAGGGTCCTCTCGTAAGTGATGTCCTCAATGTCTGAACTGCTCATGGTGAACACAAGATCCAGTCTTGCTGGCTCGTCCTCCCCTCTCTCTCTGGTTGTGTCCCTGACATGTTGATGCATGAGGTTTTCAAGTACCACATCCATCATCTTGGCTCTCCATGTTTCGGGACCCCCATGTGGCTCCAGGTTTTCCCAGTCGATCTCCCTGTGGTTGAAATCGCCCATTACCAGTAACTTTGCTCTGCTCGAGTGAGCTCTTCTTGCCACCTCAGCCAGTGTGTCCACCATCACCCTGTTGTTTTCTTTGTACTCCTCTCTTGGCCTCCTGCAGTTCTGTGGTGGGTTATACATCACTCCAATGACTACTTTATGTTCTCCGGACTGAATTGTACCTACAATGTAGTCTCTTTCTCCAATCATGTCCATGCCTTCCATTTCCTCAAATCCCCATCGGTGTTTTATGAGCAGTGCAACCCCCTCCTCCCCCTCTACTCCTTCTATCTTTCCTCAGGATCCGATATCCTGTTGGGAAGATTGTGGTCTGTTATTGTCTTAGTGAGTTTTGTTTTCTGTGACTGCTATGATGTCTGGGGATTTTCACTGATTCTTTCGTTCCACTCCTCATGTTTATTCGTTATTTCATCCACGTTTGTGTACCAAACCCTTCAGTTTCTTTTCTATCATTGTGGTCATGCAAGAATATTGGGGTTGGGGGAGCGAGAGCCTTGGTGGGGGCCTATATGGGGCTGTGGTGTAGGTGGGGTTTGTGTTGATGGGGGTGGGGTCAGAATGCCCATAAGGGACAGCTGTTGGGGTGAGGTTTGTGATATGGGGTTGGTGGCAGAGGGAACAGTGAGTGGGTTGTAGTATAGGTGCTCAGTTGCGTTGGGAATGCCCGCGGTTTGGAGTCTTTTGGTGGGAGATTCTGTGGGGTGGTGTTTGCCTTCCTCCTGTGTCTGGGTCCTGCTCATTTTCGTCATTGCTTCTCGTTCCTCCTTGCGTCTCTGTACCCTCTCTTTCAGTGTAGTCCTTTCTTCTTGTGTTCTGTCGCGGTCGAGGTATACTCTCTGGTACCCTCTTTGTCCCTCAGTCTTGCTTTATCTTGCAGAATCCTGGTTCGAACTGATTTTTCCCTTGAAAGTTACTCTGACAGGCGTATCCTTCCACTCGCAAACCACCCAGTTCTCTGAAAATTTGTCACCTGGGTCATATCGCCCTCCCCTATTGTTTTTCATGATGCCTTCAATCATTTTTTTCTCCTCCTGTTTTATTTCTTCAAAGTTGTCCCCTTGGCTTCTTGGATCCCGTACACAAAAACTGACCTTGCCCTTTCCTCCTCCCACTGAGTCTCCATCTGCTTCCTCTGAGGCATTTTATTTCCTTCAATTGACATGTTCTTGCCTTCAGTCCCTGTCATATCTGAAAACTTCTATTCTCAGTGAACTTTTCTTTCCTGACCAGCTGTCCCTTGCTACTGCATTGGCTGTTAGAATCTCTGCATATAGCATACCTTCATTGTCTTCGGACCTGTCGTTTGATCTTAGTGTGCTCGTCGTCTTTTCCCTGGCCCCACGTGGGTCTGATAGGGCCTTCGTGTACTGCATGTCTCCGTTGTTGCTTACCGTCCCCTTGTCTGCACCTGACTTTGAATTTCCTGAGTCAATCTGAATTGTCATTTGTCTCTCTAATCTGTTTCAGGCTTTGCAGTTTCTCTTCTAAGCACTGTATCCTAGCTTCTGCTGCTAAGACCTGTACTTCCCACTTCCTGCACTCTTCAGCTATCCGCTCCTCCATTTTCTTACCAAGCTCTACTATCTTCCTTCCCCACTCTTCCTCCCTTTTTTGGAGCTCTAACTCCCAGTCTTTCTTCCCTGGTTCGTCTACCAGATCTCTGGTTTTCCGTCCTCTAAGGCCACCCTTTTTTTTTTTTTTTTTTTTTTTTTTTTTTACCACAGAAGGCTAGAGGAGGGAGAGGGTGCGAGGGGGAGAGAGAAAGGATAGAAAGAGGGAGAGAGAGGAGAGAGAAAGGGTAGAAAGAGGGAGAGAGAGGAGAGAGAAAGGGTAGAAAGAGGGAGAGAGAGGAGAGAGTATGGGGGTGAGGGATAAGACCAAGGGGGAGAGAGAGAAATGTGAGGGGGGAGAGAAAGGGTAGAGAGAGGGAGAAAGAGAGGGAGAGGGAGAGGGAGAGAAAGAGAGAGAGAGGGAGAAAGGAGGGCAAGGGAAAAGGCTATGAGAGAGAGAAATGGAGAGATGGAGAGAGAAGCCTATAGAGAGAGAGGAGGGTGAGAGATAGGGTTATGGGAGTGAGGGAGAGAGAGGGAGAGAGAGAGGGAGAGAGAGAGGGAGAGAGAGAGGGAAGAGAGAGGAGAGAGAGAGAGAGAGAGAGAGAGAGAGAGAGAGAGAGAGAGAGAGAGAGAGTAGGGGAAGGGGAGGGAAAAAGGCTATGAGAGAGAGAAATGCGAGGGAAGGAAAAGATAGGAGGGAGGAGGGAGTGAAGGCAACAGCGGGGAGGGGAAAGGTCTGTGGGGGAGGGAAAGGTGTGTGGGGGGGTGAGGGGACGCCGTCAGATTCCAAGGATCAGCTGTGTGTACTCACCTAGTTGTGGTTTCAGGGGTCGAGACTCAGCTCCTGGCCCCGAGTGTATGTGTGTGCGCGCGTGTGTGTGTGAGCACGTCAGTTGTTTATGTCCCAGACATACAATTCACCTCTGTGTATCCATAATACTAATACGATACCATTAACACTGAGAGTAATTCTAATAATTATAATACTAGCGTGTGTTAACAAGTCATTCTTTCACCCAGTTATGTACTACCTTTTACTACAGTGTAACCCAATACTTTCTTCTCAGATTGTACTGTCTTTGTGTCCTAAAACATTATCTCTCGAAACTGTTGTCAGGGCTGTAGTCCCATTAGCCACGACTTAATCCTCCTGCCTATTCCTTGCTCCTACAAATTTTATCTTCCTACTACTGCTAGGTGTTGTGTGTATGATAATCCCTCTGGAGCAGGGTTTAGATAGCGAGCTACCAGTGATTGTAGGGCCGGCTCTACTACTCAAAACTTCCCGCCAACCACAAACAGGTGATTTGTACATTACTCCTCAGAGGGGACATCCATCCAGATGCCTGATGTACGATGCTCGCTGTATGATGCTCGCTGTACGATGACTCATGCACCTCGCCCTTCCGCCTCTGACTTCTTCAACTATTCTTTTCTCATTGCCCTTTTGAGTCCTCATTTACCACACTTATCACTTGTATACTTCTACTTTTATAATTTACACTTCACTTTTGGTAAGTACACTTCTTATTTGTGATGACACCCAACCTGTTATGGCGGCACTACTCCCTCAGGCCAACTGCTGCCACCACCTCTGCTTATATATATTATGTATAATGTATATATATATATATAATATATATTATATATATTAATATATATATATATATATTATATATATATATATATATATATATAATCCCCTTTCTGGGTAGCTTGTTCACTCTGTATGCTACATCACAGTTTGTTGTTAGCCACCCTCTCTTAATTCTATTTGATCTTTTCTCTTTAGTCACTCGCTTTGTACTTTGTATATGTGTAACAATGTGGCAACAGGTGCCAACTAGGCCTCAACGAACTGGCACTTTGAAATTTTGTTGTATAATTTCAGGCTTTCTCTCGCCTTTACTTTATTTATTTTTGCTAATACTTTGGTTATCACTTGTAGGGTTGTTCACTGACGTTGTCACTAACACTGGTTGCTTCTAGCTGCTAAAACACGCCCTAAAAGCACTAAGATTCTCGGAGCCTGGCACTTGTGACCCACTACACTACGTGTGTGTGTGTGTGTGTATGTGTGTGTGTATGTGTGTGTATATATGTGTGTGTGTGTGTGTGTGTAATTATGTGTCGAATTATGTGTGGGTTTATTATGTGTCTGAAAAGTAGGTGGCTTGTGCTTGGAGTATAATGTAGATTCTCAGTTGTCGCTTGTGTCCACAACCTCTTGTGACCTGACTCCAACCCTTACAGTGTTGCCTATGCTCGACCTGATTATAGTGAGGGTTTAAACGCCTTGTTCAATGGATTACCATTTGCTAAACCTTATTGAATACTTGAGTGCCTATTCTTTATCGTGCTATGAGAGTTAGATCATTCACATTCAGCTTGGCGGTTAATTGGAACCTGGAACCCCACACCCAAACAACCACTCATAGGTGATACAGTACTTGTAGTGCAGCTGTAGCACTGTAGATTGTCCAGGTCGATGTGACGTCCTGGCGTAGATCCAGCTCGATGTACGTCCTGGCATAGATCCACCTCAATTTCTTCTCATTAATAATGTACCCTATTCACTGTATTTCTTTCACAGGTCACACGATTGTTTCACTTTATTATCTTTCTTGGGTGACACTTGGCAACGCCGCCTTACACACTAGCCTGCGCCACAACGCTTTTATTTTCCAGATCACTTACAAAGTTGTGGCTCTCCCCACACTTATGTGTCTCAGGCAATTAAAAAAAACACTTCTAGTATTGTTCACTACCCTGACACACTTAGCAACCCTTGCAGAACACTTAGGTAGCCCTCAAAAACACTTAAATTCCCGGAGCACCGACGGCGTGACTAGCGCGCTCGCTGTCCCTACTGTGTGTGTGTGTACTCACCTAATTGTGGTTGCAGGGGGTCGAGACTCAGCTCCTGGCCCCGCCAGCAGCTGAGGTGTGGGTGTGTGTGCGTGTGTGTGTGTGTGTGTCTCAACAATCAATATTTGCACCAATAACTCATTACAGTTGTGACCGGGTGTGAAAGTGTGAATTTCTCATTACTCTATAATTTGTTCATGATTGTAGCCATGTATAAACGTAAGTAACCATTCTTACAGTATTCATTACCATTGTAACTTGTGAGTTCATTACCTTTGTACCTAGTTCAGCTATCAAAACTTTGGGGGCCCAGTCCCTGGACCCATTACATACCTCTGTAATCTGTAAAATACCTTTGTAACTTGACATGATTGTGACCAGACCTACCTGGGGTTCATTACCTTTTATTCAAAATTAAAAGTTTATTCTCTATAAGGATTACAATGCTGAGTTTACAGAATTTGGTTATTGTGTGGTTTACTTGTAGTAAAATAATAATTACAGTGTACCACTAGAACACCTAGCATGGCTAGGCATTTCGGGCAGACTTCGATTAAATCTTGAGTTCAAAATATTACAAAATTATGAGGTAAGTTGGTATTATGGCTAAGCGACTAAATACTAGTTTGTGAGTTTAGTAAATTGTGAGTTCGTTACCTTTGTAAATTGTAAGTTCATTACCTCTGTAACTTGCTCAGCTATCAAAACTTTGGAGTCCAGTCCCTGGACCAATTATGTACCTCTGTAATATTTTGACTACCGCCCACAGGATGGGTATGGGGTGCATAATAAACATATTAAACTAACTCCCACTACTGGCACTGAGGGATAACCGACCTATAACCTTGGAGTTTTGTATTGTTGATTTGACGATGTCTCCTGTGTTTCCCTCTCGTTAGCACTGGTACAGGTGATATGATGGTGGTACAGATATGATGCTACTGTCAGTACAGATGAACGTCAGTAAAGATTAGAATTTCACTTCGCTAGTTGTACGTCTGTCAGAAGCTGGTGTTTGGATGCCGGTCAGCCATGTTTAATTGCTCAATTCTTTCCCTCGTTTGGCACTGTTGGGGAAAAAAGTCCTACAGACCTGTCATTTCCTTGGAGTTTTGTTGATCAGGTTTTCTGCCATGCTGTCTTCCCGTTGAACACTGGTGCAGTTGATATGGAGGTCAGTTATTTCAATGTAGCGGAAAACGTCTCATGTCTGGTTCATGTCTGGCAGCAGGTCTGGTCCTTGAATGCAGGTCCCTCTTTTGTCATATTTAGTCCATTTCGTTGTCGTCATCGTCAGTTTTCATGTCACTATAGGTTCCTTGCATATTGTTGCAGCAGTACTTGCAATTTGGCCATCACTGAAGTTCGGATAGCCCCAGGGGACGGCAAGATGTAGGAGCAGCCTTATTGCTGCTTGCTGCGACTGCAGCAAGTTGTGTGTGTTGTGGTCATGTGTCCTGTTTAGGTTGGTGAGGAGAAGTTTGAGTGGAGGGTTTATGTTTGCGTGCATTGTTCTGTGTATGTAGTAGGCACATGAATAAGTATGGATGTTCTTAATGGTGAGCAGATTCAGACTTTTGAAAATTGGTGGAGTATGCTGGTGGGAGTGGGAATTTGTTATCTGACTGCACCCTTTTTGCTGGGTTATTAGAGGCCTTAGGTGATTTGATGTTGTTGATCCCCATGCACAAATTCCATATGTGAGATAAGGATAGATGAGTGAATGATACAGTGCAAGAAGAGCTGATTGTGGAAAATATTACAGTATCTTTGAGGTTTTCTTTGGGAAAATTTTTTGTATTGGAAATTTATTCAGTCCTAAAGTTTCACAGGACAGATACATCGTACAAAGATCCCGACATGTCACAGATGGAACGGATGGTTGGGTGGCCCTTACACCCACCCAAAACACACACACCACAACCAGGGCTGGCGAAGGTGGTTGTAGGTACTTCTTAATTGATAGATTTACCTTCAAGGAAGAGGTAGGTAGTTTATACTGTTAGTGAACTAATATTAGGACTATTGAGGCAACTGTAGATAATAATAATGTAGACCTAAGACCTTAATGTAGGTAGTAATAGGCTGATAATGTAGGCAAACACTAGGTTATATTAGCCAGGGAGAACTGGCATTCCAAGTTTGAATGATGGGGCATGGCGTTTTGAGACCGCCATGCTTGCTTCTAAGATCGGACACTAACCAAGTAATAAGTGCCGTGAACATCAGGACAGTGCCCCATGTGTCTACACATACTAGGCCCTGGGGAAATCTGGTGGAGGCACCACGATGTACCGTAGAAGTCCTCCTCCATCAGGCCCATACAGTAAGACAATACCTCCCTTGCCTTATCAGTTTTCTGGCCAGTTTCTGGGGGGAATTTGCGAGTGAGTTGAGCTGTGGGCCTTTGTGCAGACGGGTGGCCCATGACCAGTATGTATCAGCATCACTCCGTCAGGCTTATAAGCTAGTGTCTATTTCTGCATAGTTATACTAGGGGATACACACCCCCTTGTAAATGGGAATTTCTGAGGTGCAGGCATGTCACTAATACCTACTGAATATTGCAGGAATTAAGGCTCCCGGTTGCACGTGGTTCTGAGGGAAAGTCCAGAGGGGCTAAAGCTTAGGGAGGTTGAAGACCACAATATGTTCTCCAACACCAAGTAAGTTAGCCCTTTATACATGCATGCAGGCGAGATTTCTTGCAACATCAGTCATTTATGGAAATCTGTCCTATAAGCCACTTGTGAGGCTGAGGTACCGACCTCAGGGCTCGGTGTCAGCAGAGCTTGTCAGGGTAGATAACTCACATGGAGGCAGTCCAGACAAATTTCCACATTGTATATGTGTCTGGAATTTGAGGCTAGTGTCTAGGTGAATTCCTAGGAATTTTCCCTCTGTGAGTCTTGTGATGGGGGATCCATTTAGTGTTTACCTGCAGTTTACCTGGAGAGAGTTCCAGGGGTCAATGCCCCCGCGGCCAGGTCTGTGACCAGGCCTCCTGGTGGATCAGAGCCTGATCAACCAGGCTGTTACTGCTGGCTGCACGCAAACCAACGTACGAGCCACAGCTTGGCTGGTCAGGAACCGACTTTAGGTGCTTGTCCAGTGCCAGCTTGAAGACTGCCAGGGGTCTGTTGGTAATCCCCCTTATGTATACTGGGAGGCAGTTGAACAGTCTCGGGCCCCTGACACTTAATGTATGGTCTCTTAACGTGCTAGTGACACCACTGCTTTTAATTGGGGGGATGTTGCATCGTCTGCCAAGTCTTTTGCTTTCGTAGTGAGTGATTTTCGTGTGCAAGTTCGGTACTAGTCCCTCTAGGATTTTCCAGGTGTATATAATCATGTATCTCTCCCGCCTGCGTTCCAGGGAATACAGGAGGCAGCTCTGATGAAAACTCACACTCACGCGAGCTTTTAAATCTCTGCACAAAATTCAATTTAAACCAGCAAATAATAGAGCCTACTAGACTGGAGAATACACTAGACCCATTTTCACTAACAATGATGATCGCAAGAAATCCCCATATCAAAAAAAATATACCAGATCAAAAACAAATTTAGTTCATCATGTAGCGGGGACCCCAGACCGACAAGAGATTAGTCCGAGGGAGCTTTCCCCAAATTTCAACTTAAAAAACAAAAACATAAAGTGGCCAAGAAAACCAAGTCCAAACCCGATATAAGCTGGAAGATTACAACACACAGCCCCCAATTACCTAGAACAGATTAATGGTGGCACTCGATGTTGCACAAGGCTTATTCCTCTAAAAAAAGGAGGAGTAATTAAAACAAAAAGACAGCGCCCCCCTTACAGGCGACGGAAAAAATAACAAGCGGCTAAAAGAGGTCAAATATCTGAAATGCTGGGGAGCCTGGTCAGAGAAATAGCAACATCGAACTTAAGCAAAAGAATCCTTTAGAGTAGGAATGCGGGAAGAACAAAAGCAAAAATAAAACGAAAAAACCCAAAGATTTTTTCTCCTATCCAAAAACAAAAACGAGAACAACGTCCATATTGGGCCCCTACTTAAACAAGAGGGTCCCCCACAATGACAGCAAAGGGAAAAAAGTGAGCTACTCAAATCCCATATGACTCAGTTTTTAGCAACCGCAACCGACTGAGAGTCGAAGATCAAAATGAATTTTTTTTGAGAGAGCCCAAAATTTGATTAACACAACCTAACCCAGTTATCCTGACGCCAAATACTTCGAACAGGCGTAAATGACATGCCCATGCCTCTGCCCCAGGGGCCCGATCATGGAACCTGTGTTCTCAAAAACTGCAAGAAGCCCTTCACGAGCCTTTTTCCCTCCTATGGGGGGAGCCTGGACACGGGGGGCGTCCCCAGTTTTCTAAAAAAAACAGACATAGCCCCACTCCACAAAGGGGGCGTAAAGCAACAGCAAAGAACTACAGACCCAAAAGCACTAACTCCCATATCATAAAAATCTTTGAAGGGGCCTAAGAAGCAAGATCACCACCATCTAAAACCCATAGTTACACAACCCAGGGGAACAGGGTTTAGAAAAGGGCGCTCCTGTCTTCTCAAATTGGACCACAACAAGGTCCTAAATGCACTAGAAGACAAAAAGAAGCAGATGTAATATATACAGACTTTGCAAAAGCCTTCGACAAGTGTGACCATGCGTAATAGCGCACAAAATGCGTGCTAAAGAATAACAGGAAAAGTCGGTCGATGGATCTATAATTTCCTCACTAACAGAACACAGAGAGTAGTCGCCCAACAGAGTAAGTCCGAGGCAGCTACGGTGAAAAGCTCTGTTCCACAAGGCACAGTACTCGCTCCCATATTGTTCCTCATCCTTATATCCGACATAGACAAGGATGTCAGCCACAGCACCGTGTCTTCCTTTGCAGATGACACCCGAATCTGCATGACAGTGTCTTCCATTGCAGACACTGCAAAGCTCCAGGCAGACATCAACCAAATCTTTCAGTGGCTGCAGAAAACAATATGAAGTTCAACGATGAGAAATTTCAATTACTCAGATATGGTAAACATGAGGAAATTAAATCTTCATCAGAGTACAAAACAAATTCTGGCCACAAAATAGAGCGAAACACCAACGTCAAAGACCTGGGAGTGATCATGTCGGAGGATCTCACCTTCAAGGCCCAAATAACATTGTATCAATCGCATCTGCTAGAAAAATGACAGGATGGATAATGAGAACCTTCAAAACTAGGGAGGCCAAGCCCATGATGACACTCTTCAGGTCACTTGTTCTATCTAGGCTGGAATATTGCTGCACACTGACAGCACCTTTCAAGGCAGGTGAAATTGCCGACCTAGAAAATGTACAGAGAACTTTCACGGCGCGCATAACGGAGATAAAACACCTCAATTATTGGGAGCGCTTGAGGTTCCTAAACCTGTATTCCCTGGAACGCAGGAGGGAGAGATACATGATTATATACACCTGAAAATCCTAGAGGGGCTAGTACCGAACTTGCACACGAAAATCACTCATTACGAAAGCAAAAGACTTGGCAGACGATGCACCATCCCCCCAATGAAAAGGAGGAGTGTCACTAGCACGTTAAGAGACCATACAATAAGTGTCAGGGGCCCGAGACTGTTCAACTGCCTCCCAGCACACATAAGGGGGATTACCAACAGACCCCTGGCAGTCTTCAAGCTGGCACTGGACAAGCACCTAAAGTCAGTTCCGGATCAGCCGGGCTGTGGCTCGTATGTTGGTTTGCGTGCAGCCAGCAGCAACAGCCTGGTTGATCAGGCTCTGATCCACCAGGAGGCCTGGTCTCAGACCGGGCCGCGGGGGCGTTGACCCCCCGGAACTCTCTCCAGGTAACCTCCAGGTTTAGGAACCTCAAGCGCTCCCAGTAATTGAGGAACAAGATGGGAGCGAGTACTGTGCCTTGTGGAACAGAGCTTTTCACCGTAGCTGACTCGGACTTTACTCTGTTGACTACTACTCTCTGTGTTCTGTTAGTTGGAAATTGAAGATCCATCGACCGATTTTTCCTGGTATTCCTTTAGCACACATTTTGTGCGCTATTACGCCATGGTCACACTTGTCGAAGGCTTTTGCAAAGTCTGTATATATTACTTCTGCATTCTTTTTGTCTTCTAGTGCATCTAGGATCTTGTAGTGATCCAATAGTTGAGACAGACAGGAGCGACCTGTTCTAAACCCATGTTGCCCTGGGTTGTGTAACTGATGGGTTTCTAGATGGGTGGTGATCTTGCTTCTTAGGACCCTTTCAAAGATTTTTATGATATGGGATGTTAGTGCTATCGGTCTGTAGTTCTTTGCTGTTGCTTTACTGCCCCCTTTGTTGAGTGGGGCTATGTCTACTGTTTTTAGTAACTGTGGGACGACCCCCGTGTCCATGCTCCCTCTCCATAGGAGGGTAAAGGCTCGTGATAGGGGCTTCTTGCAGTTCTTGATGAACACGGAGTTCCATGAGTCTGGCCCTGGGGCAGAGTGCATGGGCATGTCATTTATCGCCTGTTCGAAGTCATTTGGCGTCAGGATAACATCGGATAGGCTTGTGTTAACCAAATTTTGTGGCTCTCTCATAAAAAATTCATTTTGATCTTCGACTCTCAGTCTGGTTAGCGGCTTGCTAAAAACTGAATCATATTGGGACTTGTGTAGCTCACTCATTTTCTTGCTGTCATCTGTTGGACCCTCTTTTTTAAGTGGGGGCCCAATACTGGACTTGTTCCGATTTTGATTTGGGCATGGGAGAAGAAAACTTTGGGTTTCTTTCGATTTCATTTAGGCTTTTAGTTCTTCCCCGATTCCTACTCCTAAAGATTCCTTTGCTTAAGTTCGATGCTTGCTATTTCTCTACCATGTCCCCTATGCTTTTCAGTATTTTGACCTCTTTTTAGCCCCTCTTTTATTCTTTTTCGCGCGTAAAGGGGCGCCTGTCTCTTCATCCCCCTTTTTTTTAAAGGAATAAGCCTTGTGCAACACGGTGCCACCAAGTACTTTTTCTGGCATAAGTTGGGGGGTCGGGTTTTGTTTATATATTTCCCCACTTATATGGTTTGGGACTTGGTTTTTTTGGTCCCCTTTATGATTTTTTATTGAGTTAATTTTGGGTGAATGCCCCCTGGACTAATCTCATTATGTCTGTCGGGGCTCCGCGCTACATGTCGAACCTCATAATTTGGATCTGAGTAGTTGTTTTGATAGGGTGACTTTCTTATCGATCATCATTTTTATGAAGATGAGGTCTAGTGTTTTCCCAGTCTAGTGGGCTCATTTTTTGCTGTTTAAATTGTTTTTTTGGCAGAGATTTAAAAGCTCGTGTGATGCAGTTTTCATCGACGCCCCCGGGTGTTATCTTTGAAACAAATTTTATTTTTATTTTCCTCTATTTAGGTGCCTTAAGTTGACGTTTTTGACGTGTCTTAGTCTGTGGAACCTGTTTGCGCGTCTCAGAATTGAAGCAGATGCCCTCCATCGAGCAACTTTACCAACAGCTTAAGGAAAATTGGGGTTTGGGCGAAGAGGGAAAATTCGGCGCTGACCGGGGAAAACAAAGATTCGTAGTAGCCCTTCCTGTTTTGATTCTCAATAAGAAGGAAACTGGTCAGTGGCGGGTCACAGGGAACGAATTGACGATCAAGAAAACGAATAAAAGGGTAAAACGATGAAGAAGAAAGAGCCGCCGGAAAAATGTTGTGGAAACATCAAATACATTCCAGTGCTAACCCCACAAATTGACGACTACTGGGAACATCACGACGAAAAACACCAAGGAAGGTAAGAATATTTTTGGTTGGGGGAAACCAAGTTAGGTATTGGATAGGGGATTCTGCTTTAAGGACAGAGTAGGATCAAGAGTTTTTTCTTTTCCCGGGGCTGGGATGGAGGGTTTTTTTACTGTCTGGGGACTCACGAGAGGGAAGGACAACCTATTTTCTGTCCAGGCTGGGGCAACGTGTTGGGAGACGTAGGGGTGAAGACCCGATTCAAAGTTTATTTCTTAAGGATTACAATGCGAGTTTTCAGAAATTTTGGGTTTTTGGGGGGTTTTCATTAGTAAAATTTTTGATTACAGAGTGTCCACTAGAACGCTTAGCATGGCTAGCATTTCGGGCAGACTTAGTTTTATTATTAATTGAAAATATTACAAAAAGAGGTAATTGGGATTATGGCAAGTGACAAATACTAGTTTGTGAGTTTAGCAATGTGAATGCTTTTTTTTTGGGCCCGTAATAGTTTCGTATTGGGGTATCACAGGGTTTTTTATTTTTAAAATTGAGATTTAATATTTTTGTTTTTTGGCAAATGAGTATGAGGTAAGTGGAACCACCAGGGCGTATTTGTGTAGTTTTGACGGGGATCAGGGGGAAAGATTTTTTAATGGTTTTTGAAGGGGAAAGAATGTGTCTGCAGTTTTAAGTTTTCAGGTAGGGTATTTCCCAAATTTTTAGGGCCCTTTTCATACTTTTAATTTTTGAAAAAGGGTTTTGCGGACACGGGGAAGTCCCTAGAGATGTTTTGTTCTGGGGTTAGCCGCGGGTTTTTTCACAACTATCAAGAAAGCGTTTTTTGGTCAAGGGTTAATTAGATTTAAGGCCCGTGATGAGATTGCACAGAGTAAGGTGGGTTACAACGGGGGAAGTTAATCTTGAAGATGGGGGGGTGTTTGCCAGGATGGGGAAATGAATTTTTACGCATTTTTTTGGGGTTTTTAGGCTTAAGGTGAGTTTCTGCAGTTGATCCCCAAACACAAAAAGCATAGGTGAGGTATGGATAAATAAGTGAGTGGTATAGTGTGAGAAGGGCATTTTGCGGCACGTAGTATCGTATCTTGGAGAGGATCCCAACCGTTTTGGATACTTTTTTGGTTACATGCTGGATATGGGTGCTGAAATTCAGGTTGTTGTCAAGGTATAAGCCTAGGAATTTGCCCCCATTATTTCTGGTAATTAGAGTGTTGTCAATCTTAATGTTAATTTGTGCATCTTCTGCTCTGCTACCAAACATAATATAGTAGGTTTTGTCAGTGTTAAGTGTAAGTTTATTGGCTGTCAACCAAGTCGATATTTTAATCAGCTCCTCATTCACAATGGTGTTGAGGGTGGCAAGATTAGGGTGAGAGATGACATAAGTCGTGTCATCAGCAAAGAGAATGGGTTTCAGGTGTTGGGATACGTTTGGAAGGTCATTGATGTATATGAGGAAGAGCAGGGGACCAAGGACACTTCCCTGCGGAACTCCAGTATCAAGTGGCTGATGCTGTGTCTTTAATGGTGACATACTGATACCTATTAGTAATGTAAGATTTGAAATAAGCAAGCGCATGGCCTCTTATACCGTAATGATCAAGTTGTGGAGTAGGATGTCGTGGTCTACTGTGTCAAAAGCTTTTCTTAGGTCAATAAAAATTCCTAGTGGATATTCCTTATTTTCCAATGCTGTGTAAAGCAGATCTAGCATTTTTATGATTGCATCATTAGTGCTTTTATTTTTCCTGAATCCAAATTGGCAGGGGTTGAGTATGTTTTGAGCCGTTATAAATGAATACAGTCTCCTGTGCACGAGTTTCTCAAAGATTTTGGATAGCAATGGTAAGTTAGATATTGGCCTATAGTTGTTTAAATCTGTAGGGTCTCCACCTTTATGTATTGGTGTAACCCTTGCCATCTTGAGTAGTTTTGGGAAGGTGCTAGTCTCTAGTGACTTACTAAAAAATAATGAAATAGCATGAGAAAGGACATGGGCCGCTCGCTTGTACAGTAATGGTGGGACATGAGACAGATTCCCCGAGTTATTTTAAGTGACTTTTTAATCTCAGGACTTCCGTGGGCTCAGTTTGGGGCAAATAGAAG